>CM033469.1:334569361-334958202 GCA_019447015.1 Hymenochirus boettgeri
AGACTGCTTAAGTGGTTGGCATAGAGCAGCAGCTGTCATTGTCATTGAGACTGGTGAAATGGTTGGCATAGAGACTGATGAAACAAGCATTGAGACTGGTGAAGTGGTTGGCATTCAGACTGATGAAAACTGGTTTTGCGACTGCAGAAAAACTGGCATTAAGACTGGTGTAATGGTTGGCATACAAACTGGTGAAATGGTTGGCATACAGACTGATGAAACTGGCATTGAGACTGGTGAACATAAAAATGTAAATATCTTCAAAACTATGTAAACAAAATAATGAAAAGTAAATTGCAAAAATACTCAGGAAATCAAATCCTGTCAATTTACCTAAAGTTGTTTTTGGACCACAGTTACAATTATGCTAATGAAATCAAGGTATGTGGTCAAATGTAAAGGAGTACAACATTCATAACATCAATTTTTGGGAAAGATAAGGAATATTTTTAAAGATACTTGGTTTCATTTCCAGATGCTTCGTCTTTGGCTTAATGAGAGCTCAATGGAGCTAGGGAAGAGCAGAGTAAGAAAGAATCAAGAACCAAGGTCCATGCAATCGGACTGATATCCGAGCAGCTATGAAAAACAGACAGTTACAAGATGGCAGGCATCAAAAATAAATATCCAATAATCAGGCAATGGTGAGGGCAGGCAGAAATACAATGAAATCTATCCATATTAAATTAGTGCTGTTTTATTCCATTTTAAAGTGAACTGCAGACCAAAAATAATACATAAAAACAATAGAATTCGTGAATCAAACATTCCGATTGCATAATTTGGTTATTCTACATGAAGGTTTGCTGGAAATAACCTCATATCATGGACCTTTGCTGTCTTTGAGCTGCTGTGGCTTTGGGGGTGTCGATATAAAAAAAAAATAAAAATATATATATATTATTATACGACCTGATCGCACTCCACACACTGGATCACTCTGCCCAGGTGTCTCTCCATACAAAATAAATCCTCCACCGATTGAAAGCACTCCATGGGACTTATTTAATGAAAAAAGTATCAAAAGTTTATTTTACGGTCAGCAGGATGCTTACCGGATCTTATTCAAGGAAACACTTGGTGTGGAAAAGGGGATGGGAAGGAGCGCCCATTTCCCGCGATATGTATCGCGGCCCCCGCGGGATGTGTTGCGTGTAATTTTACGCCCCTTGCGGGAACTGTATAGTATCGCACGAAGGGACTTAAAATCCTCCCGACGCATCTCCTAAGGGGCGCGGGGCATACGCCCACCCCGCCAACCAACCCCTCGGCAGGCAGGAGGACCCCCCCGCCGCCGCTTCCCAGCAGCCCCTCCAACCGTTCCCCCGCTCGCGGCATCGGAACGCGAACCACCCGCCGCGCACCCCTCCCCGACAACCCCTCCAAGCCCCCCGGACGCTCCCGAGGAGGGGAAGGGAGGAGCGCTGGGAGGGGGTGGAGGCTCACCTCCAGCGGGGCCATGAGAAGGGCCTTTTGGGGGGCTTAAGGGGGCGTACCGCAGCTCGAACTGGGAACCACCAGTGGGCGGCTTAAAAGGAGCCCGTGGGCGGCGTCCTTATTTTTCAGTCCGGCGACACCAGCTCCGCCGAGCCGCGACCCCCCCGAGAGTACCCTGCGGCCAGCAGGGGTCCCCCGGCAGGGCGCCGGCCGACTCAACGAGGCCGAGTTGCGCGCGTTCTTGATCCAGAACGAACGTCTTTGGGCTGCGACACCAACCCACTACAGGTCGCCGATGCCAGGCGACTCACTGCGGCCGCCAGGAGCGCCGCTGGCACGCCGGCCTCAGCGGAGCCGAGTGTTGCCAAGCCGCTTCTTTCTTCTTGTTTCAGGCCATCATACTGCGATGGCATCTGAAGGGACTTCCGCGGCGGAAGCTACCTTCTTAGATAGTGTTGCAGAAACCCTAATTCATTCTGATTGGTCAATTGTTTAATGCTGGTTGCATGCATTCATTACCAATCGTTACTGGAAGAAGTTCTGAAATCTGATTGGTTAGGTAAAGCATGCCAAAACACAAGCATTTAAAAATTGACATCAGAAAGTGAAATTAGGCGGTTTCTGCAAAACCTATATAAAGAGGTGCACTCGATGTGGAACTCAGAGGCCACGCAAAGAGATGGCTGAAGAAGAGAAAGAAGAAGCGATTGGCCAACAATAGTCCCGTGAGGCCGGCGGTGGGTGGTGCCAGCGGGCTAACTGGGCGGCCGAAGTGAGCCTGTCTGGCTCGGCGACCGAGTGGGGTTGGTAGTCGCCATCCCGAAGACGTCGCCCAAGGGCTCTTTTAAGAGACCGCACCATGGGTGGTCTGGTTCGAGCTGCGGGACACCCCGCCAAAGGGGCTTGTCAGTGCCGCAAGGGCGCCTTACAAAGGGCCGGGGAGGGGGTCCGTTTCGAGCTGCGAGGACCCCTAAGCCACAATAGGGGCTTGTTGAGGCCGAAGGGCACTTGTAAGTGCCGTCAAGGCCTGATAGGGCGGGGCGGGAGAGGGGGGGTCCCGGTTCGAGCTGCGGGACCCCCTGAAGCCCCAAAAGGCCCTTTCAGGGCCCCGGCTGGAGGGCTTCCCTTCCACCCACTCCCAGCGGCTCCCTTTTCCCCTCACGGGAGCTGAGGGGTGCGGGGGAGGGGGTGCGGCGGGTGGTCGCGACCACCTGTGCCAGCCCTTCTGGCAGCCCCTTCTAGCCTCCGTTCGACATTGCCGGCGGGGGGAAACAGTGTGGGAGGGGCTGCTGGGAAAGCAGCTGGCAGCGCGGGGGGTGGTGGTCGGGTGGTCGTTGTCTCCCGGGGCGGGTGCGACCCACCTGCCAGCGGTTGCCTTGCACCATCCCGCCGCGGGAAGGTGCTAGATCGGATGACTTCGCCACCTGTCACAAGGTGGCAATGTAAAACACGCGAATACAGCAGAGCGAAACCAAGTAACTACCGCTTTTAAATAGAAGCGGTTTTCGTGGTAACAGGTAAGTATCGCCGCAAAGGGGTTAACGCTTCGTTAAACGCGATTATGCCGTTAATGTCTGCGAAAACGGGCGCGACCGCCGAAAATTAACGAACCTTTATAAATATGCCTCTAAGGATAGCCTTTAAAGAACTGGATTTCTAAAGAATTATTTATTTTTTTAACTGGGGTTCTGATCATACCAATTAAATAAGGATTGGTTTTTTCAGACCCCTTTATATAAGAAGATGATTGAAAAGGATTTGTTTTGCACTTGTGTGGATAGTCTAGTAAAACTCTACTTGTTTGAATTCGGTCAAGTAACTAATGCATAAAAACAGACGCAGTACATAATATCTTCATATGCACCGTAAGGGTTCATTCACACTAGATCTGTTCTGTCCGGACAGAAATGCACATTGCATTCCATTTTTTTAACGGATCAGATTGACCCGGTCTGTTTAAAAACACACATACTGCCGTATGCATTTCTGTCCGGAAATGGCTGCGTTTTGATTAAAAATATAGCAAGCGAACGGAGCACTAGAAATGCGCCCAAAGGGACACAAAAAAAAACATAGACTGCCCGTTGTGGTCGAACGTAGCCTTAGACTTATGTCTTCTAGAATACACATGAAATACCAGGATTTACCATACTGAAAGATGTTTAATAAAACATATCTCCTAAATCAGTACGTTTTATTATCAGCATATAAAGACCACGATCAGACTGCTTTCGTGCTGCTAAATAGATTGTGTGAATTGTGTTCCATTGATTCTAACAAAGCAGGACAATGATCTTAGTAGAGAAAAAATAAGGGCCTGCTGCTTTTGTTCAAATGATAACCTGTGCTTTGGGGTAAATGTGGTTGATACTGTTTTGTATTGATTTTTTCTCTAGTTCTAGTACTGAGAACACACAGTCAATACCATATCTTGCTTTTTTTATACTGTATTTGATTTTCGCATTGCGATTTTTCAGCCATCCAGGCTTTTTCTGATCATTTGAATTCTTTACAAAAGTTGTTTTGATCTCAAAGTATATAAAATTCTCTCGGTTCCCAGTTTTTCCGACCCTCCTATCTGAAGAATTTGCAACATGGCAAGGAAACATGGAAACAAACAGCATCCTTTGCAGCTGCTCCTAAATGCCATACTGAGTGTTAGCGAAAACAGGGTTGGTAATATGCTTGGCATCTCCAAAGAGGCCTAGTGTGGCTTGGACTCTATTCTCCAAAAACCCAGGACATGAACACTGGGGTTTGTTTCAAATTGACTTTTCAAAAACCAATACATTAGCCCGTAAGTGTCCAGAGAAGTTAAAAAGAATAGCAAGGCATATGTTCTTACCACTGAAAGAGATATTTCAAAGCCTAGATGGAAAGCACACAGCATCTTGTGAGAGTAATGAGAGTTCTATGCCATTACTGAAATGGGTAAAACAGTGTAAGTGTCTTTCTGCCTGAGAGAATCATGACATGACAGAGGGATATTGCTTTGAAGCAAACCGTGACATTCGCTCTGAAAGTCGGTGTATATGACAAGATTGGTTCCCAACAAGCAGCTGCAAATGAACAACAGAATTAGAGCTCACACAGCCCTTCACCCAGCGCGATGGCTGCAATTGTCCTTGGTAATTTGCAGCATTTATTACAGTTTAGCACTCCCATAAAACACAAGAAGAAAAAAGAAAAGTAAATGACGGCTGTTTTATTACGGCGCTCACATCGCTGATACGTAATAAAACAAGTTTGTTTGTTTACCGTTTGGAAGGCAAACTGTTATAAGAATGTCAAGGTCAAGAGTTTTGTTTTCCACAGCAAAGCGTTTGCACATTTCCGATCGTGTATACTTACAGCTTTTAAAAAATTGAAAGGAAAAAAAGCAGATTTATTTATGGCCTATACTATGAATAGTTGGCCTTAAACTTCACCAGAGACCTAAGGAACCAATTGTATTTAGCAAAGATAAATTGTGCATTTGCCTTTATGTATTGGCAGAAATGTGGGAGAAAATCTGCCCAACTATAGCGATTGAAGTGTTCATTATTATAAGTGTAATCTTCTTGAATGTGTCTGGACTTCTGCCTTGAGGACAGAATGAATAAACAGTTTACAGCGCCTTAACTATTAGGTTAGAATAAAATCTAAGTGTATATGAGTTGAATTTATTTGAACATATTTTCATACAGTTTTTGGGATAATACATTTTATTACTGCACATTCTGAAATTATTTTTTGTCTAGATTCTGGATATTTTATGTACGTGGGGGTTTATATTGCCTTTATTGCATTAGAAGTTTGAAGCCCTTTTTAATATACACAATGTTTGCATATTTATTTTTGTTATGGAAAGTTATAACTCAGCAGTTTAATGTCCCTTTGTAGAAGAACATGTGCATTTTAACAGATCTTCTCATTTCAAGTAAAGTGGGGAGCACGACTGAAGAGGATTATGGAGGGGGGTAATTGTTACTATCGCCTGTATGTTCCTTGGATAAATTCAAAAACTTATTTTTAATCTCATCTGCAAACATCTAAATAAGTCAGAACTCCAACATTATGGATACAATACAGAGGCACAGAAGCTCAAATACGGTAATTTGAAAGTGTTATCACAGATAGATATTGGTCTACACTAACACACTTTCATCGAAATTAATATATCCTAAAATAATAACTTAAAAAATGAAACACATAAATTTTTTTTACAAGGCAAACAGTCAAATATCCCCAACAAATGTACATATTGAGCTCTTTATGGGGGCCATCTTGCATATGTAACATACAATGGTCATAAAAGATCACAACCGCCTTTTTTTTTAGAAAATTTAGAAAATTTTATTTGTGCGAATACTTAAAATGTGTGTGAGTTTTGCTTTAATGATTTAAGTTTTTATTCACAAGCTAAGCAGTTACAAGCACTTAACTTTTTATGTGTTTCCTTTTTTAACATCATTTTGTGAATGCTTTTTTACAGTTTTACAAGAATCTAATTTTATTTGCATTTCAATTTTCAAGTTGAATACTATATTTCTGTCCTATGAGGCTAATGCACAAATATAGGTCAGTTATATAGTAGTAATATGTATAGTAGAAACACAGAGGAGTTAGAGTATCAGATGATGGTCAACGCAGTTGGAATCTCTGTGGCAAAAAAGACTGCACTTCCTTATTGAGCCTAGAAGCACATTGATGTGGTGACAGGTTTCCAAGAACCCAACAGGGCCTTTTTAAGATGGAATGGATATGTATAAACACTACACACTGAGGCGTCCAGTAATGATATGCCTCTTGGGTGTAATTTGTCATGGAAGATGAGCCCAGGTGAGTGCGTTTGCACGGATGTCATTATCCCCATGACCCACCTGGAATCTCTTATTGGACAGCCAGGCAGAGTGCTGGAAAGCGACGAAATGGCCATTAAAGATTGAATTTGTGTAGAATTCTACATCCCTTATATTGCAACTTGTTGACAAACGCAGGAATGCTCAACTAAAGCTGAACATTGGATGGAACAAATAAGAAAATATCTTGATTTTGAAATGCCTGTCAAAATGTATGCAGAAACTAATAATGAGGTCAATCTAGAGAAATCAAGGAAAATGTAGTGATGGAATTGGGTTGCCAATTAGCAGCCATATAGCTGTAATTCAAGGAGCCTGTCAATCTTTGGCATGTATAACACATCACCTGCAAAAAACTGGAAACAAACATTTTGTCCATTTTTTGTGCTATTTTTGTGAATACTGAGAATTGTGTGAGTCCTAAAATGAGGTTAAAGACCCAGGGGTACAACTGTTTGTGTTGGGAATAGGCACACGGTTTTGGGTGTTGATTTGCAATGCTGGAGGTATGGGTCAGGTGTGTGGACATGAGCAGTCTTTAGTGTGAGTGCCCCTGACTAAATATATTTTATTTATATTATTCTATTATTATTATATTTATTTAATATTTATATGTTCATTTTCTTCCTTCTTCACAGCAAGTGTCACAGTTGTGAATCTCTACAGAGCATTTATGGTTACTAATTTTAGTAGAAGCGTGTGTGAGGTTCTCATTCATCCAGGTCATGGTATATCCTGTTGTATTAGATCAATGGACTTAAAATTTAGTTCTTGAAGACGTTTTTGCTAGTCATCCGACTGCTTTTCAATTCAGAATGACTTGTACAAGAATCTGTTGGCAGAAAGAAATCCCAAATTAGCATATCACATGGATGTGCAATGGGATCTCCAGTTTCACTAATTGTGGTCAACCTTTAATGGAGGAAGTGGAAACACAGATGCTTAATACATTTAGAGGCATAAACCCAGCCACTGGTTCAGATATTGGGATCACATTTGTGTTAAAATCCGCAGAAGCAAGTACAAGCCTCACAGAACACATCAATGTGTAGACCAGAAATCAAATTTACAGAGAGAGGTACAAAAAAACACACTGGCTTTCTTGGACTGCTTGGTGAAAGTCAGGGAGAATGGGAAACTGGAAGTAGAGGTTTACAGAAAACCAACCCACACAGATCAGTATTTACTGATTTACAGTATTTACTAAGTGGGTGTCATTAGAACCCTGCAACACAGAGCAGAGAACATCCCACTAGCACAGAGGTGAAGGCTAAAGAAATGAAACATCTCAGAGGAGCCCTTAAATTGTGGATATCCAGATTGGGCCTTTGTCAAAAGAAGTAGAAGGAAAGAAAAGAACATGAATTCCAACAGTGAAGGGGAAAAGCAAGCAGGAGGGAAGAACATGGTCATCCCATTAGTAGCAGGGGTCTCTGAGAAATTAGAAGCTTTTCAAAAAATACCATATCCTGTATGCTTAAAAAAACAACATCACGATGGCAACAATGGTACACTCCGAAAGACCCAATGCGGAGGAACACAAAGAAAAGTGACATCATATACGCAGTGCAGTGCAGTGAAGAGTGCTCTGATTTGTAGTGGGGGAGACCAAACAGCAACTGCCCAATGTATGGCCCAGCACGAAGAGACATTCCGGGTCCGGACTCAGCGGGTACTGCCTCTTAAGGCAAAAGGACACACCTTTGAAGATTGTAATGTCAAAATCCTTTTAAAGGAAACAGGAATGGTTCAAGAGAGGGTCAGGAGGCCATTTATGTGAAAATAAAGAAACCAACGTCTGAAAGAGAGGTGGGGGGTTCGACACTAACTGTCTGCCATGAACAATGTCTGTTTTGATGCCTACCTTGGCGTTCCTAAAAACCTCTTAGCCACAATGCAATCACGCCTTGCATAATTGCATAATGTCATAAACACTGGCTGTAATATGCTAATTGGGACTTCAGGTACATAACTGCCAAAGATTCTTGTACAAGTCATCTGAATTGAGAAAGCCAGTCGGATGACTAGCGAAAAGTCTTCAAGAACTACATTTTAAATCAGTTGATCTAATGAATACAACAGATATTTAGTAAGAGGTGCTACATTTTCCCAAGATGTTAATTGCCTCAACTAATGAGATGATACCTTTTACTTGTCTACTACAGTTAAAAACATTTGATAAAAATCTGATTGGTTTGTTACAGATAAGAACATATATTTAAAATTTGCACCTTTTGATATGTCCCTAATGTTAAGTTCAAGGACTCCCGTTTTATACAATATTTCTCTTTATAATCTTTGACTCCTACAATACTTTATAGTTTTTAGATGCAATAAATTAGCTTGTGGGCAAATATGTAATATACGTAAAAGTATGTATAAACAAGCAACACAAGCCCATTTCTACAGGTAAGGACAATACTATATTCTGCCTAGTTCACTGGAGAAGTTCAAGGAAGAGCTTGGAAATAAAATAAAGAAAAAAAGGACACACCATACCCAGTTGAGGGCCCAAAAGTCATGGGCTCCAGACCACATGTTTATCTATTACAGTCACACAGACTGGGTGATTATTTACTGAATTAATTCTCATTCACTGAATTAATTGGCAATAATATAATAACATTGGACAATAGACTGTTATAGTAGTCAGAAAAAAAACTAACACTAGTAGAGGATTGTTTTTTTGACCATGGGTTAGGTTATTTGATTGTGGCAACAATGTTTGCTGTGAACGAAACAGCCAATACAACCCTGTATTTCTATACTATATTTTGCTATTGGGCCATCAACTTAACAATCAATGTGTTTTGTTTCAAAAAAATACTGGAACTAAATGAGATCACTTCACTGACCTTTTCCCCTGTATCTTCCATCGCAGTCCTTGTCAGACAGGCCCACACGGTTAAGGGGAATCCCCCGGGAACCCACAGCCCATTAACCTAAGAAAGTAGAGTAAACTTTACTATTTAAAACACAGAGCCAAAAGGACAGTATGTAATGCTTTTTAATAAAAAATAGTAGTCTGTAGCATTAAGATAGATATGAAATGTTAGGTGGGCCCCTGGTCTCAGATTTCCTGGTGGGCCCCTGGTCTCAGATTTCCTGGTGGGCCCAACAGTCAGTCCAACACTTGTGCAGTGGAAATAAATAACAGTACGTGTACATAGGAGGATATCAAAGGTATAGTGCCCATACAGTCTCTATCCTCTCTGTGCTCCTAGCCTCTTCCAAGACATAATAATCATAAAGTAGAATATAAGTAGTTGGAGGCTCTCAGAACAACCTCAACCACCCCGGAATTGCCGAAAACACAAGTGCATTTATTGTGCTAACACAACATGTTTCGGACATCAAGGTCCTTTGATGTCCGCACACAATAAGCCTAAAATGGCTTATTATGCAACTAAATGATTTGTACATAAATGTATATTTTTTTGGTGTTTCAAGTGGAAGTTCAGTGCAGCTACACATGCAAGTAAGAGAGTTTTTCTCATTTCACAAACATTAACATGCACATCCAGCAATTCTCTGAAAATAATAGTTGCTTACCGTATGCAGGACCATGATAGTGTATTATGGTCTCCCACTGGACTCAATCCCTGGGGCAATTTAGCTGCTAGTAGAGATCTAACAGCCAATAAGGTAAGAATTACAATTGGACATTTCAAGAAAATGAACATCCTGGGAAGAAGAACCACAGCAGAACATTAATGGCGATGATCCTATGACACCATAGCAATGGGGAGAAATTAAATGATTTTCAAAAATGAACATTAATACACATAAATAATTTTTTAAATATAATGCTGTTTTTCCCACTGAACTTATTCTTTGAAATGAAAGTGAAATGTCTATTTTAGCTTTTCAGAGCTTGTAGATTTACAGACTAGGTGTCCCCAGCTTAATGTAACATGCCATTATGTACTGTCTTTCTTATAATAAATGTTGTTGGTATCGCAGTAACATCTTCTGTAATAAAACATAAAGTAATTGGGATTAAACTTTTGTTATCAGAAAAGTGGTTGTCCAGTGCGATTTCACCTCTAAGTCCAAATTTATGGCCTGGGAGTTTTAAAGTTTTCTAATAATAAAAAATAAACAAAACAGAAAGAAGTTCAAAAGTTCCCCAAGGACAAAATAAAAGATTTGGAATTTGCTAGGACTGTATTTCACATTCATTTAATTAAAACGATTTGTTATCCAATAAGAAATTTGTGTAAATTACTGTGGTAGTCAGAAAAATTAACTAAATTATATTCTATAAATAATTAAGGACTAGTGATCAGTCCCAGCTTTGAACCTAATTTTGTGAATCTGGCAGATTCCCCAAATGTTTTTACACATCCTAACTAATGGAAGTGCTAAATATCAATTCCCAGTAGTAATCCGCGGGGAAACAGGCAGCCCCGCACTGCTTCTGAATGTCAATCAGCAACCCGGCATATATCCCTCTCCAGCTCCACCCTGTTTCTATAAAAGGCCCCTTCCCACTGGTGGCAACAGTTTCTGGGCTGGGCTCAGAATGTAGAAGCCTGCCTGCAGGTAAGAGCTGGTTATTTGTGCCATTATATCTCTACACAATTCCAAATACCAAGTAGTGCCTACCAAATGCATAATGTGCAATCTCTAGGGCCCTAGAGAGTGCACATTACCAAATGCTGACACATGCCAAATGTCTGCTTTCCTAGAAGTGACACATTACCAAATGGATGGCACTGCACATGGCATAGGTAATAGCCTAATTACCTTATTACACTATTACCTACTCCATGTGCAGTGCAATCCACACTATAACAAGGCAGGCAGTATGGCAGCATTTGGTAATGTGCACTAACTAGGGACAGATGTTGGTAACAGGTTATACTCTACATTAATTCATGCAGAGTATCAAAGACCCTCCACATTTAGGTTAAGGGGACATGTGATACTTTCTATTCTTATATACTGAAGACTTCCATTCGCAAATCTTTGCAGTTACTGCACCATTGACCAGTTTAATATCTCACACTCTCACTTTCCTTTTTTCCATCTATACATATCTCTCAGGGATCGAATGGGTGAGGTTTCATTGTGGACGGGGAAGAAAATAGCAGGAAGAGGGGTGTGCGGATTGAAATCAGGTTTGACGCAATACAATACAATACAATACAATAACAATTCTCCCCTGGGACTAAATGACAAACATGTCCCAGAGTTCAGTAATTGGTGATAGGAGGAAGTGTCATTCGTTTCCAGTAAGACTGCTATATTTTATCTAAATAAATATTGCTCAATATTAGACCCGTGTAGACCAGTAAGATTCTTCATGAATGAATTGTTCTTTTAAAGAGGTCAGAAAAACGCTAATAGTGAACATTTTTCCACCATGGTGTTGTTTTATCGATTGCGACACAAATCTTTGCTATGTACAAAAAGACAATATTGCCATGTATTTAGATTTTCACACAGTTTAAAACACAAACACAAACAAAACAACTGCTGCAGTCCTATGTATTTTCCAAAAGTAATAGAACAAATGACCACCACAAGGATGGGGCCCACGGATGAAGTTCGAGCACCGCATAATCAAAACTCCTCTCACAGTCCGTGCGCCGCTGGAGAAGCCGACCCCTACTTGCGTGGCATGCAGTCCACGGTGGAAGGAAGGTTGATGACACGGCACTCGCACGCACCGAGACGTGCACGCCAGACACCACAATGCCATTTCCGAGGGGAGGAGAGGAAGAGAGAGAGGAAATAGAAGGGGGAGGAGAGAGAGAGAAAAAGAGGAGGAGGAGAGAGTAACAGAGGGAGGAGAGAAGGGAAAGAGAGGGAGTTGAGAGAGCAAGAGAAGAAGGGAAGAGTTTGGGGGTCTTTAAATGCAGGGTGTTGAACGATTCTTTAAGGAATCAGGGGTTTGCTGGTAAATTTTATATAAATGTGTTTTCCACCGCATAATGTGAAAACCGTAATCTACGTGTTAAATTACGGTGAAAATTTGGTTAAAAAGGTCTATAAGTATTATTTACAAGTCGTCATTTTCATATTGTGTATGTTTTAGTTGATATGCTTTCCTTTTTAGTATTTGTCCATATCTGTGATATTCAGTTAGATCAACTGGCACTTAGGGGCATATTTTATAAACGGGCGCTGACTTTTTGCAGCCGAGTTTCCAACGTTTTTGCCAAAATCAAATATAAAAGACGTGATTATTAAAGGGCGAAACTCGGCCGCGAAAAGTTAACGCCTCGATTACATCACATCAGTTACCGCTCGCTTCTATTATTAAGAGCTTTTGAGACTGGGGGTCCCGCAGCTCTTTCAGCACTTACAAGTGCCCTTGCAGCCCTGAGAAGTGCCCTTTGAGGCCACCGTCACCGGAGACCTGCAAGGGACTTCTCGGGGTTGGTAGCCTCAGCTGAGTTGTGTCCTGGATGGAAGAAAGAGACGCCGCCTAAAGGCTCTTTAAGAGCCTTTGTTCGAGCTGCAGGACCCCCAACAAAAGCCGCAAGGGCCCTTACAAGGGAGGGTGGTCCCGGTATGGGCTGCGGGACCCTTAAGCCCCAAAGGCCTTCTCAGGGCCGCAATGGCGATTCCAAGGGCCTCAATGGCACTTTTAAGTGCCGAGGAAGAGGGGTCGTGGTCGAGATGGGGACCCTTAAGCCCCAAAGGGACGTGTTAGTGCCCCCACTGGAGGGTCCCTCCCACCCTCCCAGCGGGCCCTCCCTTCCCCGCAGGGGAAAGGGGGGCAAAGGCGGGGTGGGCGTACACAAGGGCTAAATACAGTATCGCCGCAAAGGGAGTTCAAATTACCACGCACAATCGCCACAGTAATGCTTTTCACGGTGATGTGGAATCACCTTTTTAAATAAATATGGCGAAAACATTTTCCCCGTAGCGATGTGCGGCAGGAGTTTGGCCGGTATTAACGGCCCTTTATAAATATGCCCCTGTTTAGCTGTTTAAGACTGTCATCCAACGGCGTTTCTCATCAGTGACTTGTCAAGGATTGCCCTGTACAATGCAATTACATCTGCATTCGGAGTGGTCTTAAAGGGCATGTTCCCCCCCAAAACTAAAATGTAACCCTTACTGGCCACATCAAAGTAGTTTAAAACAATCCTTACCTTACATCCTGCTCAAAAATAGTTCCCTGCTGTGCCCCTCCAAAGTCCAGGAAACTGCTGTGTAGGAGCGTGTGTGACTCATGCTGGGCTGAGACTTCTACACTCATCAAGGTTGAGGCATGCTCAGTGCAGCCCTCCCTGCCTCTCAGCCAATCACGGACGCGGCTGCCGGTCCTGCCCCCTGCTTTCAATTCCATGCAAGCAGAGGGCCTGAACACTGCAGCAGGGAGAGAGGGCAGGTAAGTAAGAATCGGGGGACTTTTAACAATTATATTAATGCGGTGGGGATGGGGAGGGGGGAGCATGCCCTACCACATATCAAAGTTAAATTTTGGGGTGGACATGCCCTTTAACACCTGGCAATTATAGCTGATATGGAAAAAACAGGTATATCGTTGCCAACAGATTTGTACAAGTCATTCTGAATTGAGAGAGCCAGTCGGATGACTAGCGAAACGTCTTCAAGAACTAAAATAAAATAAAGTCCAGTTGATCCAACTGACTACCACATATAATTATAAATTGATATTAACATGTTAACATTTTAAATTACATTTAAAAGTTACATTTCTAATATTTCATAATGGCAGTGTTGTACTCAAATTATTTTGTAATAAATAAAATAAACCTTCATTACCCATTCTTAACTTTCTGCCCTCAATATTTCCATTATGTCACTTCTAATGGTACAATATGTGTTTGTCATCTTCTTCTTTAAGCCTATTTGAAAGACTAACATGGTGACTTAACTTGGGATTCAATAGGATTAAGCAGATCTTATTTTCCTTTTTGCCCATTTGTGCATTCTTGTTTGGTTTTTCTTCACACATTTAGATGAATAATTTTATGTATTGAATGTCCACTAAACCATAATTTAAAATTTTGTTCACAGTTAATTCATTATTTTCCTATGTTATTCTTAGTAAGCAATCACATTTCAAAACAAAAATATTTGTATACACTTCATTAGAATAAGAGTAAATATATTTATGGTTGGACCATTTATCTACGTAAGTGCGCTCAGCCATGCAACCCACCTTCTGCACTGAGAATCATTATAGCATGATGCCCGTTATAGATGAATACAAATAATCTGTATGGGTGATTTTAAATACTGTTAAACCAACATATGGACAGATTGTCTCAAATCTGCTTTAAACTATAACCCCTAATACCTCATTTCAAAACTATATGCATGATATGGGACGGATAGATGCCTGGTGGGGCACCTACACCGCATGACAGAGAATTTACTTGTTACTTGGCAACACATCATACACATTCTAGAATAGATCTGGCCCTAGTTCATAGATCAATAACACTTACCAAGGGGCATTTCCGATCATTCACCACTACTGTTGACAATGAGACACTTGGATGAACCCAGAATACAAAACCCTGGAGACTACATCCATTTGGGATAACCCTAATACCTCAACCTGACATTTTACCAGAACAAATTGAGCTGTTCTGGGACGAAAACTCAAAAATACCCATATATTCACAAGTGGGACTGCTTCAAAGCTTTCCTCAGAGAATGCCTCCACTCTACGATATCACATGTAAAGAAATCAGCAAGGATGGAGGTGGACATGTGGCAAAACAAATGGAAGAGGCTGAACAATTGTATAGCTAAATACAACTAAGGAAATCCAAAACAATTGGATACTTTTGCAAAGACAATACAATACTATGTTACAAGAAAAAGCAATCAATATTTTTTAAAAAAACAGTCCTTTTTACGAAAATAGTAATCTATCAGCTAAACTTCTTGTAACCCTTACACGCAAGCCAATCAGACCAGACAATAGTTGCTATAAGGGCTAGGCCACACTGCTTCGCTTTTTTTTGGTTTGCGGTTTTTTTCCATATCATTGAAAATGCGGCAACGCACAATGCACAGTTTTCGGGTGCGTTGCGATTTGCGTTCCGCATTTTAAATCGCAGTTCGCATACATTTTTCAATAGTTAATTTTTAAAAAGCATGGCAAACGCAACGAAATAGCATGCGATTGCGTTGCAGTGTGGCCTGCCCTAAATGACCCAGATAAAGGACTGGTTACAGACACTACCAATATACTAGAAACTTTTAGATCCTTCTATTCCATACTGTATGAATCCAAATCCCCACACACTATTAACTGACATTACATTTCCTACAGACACACAGCAATTATTCCTGGAAAAGGAAGTGCCATATTTATAAAGCTGCGGTATTGCCTTTAACGATCATTATCGTAAATTTGCGTCGTTAAACCGATCGGAGATTAACGATCGGTTAACGATCATAAATTTAGGATACTGAGCGTAATTTTACGATACCGATCAATAAAGGCGCAGGATCGCTAACAAGCAAGATTTACGATCCCATAGAATACCATTGCGGTAGGTTACTACCGCACGGTATCTATGTCGAATGTTCGTGAATTAACGAATGTTTGGTCGTAAATTTATGATTGCGATCACAGATTAGACACCGCGACCGAAAATTAACTTACCCACGGTATCGTAAAAGGGATACTGCGGGTTTATAAATATGGCCGAAATAACAAGGAAGAAATTCTTATAGCAATAACCAATTTACAAAATGGTAAAGCCTCAGGAACAGATGGTGCTCCCATTGAGGTATATAATATATCAATCTGAAAATGTAGACCACTTACTGCAGATATACAAAGAAGCAATTAATGTGGGATACTCTCAAATACCTTCTATGAAGCCAATAATAGTATTACCCAAAAAGGAAAAGATCCCACAAAACTGTGCCTCCTAATAGGCCAAATAAATTTTAAATAGTGATATAAAAATTCTAACCAAGATTCTAGCATCCAGATTACAAGGAGTCATAACTGATATTATCCACCACAACCAAACTGGGTTCATACCGGGAAGATTGATCTCTACAAAATAAGAAATGCCATCCTAATCCAAACTTAGTAAAATCACGATAATGCTGGTCTCTGAGTATTGGTCTCCCTAGATGCCCAAAAGGTATTCAATTCTATTGAATGGGAGTTCCCATGTGAATGCTTACATAAATTTGGTTTTAATACAGTTTTTATAACTGAGTTAAGATTCTATACAAAAAAAACTCACAGCTCATATAACAGTTAATGCCAGATCCTCAACAGTTTTTAATCTATCGAGGGGTATTAGGCAGGGCTGCCCCTATCTCCATTACTTTTTACTATAGCCATAGCGTTGGCCATATGGATCAGAGCAAACCCAGATGTACAAAGATTCTATCTAGGGCCTTACAAGGAAACATTAGCTCTATACGCAGATGACATGCTGATAGTTTGGAAAGCCCAGAAACACCATTATATATCCTAGTTGACCTCATAAATACTTTAAGCCCTTACTTGGGATTATATATAAATTGCTAGAAATCTTGTCTGTATTTATGATGCTGAGAGTTCTATAAGCTTACCAAATATCAAAAGACAAGGTGAGAAAGTCGTACTCCAAATGTAGATTTGCTAACTGTGAACCACAAAATCACAACGTTTCAGAGATACTATGCAAAAATGCAGAAGCACAAATGTTGGCTTTTGCACCTGATAGGTGTGCCCTCAGATCACCAATTCTGGACTGAGGTGGTCACTTGCTGTCCACACTTGTACAACCATCGTGTGCAATTTGGGGGGAAAGCTTGTATTCTTAGTATACCTGACCCAGAAACCTGGAATAAATTCCAAATCATTTTTTCAGACAAAGAAGAGAGGCTCTCTTCTTTGCCTGAAAAGAAATAGTGTTAAATGGATGGCTCCGGCCTCACCAATGGTCAAAGTTGGATTAAATTGATAAATAATGTTCTCCCCTATGAAAAAAATATATATCTACATACAGCCTGCCCGGTAATTTAACAAAATATGGGATAACAGGTGCATTGCTCCAGACTATATCCTAACTACTAAAGTTTATTGATTTGATACTTCTAAATACATTACTTATAAAACTAAAAAATACCACAAACTAAAGGGGTTATTCAATAAAAGTTCTTATCGTTTAAAATGGTGCTAAATTTGCCCAACCAATCAGATCTTATTAATATTTGAAAGCTAACATCTGATTGGATGGGGCAAATTTAGCACATTTTAAACGATAAGAACTTTTATTGAATAACCCCTTAAATGTTTAAAGATGTTTATTGAAACAGTCACTTACAACTGGTTGTTTTTCTCTACAGGTAGATTCCATCTAATGTTAAGTTTCAAAATGACTGGAAGCATACATAATTAAATAATCAAAATGTTTTATACTGTAATAATCTGAAATGGAAATACTGTATTTAGATTACCGTACACAAGAAGTATGCTGTTGTTTATCACTGTGTACTTGAAAACAATGACACAGGGAGTGACAGAGGTTTTCGTTGCATCGCCCCTTTGTATAAGTTTCTGTCCTGTGTAGGCCCCAAAGGGTATAAGAGAAAACAGATAGTATTTGACATACAGGAAAATATTGACGATGGTGTGATTATAAACCTTTAATTCTACACTAGAGTGGATTTAGCATTAGTAAAATTTACTGCTATCAACCTTTGAGCTGTCAAGAAATCAGAATTACTAATCTATAAAAGGAGATTTGACATAATGACAATTCGTATATTTTATCGTTTTAGTAATATACATTATCATAAATTAAACTCAATGTGGTAACGTGTGGTTCATTTATCGACCATGTAGTAAGGATAATTGCACATCAAAAAGAAAATGGCCTATCTCAGTGTGGTATTTGTATATAAATATTTTTCTTAAATGTTTTAGCATTAATTGATTACCATTAGATTTAGCTAACTCAAAAACAGGAATGCCCAACCTGGCTAAGACTGGGGGACATATTAGCTGCATACCCACTAGTAACTGGTTCACTTCTTGCCCAGGCCCTGTCTGACCGATCCAAGCTTCAACCAAAGACAAGCCCACCTGATGACTTACTTACAGTCCATTTTCTTTTGGGTGTGTCTCAGACGGGCACTAGGATGTCCGACTTTGCAATCCGGTCTGCTCGAGGATCCGCGAATTTTCGAAAAATTCGGACCGTTAAAATGAAAAATATTCCCAAAATTATGAGATTTCTCGTATTTTCGAAAATTATACGTGAAAACGCGTAATTTAGAAAATTTTCGAAAACGGAATTTTCGAAATATGAGTAATCCTGTAATTTCGAAAATTTTCGAAATACGTATTACGAAATAAGAGACATCCTCGTAATTTTGAAAATTTTCTAAAATACGTATTGCCGAAATACTAGAAACTCGTAATTTCGAAAATTTTCGAAAATAGAGAAATACGCGGTTCGGAGGCGGAAAATCCGGAAAAATCCGCAGTTCGGGAACGGGATGAATCGCGCTGATCCGGGGTTCGGATCCGCGAACCGGCTATCCTACTCTAGAAATCTCGTAATTTCGAAAATTTTCAAAATACGAGAAATACGCGGTTCGGAAGGCGGAAAATCCGGAAAAATCCCAGTGGAACGGGATAAATCCCGGGCTGATCGGGTTCGGAACTGCGAACCGGCTTCCTACTGGGCACCTGTGCTCTAAACTACATTTACCCAATTTACTTTCTAATCAAGAACAGAAATATGATGTTCTTTTAAAATCCTGTAACTAGATAATCTTTTATTTAGTAAGGAGTCTGTCTCAAAGGTATCAAATAAAGTCAGTATTATAATTTTATGGTTCTCATTCTCGATAATAAGTTTATAAATGTTGGACCTCCACTGTATAGAAATTTAATCTAATTAATTTAGATATCCAGAAGTCACTATTAAGATTCCTGGTATATTAATTGCTTTTAAATCTCCCTTCTAAAACCATTAACAATTTATTAGAAACCAAAGTCTCTTAATGAAAATTTTGTGAAATGTATTGGTGTAGTTTGGATTTCTAACACTAACACATGAAATTATTCCATTAATTATGTGATTTGTACAGTTATGACAGAATATGTATGTAGATTTGTAATAAAAAAGCCATTTTATTGATATATTATCTTTACTCTTGTCATGTTTTATCATAAAAATATTGCAGGCCATTAATATTTCTTTAGCCACCAGGAAACACATTACCAATTCTAGTCCTCCATTTAAGTCTTTCTTTATATCATAGCCGATATTGCAGATCTACTTAAATAAACATTTAGATGCCACCCTGTAAGTTTCACTGTTATCATAGTTCCCATATTACATTTTAGTATGAGCAGAATTATGTTACAGTTGAAACTGCAAAACTAAGAAGCTAAGACCTATTGTTTAGTCTTTAAACAAATAAAACATTCAAGATAAAGAACTACAGTACAAAGCATAAAGGATAACTTAAGTCCAATAAATAAAATTAGGTGGTGTTGTATATCCATTTTAAAGTGCAACTGAAGACCAAAAAAAATACATAAAAACAATGAATTCTAGTGAACAAACAATTCTCATTGCATATTGGTTATATCTCCAAAGGTTGCTGGAAATAACCTCATATCATGGACCTTTGCTGTCTTTGAGCTGCTGTGGCTTTGGGGTGTCGATATAAAACTATATGCGCGGGTGTCTCTCTATACAAAA
The DNA here is from genome assembly GCA_019447015.1 of Hymenochirus boettgeri. NCBI lineage: Eukaryota > Metazoa > Chordata > Amphibia > Anura > Pipidae > Hymenochirus > Hymenochirus boettgeri. Next base: position 334,589,310 of record CM033469.1, read on the forward strand.
TAAATCCTCCAACGATTGAAAGCACTCCATGGGACTTATTTAATGAAAAAAGTATCAAACGTTTATTACATATATCGACGCGTTTCAGCCCCCATACAGGCCGTCATCAGGATACATCATGATTACCCACAACCCCTTATAAAACCACAAAAATACCCTCCTCAAACACCAACCCCTCACCTGTGTATATCAACATCTAGGAATTGTTACAGGTACGCGACCCCAATTCGCACCGGCGTTTCCCCTCTACAAACGGAGATATCAACAAGCAGCATACACCAAGCTGCTCCCATGATACAACACCCTCACGATCTCTACTTGCTGGATATAGACTTTGAAAGTGACTTTTCTTATTCACAGCAGGATGCTGACCGGATCTTATTCAAGGAAACACTTGGTGTGGAAAAGGGGATGGGATCCCCTTAAGAGGTGTACTTTAAATATCTACACTTAAAAAAGAAGGAGACTGATTTGAAATTACATGCAATGTATCTGATTACCATCGGGGACGGAAGATCCCGAGAGGTTTTAGGGTTAGGAATATACCCACCCTTGGGAGACTTGATAAGGAGTTTTGCAGTAAATGGTGTAATATATTAAATAAATGTTCATTCGACTTGATGCTTTTGGTTGTAGAATTTGCAGGAAAGGAATTAATTAAAACAAGGGAAGAGATTGAAAAATTTGAGGATGAACATAAAAATGCAATACATACTGAACCTGATTTTCTGACTAAGTTGCATGCACAGGTGGAGAAATACAAGACAGAATTGATTCAATTTAAATGTAACAAGTTACATAAAGTTGAGGGAGACTATAAAGATAAACGAGTGTACCCTTGGCTTATGGGACAAATTGATTTGAGATTCCATAGGAGACGCAGGAGGCAACCGTTCGTTGCAACCATTGACTCTTCTGGTGATTCCGATCCCGATCTTGCGGGTGACGGTTCGCATGACTCCTCTGCAGCTCCTATGGTACATTCTTTTCCAGGGGTTTCAACCCGCTCGGTGACCATAAGAGGAAAAGGAAGGTCACCAGAAGGGGGGGTTGGAAACCCAGAGGCAGACCCCCAAGAAAGAAATAGTGATCTTTAATCTCAGTAAACATGTACTTACACCAGGTGAGAGTGAACTGTTATCACGTGGTTTATCATTTGTACCGACACATAAGTTTGATGAGGTACAGTTTGACATAGATTTATATAAATTTCAGAGAAAAATTAAATTACGTGACCACTTTAAAGACATGAGTGGGACCTCTATGGTTGAGAAATTTAAACCTGTCAGTTCATTTGATCCCATCAATACTCCCCCAGCTATAAAGGTTTTTTCTAATGTGGTTAAATCTGAGATAAGTGTCCCCCATAGTAATTTATCATCAGCTGAACGAGAGGCCATTGACACACTACATAATGATGGTGATTTAATCATTAGGCCAGCTGACAAAGAGGGAGCGGTGGTTTTACTTGATTGCAAAATGTATAGGGATGAATTATTAGCTCAATTGTTGTCCCATTGTCCCATTGTTACATCGCAGGGGTTGGTACTGAAACCACTAGCACAGTATGTAGATTTGTTTCTACAGCCCGCAGTGAAGGCTATACCCTCATATCTACGGGATAGTACTCATCTGAGAGAACTACTTAGGGAAGTGGATTTTTCTATACATGACATGATACTGGCCACCTGTGACGTCTCAAGCCTCTATACTGTTATTCCTCAGGTTGAGGGTATTGAGGCTTGTAGACAGGCACTCATTGAATGGGGACATAATTCTTCACCGTGTGAATTTCTGTTGGAGCTTCTTGGGTTAATACTCAGTAAGAACTATTTTAGGTTCGAAAGGGCATATTTTATGCAGTTTCAGGGGACGGCAATGGGGTCCGATGTGACCCCGACATTCGCCAATTTGTTTATGAAAACAAAGAGACTATATTTTTATTGATGACCTATTTTTAGTTTGGAAAGGAGATGAAGACTCACTGAGGGCCTGTATTAATTATATTAACTCTTTGGACACCCCTATTAAGTTGGCTTGTACTACTCATCGGGATTGTATTTTTTGGACCTGAGAATTTTCAAACAGCAGGAAGGATTTGGTACAACATTATACCGTAAGGAAACGGATCGGAATACAATCTTACATGCATCCAGTTTTCATCCACCTGCTCTTGTGAAGGCCATTCCTTTTACACAATATTTGAGAGTCATAGGTGCCAATACGGATGTGGAATGGACTGAACAACAATTAAGAGAGATGACTGAACGGTTCATTCAAAGGGGGTACAGGAAAACAATCCTCAAGGAACAATTGGTCAGGGCCCTATCGGAATCTGCCAAGATCAATAGGACCAAGACGGAGAAAGATTGGGTGATCTTTACTATGGATCACTCGACATTTAATAAGGACATTGGAGAGATTGTAAGATATCATTGGCAATTAATTGCAAAGGATTTATCTCTGCCGTTTGCTAGGAGCCAGGTTAGACCGGCATACAGGAGAGGGTGAAATTTGATGAACCTCCTGGTTAAAACTGACTTATCACCTGTACAGAGAGGTTGTCATACTAAGTATTGGTCACCTTAATTGGGATGTTACAGATGTCTCAATTGTACTACATGCAACAGTTTGATTTCGGGCAAAGACTTTCCACACCCACACACTGGTCAACGAATTTTAATTAAACATAGACTGACTTGCACTAGCACTTTCGTCATCTATTATCTGACTTGTCCTTGTGGACTTTACTATATTGGAAAAACTATTACTTCATTTCGTGAAAGGATGGCAAACCATCGTAGTTCCATATGTTACGCATTGCTTGGTACGTTGGATGAGAAGAAAAATAAATTTGGTGATCAGTGGCAAGACATTTTTTAAAAATGGGCCACAATTTATCCTCTCTGAAATGTATGCTCTTTGATCATATACCACTGACTAGCACTGCTACTGACCGTGAAAAATCTTTGTTGAAACTTGAGTCTAAATGGATACTTAGATTGAAAACTCTGGCCCCTAAGGGATTGAATGAAATAGTCACAATGAGTTGTTTCCTTTAAGATGAACTACAATGTAATTACTGAAACATTTATATCTGGTTTGAGTACATCTTTTTGATTATGAGGATCGATACAACTATTGCAATATGATCATGTAATTTTCCTATGTATATATTCTGTTTTTAATTTTCTAAGAGCAATGTAGTATTTTTATCCAGTTCTAGGAGTGTTGGGTTTCCTGTATACAGATCGTGACGCTACCCGTGCCGGTTTTTCCCCGGTTTGTTTTATCTCCATGGTGTATTCAATTGATGTTGGGCTTAGAGTGCAAGGGGTTAATTAACTAGTGGTTGAGGTTGAACCCGTAGTGATCCCGTACTACACGTTTTGTGTTTGAATACGTGGATGGTGTATACCCCGATGCGCCCGTTCTGATGAAACACGATGTGAGGGTGTTGTATCATCGGAGCAGCTTGGTGTATGCTGCTCGTTGATATCTCCGTTTGTGGAGGGGAAATGCCGGTGCGAATTGGGGTCGCGTACCTGTAACAAGATTCCTAGGATGTTGATATACACAGGTGAGGGGTTGGTGTTTGAGGGAGGGTGTTATTGTGGTTTTATAAGGGGTTGTGGGTAATCATGATGTATCCTGATGACGGCCTGTATGGGGGCTGAAACGCGTCGATATATGAAATAAACTTTTGATACTTTTTTTCAATTGGTGAGGATATATATATATATATATTATTATATATTATATATTAGAATATAGGAGATCCGATGCACTCCGTTCACAAGTAGATTGCCCGGGTGCTGCCTGGATGGGAAATCTAACAGAGGGGTGTAGCAGGCGCACCACGGTCTTAGTCAAAAACATTTTATTGTATAAAATAAGTAGGCCCAAAACTACCTCCGCGTTTCACCCGATATCAATGGGCCGGCTCAACACTTCCTGATGACGGCCCTGTTGGCGTGCTGAAACGCGTAGGCTCTCAGACCTACTTTTTATAATAAAGATTATTATTAGACCTTGGAGTGGTCTATATTATTTGGTAAGGCACTCCTGGGTCTTGATATAGAGCAATAAATTTATTGTGTAAAAACACACTGCATCAACATGTTTCGGCCATGTTCTAGGCCGTCTACAGGAAGTGATGTCACACAAGTGTCATGTGCTAAAATAGGTGAATACCCTCCCCCTCCAGGTGCACCTCTCCCCTTATGGGAGGTGCCTAATAGTGCTAACAGGTGAGTAGCTGTCCGGTGCTGGACTGCTATATTTATATATCAATCCCATAAAATACTAACAAGGTGAGGAGCTGTCCAATGCTGAACAGCTATAGTTATATAGAAAATCCACTAAAATGCTAAAGTGTAAAGTGCTGAAACTTAATAGCAATAAATATATTATAAAACCTCTAAAACGTGTTTTCTTCTCAGTAATCACTTTAAATATTACTGTAGGCTAAAAATGTGCTAAAAAATATAAAATATAGTAAGAAAAGATACATGCTCGGGGTTGGTATTGATAAATGACCTTACGAAATGCTCAATATAATAACTAGTTACTTATGTATAGTACCCCCTTACTAAAGCATGGATCTCATAGGTTATGGGAATGACCTCTAAATCCCTTAGCTATTAATCCCCAGATCAGATAGGATCATAGGTCCATTTACTTAATATTTCTTAAGTTTTTTTGGGGTGTCTACTCTAAATTCTGTCAGAACGCTCCCCGTAATGGAATAAAACACCTATAGGAAACAGGATAATGTCCATTGTTCATTAAGTCCTTTAGGGGCTAACGTGTCCAATCTTTTGATCCATTGGGATTCCCTTTGCAGTAACCGCTTATTACGATCTTCACCTTCTCGGCTGGGTTCTTGATCGATCGCCATCCATTTGAGAACCGCTAATGAATGTCTATGTTCCCGAAAGTGTCGGCCCACCAATTGTTTCTCCATATCTTGGTTCACCTGTATTAAGGGAACTGTTGGTCTCTAGTGCCTTTCAATAGATATCTATGATTGGCTAACCTTTCTCGCATTGGTGGGGTAGTTTGCCAACATAATACTTGCCACATGGGCATGTGATAAAGCTAATAACTGAGCTCATGCACGTTAATTTCCCTTTATGGGGATTCTCCTACCCGTATGTGGATTGGGAAGGTTGCCCCCGTAAGCATATATATATACAGTATATATAATATATATATTATATATATATATATATATATATATACACACACAAACATAATTTTTTTATGTTTCACCTAAGTTGCATATTGACTACTGTATATCTCAATAAAGTTGTTGCTCCAAGAGCCTGCCATGAACCATGGATACATGAAAGCATTAGTTTAATAGTTGGTCAAATTATTTTAAGCCCAGGTCACCAGGCCAAGGTTGCTTTCTATAGATTGGTCTTAACTACTGGTACTTGCCTTATTGCTGCATGAGCTGACAGCTCTCCTGTGTGGCTTGTCTGCTTGAAGCTGACTCTGGTTAATAGTACTCAAACACACATTACTAACTCTGGGGGGAGTACAATTCCTAAAAGGCTTGGTCAAATCTTCAATTTAACTCACAGCTCAGGTGGTGCAGGGGGGAAACCGAATCAGTGGACTGATCTGGAAAATTACAACTAGCCCCATTACACTCATATTCTATATAAGGGTACTATCCCACGATAGAAAATTACATTTACCGGCAAAAAGAACACATCATTCGCTCTTCCTGCACATCTGGATCAATGTAACAATAATTCCATTCCCTTCTACACAATGCCTTTATTTTACACACCCTACTTTGGTGGAGAACCATCAGTGGTTTGATGTGAGATCTGGATGAGTTTGGGGATGATGAGGTGTCAGACATCGCTGTCCCTGTGGGCCCGCTAATGCCTTGGTCGGATGCACAAAAAAATTCAAACTACCCCATACACTATGGTATCCATACACCAGAATACTATCCTATATAAGAAACATACTGTCAAAATGTACAGAACACATAACTTACCCATTTGAAACTTTCAGTACTAATACGACGGCAAGAGGAGAATCTCCTTTATAATTAGTATGCACGACGACAACCAATAAAAGTTCCCCCGTTACAAAATTGGAAAGCTAGAATAACGCTTGATGATTCACAGTGGTCCAAGATATTTTTCCACTCAGCGAGATGTGGCTACCTCAAATATAATCATTAAAGAAAAAACATACAAGATAATGCTTGACTGTTATACCACCACCGACCTTCGTAAACAAAATAACCCCTACAATACAATCATTAGTTACCAAGGATGCCAGAAATTAGCGGATCATATCACTGTTGGTAGAATGTAAAGAAGTCCAACAAATATGGTTATTTGCGATCAAATCATTTGGGAAGTTTTTACTCAACCCTTTAAATTGTCACCCCGATAACAGCACTATTCAACTACCATGCCAAAGGATTTAACACACATGCTAACAGACTGATAGCAATTATATGTAACCAGAGGTGTAATAGCTAAATCATGAAAGGGAGGAACTATAACAAAAACCAAAATAATAAGCAGAATATGGTAGGTGCATGCTGGCGAATACACGGCCAACATGATAAACAACAATCTAAAGAATTGGTCCAAAATATGGGATATCTGGATCCTCACAATCATTCCCATACAGAGAATGAATTGGGGGCAGCTGGACAGCCACTGGTCAGATAGGACAATGATATCTGGACAAAACTCTTACATTTAAAACTTGCTGTGAATGGAAAAGTATATATATAGATATATATATAATAATATTCCTTTTTCATTTTCTTATTTTTCATTTATTTTCCTTTTTCTTATTTTAAGATCACTTAAAATGTAAATTTCAACTAAATGTTAACTACAATTTCTTTACCTGCAATTTTTTTGTTAAATAATATTCAATAAAACATTAATGAACAAAAAAAAAACTTTCAATTTAACACACAATCAGGGAGATTCAATAAAAGTTCTTATTGTTAAAAATGGTTCTAATTTTGCCCCAACCAATCAAACATCCGATGGTGGGGCAAAATTAGCACCATTTTTAACGATAAGAACTTTTATTACATCTCCCTGAATATATATAAAATAGGGTTATTGTACAAGTTGGAAATGCTTTCATTTATCCATGGTTCATGGCAGGCTCTTTGAAGCAGCAACCATATGGAGATATAACCAACATGCAATTACAATTGTTTGTGCACTAGCAGGGTTATTCAATAAAAGTTCTTATCATTTAAAATGGTGCTAATTTTGCCCCAACCTAGCTTACAAATGTTAAATAAGATCTGATTGGTTGGGGCAAAATTAGCACCATTTTAAACGATAAGAACTTTTATTGAATCACCCTGTTTTTTACATCATGGTGAAAAACGCTATGTGTGTTTTTTCCACTAGGCGAAGTCTGAAAAATCGCCAAGTCTGAGATAATGAATTAGTGGGTACATTTCTAGCCTAGAAATAATTTCTGTTACTCCCCACGGTGGGCTTCCCAATATAAATAAGTGTCAATCAGTGATTTTTCCGAGTTTTCGATTTTTACTATTTTACAATAAAACCGAATTGGAGTCTTAGACTAATTTTCACATAAACGTAATTGTCCAAAGAGTGTTTATCCCATTTTGTATTAACATATATTAGCCTGTAATGTTACCTAATTAGCAGTTAAATCCTGGCCTGGTATTGGGAGTATTTTGGTCACTATTTCTCTACTTCACTGAGTTATTAGACTTGATTTTCGGCACAATTACTGTCAATACTCGTCATTTTATTAATGCAAATCGCCATGGTGTAGTCCGGCAATACAAAAACTGCAGTGTTAGAATGCTTTTAGAAATATGCCACTAATCAGATGTTACTGTATATTTTTGCTTTTATTTTAAGCAAAGCAATAAAATCAAACTAATCAAAAGCACTGATTGAGTGGTTTACTATATCATCTTATACAATATTACATTAGAATTCAGACTTTAGAGATTGACATCATCTCTATAAGCATGATGTATTTCCTGTCTCCTACCCAACCATTAGATTAAAAGGTATAGTTATAAACCTGAGAGTAGGCGTGAAAGACACAGTAAGCCAATCACAGTGTTAGGATCCTACTGTGATGCTCGGAGTCCCCGAGTATACCTTCAGCGCCTATACCCCAATCTACAGCCACTGTCTTCACCTATAGACAAGCCCCTGATCGTCAGGAGACTTGTTGCGCCTTGCTGTACATGGTTACCTCCAGGTCTTAGATCGCAAGGTATAGACACTGAGCCAGGGTATACTGTGGAAAACAGGAAAACCAATGAAAATCACAGGAACTGAAAGACAAAGAAAATGACAAGAATACAAGGAAAACAATGAACAATGAGAAGAACAATGAACAAGGCTAGAAGAACTAGAGTTGGCTACTAGAACTAATAGCAGGGACCACTAGCTTGGCTAACCAAAACTATAACAGGCAAGGGAGAAATAACTGAAACAGGCTTAAGTAAAGCAGAGGAACCAATGGGGAATGGAGGACAAGAGTATGATGCAGGGATTGGCCCATATGAACTAAATAGAATGCTCTCCACCCAACCAGCGTTTGCGGGAGCGGAGAAGATAGGAAGTGGTGCCCACACACGGCCAGAAGACAGCCGTGCCCCCTGAGAAGAGGGGGATGCGCGTGTGCCTGAAGACGCCAGATGCAAAGTGATGATGTCACCTGCGGCTGACTCCAAATATCCCCGACGCCAGTGAGGAGATCCGCCGTGGGAGCACGAAGCAGGTAAATGCCGCGGCCTGACACCTACCTTCCAAACCGCATTTATCCCTCATTAATAAGCAGTTTATAACACTAGTATGGCCTAATACCTATCAATTGGCTTCAGATCTACACAATACTCTCCAGTCACCAAACACTTTGTTAATTGGAACCTGACTCTAGCAATCCTTTGCACATTTTGAAGTTTTACATAAAACTCCCCATCGAACTGTCTCATTGTTTACTTTGCTTATTTGTCTCACATATTCTCTTTTTTTCCACTGAAGTTCTATTTTTCTCTCCCAGATCTGAACATAATGTACTTGGCCAGATAATGTGCTGACTCATCCATAAATAATAACTCTCACTCATATTTGAAAATGAAAAATACATTACTCGTTGTTTGATTATTCCTTCTTGCCTGGAAAAAAAAAGTAAATTCAGGTAGCCTTGTATATTTCAGATGCAATAGAGATATTCATCATAAAGAGTTATTACCATGACAGTCAGGCAGAAAGGACTGATGGGAAAAAATAAATTATTTTAATACATGATGAACGAATGTGGATTTTTCGTTTGCCCGGTGTGTAAAAAAAAGATCCAGTAGTTTTTTAGTTGTGCATTTGCCATTTGTTCTCCATCTTAAACTCTGGCCCCTGTCCCTAATAATTAAAAGTTACAACTAACCATGCTGTACAATATATTCCATAGTACAAAGCACAGGTATTGGCATCTTGAGTAGATAGATTGTGATGCTTGAAATTCTACTGCTGCAGGAAAACACTGCAATATGGCTAGAAAAGGAGGCGGAGGATAATCCAAGAATACCACAGCAACATATTTTGTTTATCCCAAATAATGTGTCCAAGAGCAACATAAATCATAGACCCATGTTGTCTCCAAATGAATGCACATTTGGATGTTATACAATCAGTGCACTTTGACTTTGACTTATTGGGAATGTATAATAATGTATATTATATGTAAGTGATTAGAGTTACATTGCATTGCCTCTTCTGAAGAAATGAAAGCAGACTTTGATTTAGAGTTTATGCTGCTCTTATCAACATTAAAATAAATTACCCTACTGTACAGGACAGTTCATAGTCACATCCATAATGTTTCACCACTTCTAGTTACCAAATCCTACCCCATTATCAGACCCAAACATCACCACAATATCTTCCAGCCCAGCAGGATAATATTATTATATTATGCTAAAACCTTACCAATGACATTGTCCAGGAGATAAAATACAACTACAGACTCAAGTGAAGGCTGAAGATTATGAGGATATCGGATATACTGTTTCATAGCTCTTCCATGGTGTGGGTGATAATAGCACAAACATTGCCTCATTGTGCTCATGAGTTTAAAAATAAATAATCCAAAAACACAATACACATAGGATATTAAAGGTGTTACAAATTGCCAAAAGGTGGAGCTCCCCAGTTTCAAATACCAGGGAAGGTATTCAATGACAACATTTTTCGGCAACCAATAGCATTTCTTGGGTTACTATAAAGCAGTTTTGGTCTTCATTATACAGGGAATCATTAAACTGTACGTAATTTATTATTAGACTTTCATTCTTCTTCAATGAGAGCACAGAATGATGACCGTGGTCTAACTACCACAGCTTTATAAAGTGCCTGTCAGAATACCCTATTGAATAATATGTACACAATTTTACTGTAATCACTATTAGCCAAAAAAATACCATCTTGGTGCATCATTCTTACTACCAATCCAAAGGTTCATGGCATTCAGGAAGTATTTTGCCATTACATTCAGAGAAATATAAACTAACCCTCTGAAATGATTTCAAAACAGCTTGGCAGGATTGTCACATTAATAACCAGCTTGTGGATGGGAGCGTTATTGTAAAATCATTTGTTAATGAAACATTAAAGGTTATCTTTACTCAAAAAAATGATGGTCTTAAGTAGAACTGAACAAAGTTGGAGTGTTTCGTTCTGACAGCAATTCTGTGGAACCTATTGAAGTTTCGAAAATACATTTTGAACCCAAAGTGGAATTTTTGATATTTTTGATTGCTATTTCTAATTTTTGATTAAAGGGCATGTCCACCCCCAAAACTAAAATTTAACGCCATACTGACCCCACTGTGTAGTTTTAAAACATCCCTACCTTACATCTCTGCACTAGGAGCTGGCTACCTCTCCAGAGGTCTCTGCCTCCTGATTTGCCTCTGGGAGGGATGCTGACATGCACAGGGGAGCCCTTTCCTACCCTCCCTCCCACTCTCTGGATCCATCCTCTGCAGCCATTGCACCTAGTGTGTAATCCTTTCAATATGTTCTAGCTCCTTCCCCCCCAGGTCCAGTCCCTGTTTGCGGCTTCCGTCAGACAGAGAACTGGAAGGAAAGCACAGCAGGGGGCTTTAAGCATGATTTGCTTAATTTTTAAAAAACTAATGCAGAGGTTGGGGGTGGGCAGGGGTGGCTACAACATATTAAAAGTAAGAATTTATGGGGGACATGCCCTTACATTTTCTTTGTTCTAAATTTTGATTTTCTAATATTTGATTTTTCGATAATTTTTTTTTTTTTAAATCTATTTTAAAATTGCCATTTCTGGAAACTACCATTCCTCCCAAAAATCACTGTGCCCCCTATTTCTTTAAATATTTAATCTGAACCATGATGGAAATTCTCTCTTCCAATGCTGCTTCATAGTGATTACTGAGCATGTTTGCCCTCATAAAAAGTGTGGTCAGGTGGAAGGAATTGTCGGTTATGAGAGGGAGGGGGGATGCTGAGCCTGAGCAAATCAAGTACAGGATTGAAGGCATGCAGCAACACACACACCACAGTAAGAGATTCATGTAGTCATTTTAAGATTAAGATGAGGCAAAGTCATTGTTTCATTAAAGTTGCCCTTTAAGCAAACATAAAAGGAAATATCTTGTGATCATATTGTATCCGGTAATCATGGGATCAGAACTCAACACAACAACAGTTTCCAAGTCTTTTGCCTTATTGGTAGTAGAAATGAATGAATTAAACGCATATCTGTGATATGTACATGTGTATGTCTACCTGCACATTGGCAAAGAAATAGCTGAATGAAATACATTTGCCAATAACTTAAATATAAATATATTACCAGCTAAAAGGGTCTTTTTTGAATATATTCAATATATACAGTATATATAAAATATACAAACGAGTACGAGGCACTGAAATATCAGTAGTGATTATCACTGCTTGTGCTTGAAACCTTTTTAAGGGCAAGTTCAGTAAAAAAGGAATCATTGCCATTACAAATGATACAACATGATGTTGCAGTGATTTCCAAAAATGCTTCCAAAATACTGATATCCTGTTTGCAGGGCCCCTAATAGGGTTCGTTATATTCTCGGTCCCTGGTTTGATTCCGTTGTTTAATAGTAGTATTAAACATTCATGATAAATATAGAGAATAGGCCAGTAAATATGCTGCAGGTATTGAGTTAAAACCACAATAGAAATAAACAGGCTTCTGAGTTGCTATTACAGATATATATGACAATAGTAAATAAATATTGGGAAATGATGCCATAAAAATATGGTGCAGTGTATTCAAACATACAGAATTATACTGCAAAAAAAATATTATGTTCTTGATGTGAACGTTTGACACAAAAACAAATGTAATTCCTCTCGTAAACATTTTATTGGCAACAAAAACATAATACAACTTTTACACATTCTATACGACAACAACTCCCCATACAGCCGCTGTATCATTCACAAATCACTTGGTGGAAGGGGGAGGAAGAATTGTCCCCAGAAACGTGTGTTACATGTTTGAAGTCAGCACTTGGAGTACAGTTGATCCAACTGAATACCACAGATATATAATAATAGTAATTATAACAATAACGACCTGGAATTTACAATGCACACCTACAGTTTTGAACTTTAGATGATATTAAAGCGGCAATAACAATTGCTGATTTATGGAAGATGATTGTTTATTGCAGCCTAATCATTTAGTTTAACCTTTTCTAATAGGCAAACACTTCTAACTGTCTGTGAATTTAATATTCAGTTTGCGATTACGAATTGCGGTAAGAGCCAGATCAAATACAAATGTGCTTTCGGGCTTACTTATCTAAAAGGGTAATACAAGAATGAAATAGATGAGATTGTAAATGAATCAGACACCAGATGCACTTACTGTTATTAATCATTAGGAAATCTGTAATTCAAAGACCGTTCAAGTCGAAAGGAATAAAGCACAAAAAATCAGAACTGAAGCAATTCCAGCCAAAGCCACTGTCCTCCAGATGCATTTGCTAGATAATGTTTATGACATGGCTAGAGAGGATTTCCCCTAGAACAGTATCTTACTATCTTTCTTGTTAATCCTTTGCTTATATACTGTCAACTGGAAGACAAGATCAAGTAATAGAGAAAGCAGCGGAATGCATGCACACGCTATCACTAAACATAAACTAGAACTAAAGCGATAAAGTATGTATCACACACAATATATATATAAAGATAAAATAGTATACATCCACAAATTATTAGGAGCAACTAGAGACCAATTAAAGGGCATGTCCACCCCCCAAACTAAAACTTACTACTGGCCCAACTGTGAAGTTTAAAAAATCCTTACCAGAGGTTGCTCCGGCTCAATCAGCTTGTATACAGCACTTGGGGATAACTTGGGGGCAAAAATTACCCCAAAACTACCCTGCCTGAACTCTGGTACCAGAAAGAACAAGCCATGCCTCCAAAAAAAAAATGCTGGACTTAACAGAATACTTCCCACCATGCGGCTCCCAAGATGGCGGAACACAACCTGAGGACACACATGAGACTTGGACTTATTATACTTATTATATTATCTTCACAAGCACAAATAATCCGAGAGGTAAAATCAGAGATTGCCTCACTGGGAGAGAGAGTCGCCACCCTGGAAGCCTCCTCAGATCAACCTCCCAACTATTGCCAACAAGTTGAAACAGTAATAACAGAAATCAGAAGGGACATGTACATCATTAGAGACCAGCAGGAAGACATGGAAAATAGGGCAAGGAGAAGCAATATCAGAATCCAGGGTGTCCCGGAGGACATTACAGATATTGAACCTTACCTTACACGCCTGTTCCAGCATGTGCTTCCAAAAGAAATATCACTGAACCTACTTATGGACCGCGCCCAAAGGGCCCTTAGGCCCAAACCAGCTGAGAGAGACCCGTCAACTCTTAATTTGCAAACAGTTTATTTGCAAACTGCATTACTACAGATCAAAAGAGCAAATCATGGCGGCAACACACAACTTGGACCATATAGAGTTGGAGAACGCCAAAATAAACCTTTTTAACGATCTATTAGCCTCCACACTAATCCGCAGAAGGGAACTCAAACTAACAATGTCTAGACAAATAACATATTGTATTATTTGAAAATGTTTAGGTGAATGTAACTAATAAGAACTACTGAACTTTGCACTAAGAGGACCACAGAACCTCTTTATTGAAGCAGTTAACTTTATAATATAAATTTAATTTGGGCCCCCGACCCTAATCCTAGTTCAACGCACAAAATTTTTCCTCTAATTATCTCTAGCTTTCTATCCATCTAATTGCTTCTTTCGGCACTTCCTCTCCTGCTATCCCTGTTTATATATATAGATCTTTAGTAATTAAGCCTTAATTAAGTCTTTTGCCTACCCCCACTAAAGAAGCGTGGATGTTCTTATGGCACGGGATCTCATAACAAACTGAAACAAATGGTGCTGTTTTTTTATAAATATGATTTGATTAAATATGACAACTTTCCTCTAAATATTTTCACCTTTCTATATTTCTACACTCTTTCTTCGACACTTTCTGCCCTGCTATCCCTACCCATACCCATAGCTCGGTATTCATTAAATCTTATATCCACCTCATTAAGGGTAATGCTGGTAACTAGTATGACCTTAGAATTTTTGTCTATCCAAGATAATCACGTTTTGTTATATATAAGTAGTATTTTTGCTATGCATACCCCAATATATTATGATATCTAGGACTGAATACCCCCGTAAATCCCCAACCAGTAAGAATATAGATGAGCCAATAACCCTCATGGTTCCACCATACTCCTTGCATGAAATCCACAAAGGACTAGATCTCGCCCCCCAGACCCAGAAGAAAATTGGGATGAAATCGCAAGCCCACAATAAACTTGAGATGGGAATACTAATCCCCATCTCCCGGACACTGTCAAGAGATGGAAGTGTCCCCATTGCCAATAAGCATTATTATGTATATAGTTATTGTTGTTGTTATGTCGTAAATTTAAAAATAAAGTCTAATAAGTTGAGTAATGGAACATGCTTCTTTTGTCTTTTTGATTATTGTCCTAAACCAGAGAAATGGAAGCGGCGTTGTGGCAGCAGGTCCCCCAGAACTGCATACAGAATGCGTAGCTCTAACAACTGTGGAATCCTTCAGATGCAAAGTAAGTAAGTACACATACTTTAACCATGAGCCTCACGATAACAGGGACCCACCATGAACAGTGACATCACAATACTCACCCATAACGTGATGGGATTAAATTCCCCACAAAAGCGTAAAATAAAAATATGCAATGGGACCAGACAACGATGACCTATGTCCCTATTACTCTTTGCCGTTAGCATAGAACCTTTAGCAGTCGCAATCAGACAAAACCCAAAAATACTAGGTATCACCATGGGACCAAATCCCTTTTCACCGATGACACCCTGCTATATCTAACAAATCCAGCCCAATCACTGCCAGAAGCCAGGAACTAAAGGAATTTGGAGAGCTCTCAGGCTTTAAGATCAGCCATGCAAAATCAGTGGCATATGGTATGAACATACCCTCAGACAAACTCACAGAATTAAGCTTTAGATATCATTTCAGATGGGCTCAAAAATCCTTTGGCTATCCAGGGCACTAACTGCAGACACTCAAATACTATATACATACAACTACACAAAATTACTCTCGCAATTCATTAAGCTACCTAAGGAGTGGACATCACATTCTTTATCCTTAACTGGCAGAATTGCATAGGTAAAAATTAAATTTTACCAAAAATCCTCTACTTATTTAGAGCTTTGCCGATACAATTCAAAAAAGCTGACTCCCTAGCACTTCAAAACCAAATCAGAAAATTTCTGTGGCAATCAAATACACTTATTTGGCAAGACACAGGGATAAAGGAGGATTTGCTCTACCCATGATACATCAATACTATCTCAAGGCAAGAATAGCTCAGACAACCCAATGGGTTAATGGAGCGGGCAAGACGAGATGGGTAGATTTAGAAAATACCATACTTAAACCCATGCACTCATATTCCATCTTATGGGTGAAATCAGGAGACAGAGAACTTTATATCAGAGTGAATACATAATAAGCTCCTCACTCAAGATTTGGGATTACTGTAATAAAAATTCATGCTAATTCTCCCCCCCTCTTCTCTTATGCCTCTCTTTTTTCAGGGGGGGGGAACCATCAGTGATCCATAATGAAACCTGGACAAGGCTAGGAATCAGGAGATTGACAGATCTCATAACCAATACAGGAACCCTGCTCTCCTGGACAGAAGCCCAAAAAAATTACAGATATCACAATGGTTCCCATATACCAGAATAACTCATTACGCGAGGAGTCTTCTAACAAGAAACCCTATACACAAAGCATAAGCTTTTGAAAAGATTTGTACAAACTCGGAAAAGCAAAAAAGGCCCGATATCTCTCATATACAAAATACTGTGGCATGATACACAACCCCTAAAAACACTTGCGCTCATACAGTGGGAAACCAAACTCCAAATTTCTTTAGAAGAATCCCAATGGATCAAAATTTACAGAGCTTCTGCTACATGCTTGTCCAATATGCTTATCAAAGAAAAAGCATACAAAATCCTCTATAACTGGTACGTCACTCCGGCTTCACTTCACAAAATAAATACTTCCATAGCACCATTGTGCTTCCGAGGCTGCCAAGAAAGAGCAAACCAAGTACATTGTTGGTGGCTGTGCCCAGAGTTCTAACAAACCTGGCAACTCTGTGAACAGGTTATTAATCTATCCCCCTATACAGCCCTTTTTAACCTTCCCCCGAAAAATTACAACTAACAAGCTTGTAATTTAATTAAGCTAATTTGTGGTGTCACAAGAAATTTAATAGCGAAAACTTGGAAAGATGGCAGAGTTACCAGAACAGAATGAATAAACAAAATATGGTGGTTCCATGATAGTGAACACATGACACATACAATACAGAACAACATCTTGGATGGACACATGGGATATATAGATACTGAAGATGCAGCCTCTGGGCACAGCATAATGAAACCCAAGAATTATCACACGGGGGTCCTGTAAAAACAACGCCGTATCATCAAAGGTATTTCTAAATCCATGGCTTTATTTTTATTTCTCTAATCAGCATAATATTAACCATAACTTTGGATACAATGTGATACGATTCCTAACTCAACAAACATATGTTGAATGATTTAATATGTTTTCATTTGTTTATTTTCTTTCTATCTTAATTACTCTTCTATTTACTGTAAAAAAAGGGAAAAGCATTGAATTTGTTATGACAAAAAATTTAATGAACAACAACAAAAAAAATCCTTACCATACATCTCTGCTCCTTGTGGTTCTCCTGTAGTGTTTCTCCAAAGTCCAGGAAACTGAAGAGTAGCAGGTGTCTTCCTGTCCAAAGGTTTATGCCTTTAATCTGTCCTCCTGGAGGTATTGTGACATGCGCAGGGGAGCACTTTCCAACCTCCCTTCCACCCTCTGGGTCCCTCCCTGGCTGCCCTTCTATCTAACATAAAACCTTTTTCTCTAATATAGGCCCTGTCCACCCCCAACCACTGTGTCCTATTACTAAAAAAAAGAATCGGAACTCTACTTACAATCCTTCACTCCCGCTGTGCTTGGCATTGCCGGCAGCCGCATCTGTGATTGGTTTCAGCAAGCAGGGATCTGGATACCCTTTAAATATAGTGTACATACAAAAAGGGATTGGATAAATAATAGCAAGTAGTTAAATAACATGGCCAAATTATTTTAAGCTCAGCCACCACTTCAAGGTTTGCTTTTTCAGTTGGGTCCTACTCTATCAGTACTTGCCTTTTATTTCTTATACAGAGCTACATATTCCACATGGCTTTACAGTTATTTAATCCAATTACATCAAGCCCTGTCCCAAAGAGCTTACAATTTAATCACATTGTCTCCCACACAACCTTTATGATTGTTGGGGTAACAAGAGTACCAGGAGGAAACCCCCATTTAGACTGGGAGAACATTCAAACTCCTCGCAGATGAGTCCAAGGGAGGTATTGAACCCAGGACTTCAGCGCTAAACAATGAGTTACTATGCTGTCCATAAAAGTAAAATGTAAACATAAGTAAGTACATATTTTCTCTTGCATATAGGTGACTTTTCTGTAATTTACTAGCAAACCCCCGATTCGTTAGAATCGCAAATCCCCTACTGCGCAAATTGGAAGCCACCCTTCCCCCCGGCCACGTGTAATCCTTCTGTTAGTATTAGGATTTCCTCTCATTCTATCCAGCCTCCCTTTCTATCCACCTAATGGCCATTGAGGGTAATGCAGTGGGACTACATCTTTCCTTTAGTATATAAGTTGTCACTAATAAGTATTAATAAATAATAATTAAATAGGATAAGAAGAGAATACAGGCTTTGAAACTCCCTTTTCAGCAATATGCAAATAAGGAACAAAGGCTTCTGGGAATTTACCATGTTTCTTACCAGCTCTTAGGAAGCTATCAGGGGGATGCACCGAGCGCCGCTATCGGCAACCTGGTGCAAACAGCCCGGCGATGTTATATGCTGATAGCGGCGCTCGGAACATCTCTACCTGGCGCTGTTCTATTTCGGCACTTTCAACGCCAGCTAATTAGCTATTAGCTGGCGTTGAAAGTGCTGCAATAAAATGCTGATTTCGGCATAAAACATCGCTTGCGGTGGCTGCACTGTTAACTTTCGCGTTAGCCACGCAGCCGCCACAAGGAAGGAGTTAAAGTCATGTTAACCGATTGTGGGATCGTCGTGTCTGTGGTGTCACGATTCCTTAAGAAAGAGACAGCAGACTTTGTAACCATAAACAGTTGCAGGCTCCTGCCTGTAGTTTATTAAACGGTAAACTAAAGAAACTGAACAGAAATCCCAGCTCTTCTGAGCGTCAAGCACACAGTTTCTTTACTGGTAAAATAACAGTCTTTTCCAGTATAAATCAGACAGTCTTTGCATTACCAAAACAAAAAAACCCTATTTGACTGCTTGTCTTAAATCAATAGAACCAGAGCCTGCTAGCAGAGCTGCACTCCCTCCAGGATTTTCTCCAGAGCAAAAACCACACACAACCACACCCAGGCTGTCTGCTAAATAGTCCACCTGTGGACTTAACTGGCTAAGAATCCCACCCACTCTTCCTAGCCAGACTCCAGGGCCCTGCTAACTGGGTAAATTAAACACCTCACTACAGAACTCCATTTTAACTTCCCCTGGAGCCTCAGCGAAGCCATAACTGCAGCCTGGGTGGTATATACACTCCATCTACAACTACTCCTTTAGCAAGACAGTTTCCCTTGTCACACGATATAATATCGGTTAGCGTGACTTCAACTCCAAATCAGGAGCGATGCCCCTGTTGGAGCATCGCCCTGTAAATCTTTTACAGCATTCCGCTAAATGCAAACCGCTAAATGCAGTGCCAACTACAGACCGATTTCAGCTGTTCTTTAGTATATAAGAAATAAACTAGATTATTACTAAAATCTAAAATACATGCAATATTCACCATTTGTGACTGCGACTACAGTGTTTAGATAAATAAATTCCATTATAATGACATGTAAAAGCAAGTTCTTGCCTTTAAATAGCAATTTACTTCAATGTAGTTCTCCTTTAAAAGGGAGATTTTACATACGACCATAGGAGCTAAACATCTTTAGCTAAATGGTGATAAAACTCATACCCCAGAGTATAATGTCTTTGGAATGCACACAAGAAGCTTTCTCACCTGTAAATATTATGGAAATATTATGTAAATTACAGAGGAATTCTGTAAATTTACATCTATGGATGATCAACACCATCTCTTTTTATGTAATAAGGTATGCGTCTATCATTTATTTAGTGCCACCAGGGAAGGCAGCTGTGTATATTATTACAATAAATAGATTACAGAGAAGGGAAAGGGATAAAATATAAACAGGGTTATTCACTAAAAGTTCCTATCGTTTAAAATGGTGCTAATTTTGCCCCAACCAATCAGATGTTAGCTTACAAACGTTAAATAAAATCTGATTGGTTGGGGCAAAATTAGCACCATTTTAAATGATAAGAACTTTTAGTGAATCTCCCTGAAAATATGTAATACATTAATAAGCATGCAGAAATCACACAATGCAATATTTAAAACACCAATATTGTGCCTTTCTACCCACAATCTTTATTTAATGACAGCTAAAAAAATGTCGACGTGTGTGTATGTATTTTGCAATTACAAATGAAAATACAGACACAGTTTACTCATTCCTGATGAAAAAAAGTCCCTGCCCCAGTGAGAGTAGATTCATTTATGTACAATTCGGTGCCCCGTAGGCATAGTGGCATGAGAGAGGAAATATAAGATGGTACAACTGTGAAGGGCTCTGAATGTGAAAATATCTTAAAGAAAAAAACAAAGTAAATATTAAAAGTAAAAAGCCTCATGTATAAACAATAAAAAAGGCAACCTATATATCATGTATTATCCAAATTATAAAACTCTATATCGGTCTATCATAGAACCTAATGATAACAATAATTGTTAATTATTAATGATTAATGAATGAGACACTCACACGACGTCCCGTTTGGTTCAGGTGCATATGCCCTGAACCCTTCACTTCTTCTTAGTTCGAGCGTGCTGTCCTCTAACGATATATGTATCGTGCATCCCCATATAACATAACAATTCACATTTAGACACTCACCACTCCAGTACTGTGGCCCTTCACTGAATCCGAAGTTACTCTCAAGTGTACGTATTAGGGATTCTAGGTCTCCATGTCCAGGCTCAAAGAAGATACAGGATCTTGCCAGAGATATATGGTTAAAGGGCAAGTCCAGTCCCAAAATGAAAACTTACATACAGGTAAATCATCCTCCAAAACCGTAAACGGTAATAGTTTGAAATCTGAAATCTATATGTCTAACCTGAAATCCTGCACAATGTCCTGTTTCCCCTGTTTCTGCTTCCTGGTTCTTCCAGTTAGTAACTGTCAGTTATGGATTTGACAGTTGACATCACAGCCAATGACTGAATGTTAATCCCCTGTCTGCCTCTTCTGAGCATGCCCAGGCTCAGTACAAGGTTTCTAAATAGCTCCGTTTCCATGAGGCATCCAGAAGCATAGCAGGCATACAGTAATGAATTAATAGGACAAACTATGATATATCAACATATTTTAAAGAGGCCATTCTTTCTAAAAGATGTTCTTATGAGGGTGGAGTTGTCCTTTAAAAACTGCCAATCTTTAATTGTTATTACAGCATGTCTTCATAGACAATACAAAAGCCCTCCAAATAGTTAAAAAACCGCCTGACGCGTTTCGAACGCCACATCGTTCTTACTCTTATAGGCATGGCTAAAAACTGTCATCTAGAATTATATATAAAGAGAAAAACCTCAACCTCTATCTCTCTCCTTAGTCTGACTATACACAAGATGATACATGGTGCACACTTGAAATATTTGTAAAGCATGGCAATACTTTCCTTGATCACAGTAGCAAAATACCACCGATAAATACCATGCTAGAATTTTAGAATTGTGTTTGGCTTCCTTATGGCTCAGTGTGCGAGTTGCTTCCATAAGGTTTAGTGATTAGTATGTGTTACATAGTATTAGAGATTAAATAAAGACATGTGTCCATCTAGTCCTTTTAGCCTAGCCCTGAACCGTACCTAACAGTTGATCTAAAGGAAGGTAAAGAAAGGGGAAATAAATTACCACATCTGTTGGAAACCAGTTCCACAGTTTTACCATTCTCACTGTAAATAAAACCTTTCCAAAATGTATTTTCTTATAATCTTTCTGGATGCCCACGAGTCCTCCGAAAATTACCTTTTTGTGAACAGTGCTGTATCTGTATAAAATTATCATATTCCCATGCAAGCTCCTCTTCTGCAGTGTAAAATGCCCTAAATTGTTTAATATGTTCCAATAGTCAAGCCCCTCCATTTCCCTTATTCATTTAATTGCCCATGTCTTAACTCTTTACATTTACAAGATGCCCCTTCCAGGATTCCAAAAATCAAATATTCCAAATGAGGCATTACCAGTGCTTTGTAAAGAGGGAGGATATTATTTCCCCCCCTTGAATTCATTCTATCACTGTGCCATTTTTTGTTGTTGATCCTTTACAGAAAGTCATATTAGAGGGAAAGAGTAGAGAGTTAAGGAAGGGAAGAGAGGTTTCTGAGTCTGGGCAAAAACAATTTAGATTGTATTAAAGGCATGCAGCAACACACACCTTAGTGTAAGTGCAGCTTTAATGCATTTATATATAGATTAAGATGAAGCAAAGGTTTTTTTAGGTAAGTTGCCCTTTATTCTTATAACCTTTTTTTAGAGGATAATTTAAATTAAAAATGTGAATAAATCTAAGCAGTATTTATGATGGAAATAAATCCATTATACCAATCTACTACATTACATAGACTTTGATGGCTAATGTCTGACATTCAATTAGTACCATTGTTTTCTGTACAATAAAAAGCAGCAGCTATTGTTTCAGTTTAATTCTTCATTTTCTTCGCTTCAAGAAAAATCGCTTCCTATTTGAACGCTATAAATAGAAAGTCATACTGGCCTCCACAGCATGATATTAGTTTGTCGGCTGAACACAAAATACCCATTACAACCTAAATAGACTAATGTTCCATGTTTGCTCAAAGTGTGTTGAGAAAAAGGGGCAGAAAACATCAGTCTCTTTGTCAGTGAATCCCAGGAATGTTCTTTTTTAGATAAATACAAAATAGCAAAAAGCAGATGGTGATTTCTCACAATAAATGAAACGGAACCTGTACAGGAATATAATATGTTACATACTGGATTTCATATTGTCCTCAATACAAAGCTAATGGAAATATAATGGCAGTTATACTTGTGCTCTGTGCCTGAAGATTAAATTCAACAAATAAATAATAATAACCCGATACCTGATGAAAACTATTTATAAAAATTGGCAATAAATGTATACACATTTCTCCATACAATTTGTCAACAATTTAGAGAATTATTTTACAGAGAGCAGCGACAGAGAAATCTCTACAAGGGTAAGTTCAGTACAAACACATACGGGGAGATTCAATAAAAGTTCTTATCGTTTAAAATGGTGTTAAATTTGCCCCAACCAATAAGATATTAGCTTTCAAATGTTAAATAAGATCTGATTGGTTGGGGCAAATTTAGCACCATTTTAAACGATAAGAACTTTTATTGAATCTCCCCGTATGTTTTCAAATATGTTATCATTATGAAACACAGAAAGAATAGGAACTGAAAAATGCTATACAAAACTGCATATAAAATATCCTATAATTGCTGACACATCTGAAAAGAAAAAGCCATTGTTGCGGTAAAAAAAATGACATGCTGCTACCAAGACCATTTTCAAGTGTTGGGCAAGGTTATGGTATAGGCATCCGAAAAGCATTGCTCACTAACCAGCTTTATAATTTTATGGAGAACAGGACTACTCTTATTCACTTTAAAGGCTGTTCACACTGGACCCAATGTATGTGACAAGCAAAATCAACAAGTTTCTTTTTCACTTGAGCACATTTGACAAACATACAACAAAAAGGAGCTTTTTCAAGATATAGGAACATAAATACATATATTCACATTCTTGTGAAGGTTCTCATTCATCCTGGTTATGGTATATTCTGTTGTATTCAGTTAGATCAACTAGACTGGCAATAAATACTCTGGAAAGACCCAACCAGCATGTAAGAGCATGGTGTAAGGGACCTTCTGAATGCAAGGTGTTGATTGCATTGTGGCTAAAATGTGCTAACCCTGCCCAGGATAAGGTGTCAATACAACCTTGTACATAGCAATTTAACACCAACTGTCTGTCATGTACAATGCTGTTTTGATGCCTTACCCTGAACAGTCTTAGCTACAGTGCAATCAACACTCTTTTTTGAAAAGGTCCCTTACACCTTGCCGTTATATGCCGATTGGGACTGTCCAGAGTTTTTTTTACAAACAGATTCTTGTACAATTCATTCTGAATTGAGAAAGCCAGTCGGATGACTACTGAAACATTTTCAAGAACTAAACTTAAGACCAGTTGATCTAACTGAATACAACAGATATATTTGGGGAGATTCACCCAGAACCATTGGTTCTCTGGACAAATTTCACCCACATTATCAGCTGGTGTAAAATACTTAAACTCACACAGCCCTGCAACTTATGGTGAATAGGTTGCAGCTGCACAAGCATATCTTGCAATATGCAATATTGCAGCCGCTTACCACTAGCAGATGCTCTGGGGCTCAATGTAAATATAGATTTTAATGTTTACCTTGTTGGCTACATCTCCAAAAGTAAGATTTGTTAAAGCCATCCCAGCATATCGCCGTAATGTAACACTATAGTGGTCATTAATAAGTCCATACATTTCACAATCAACTTGCAGAAGTTCAGCAATTGCTTGAAGTCCACCTTAAAAGAGGAAATCATAAGTTAAGATTTTATGTATTTTTATGCTGTAATTAAAGCAGCACAGAGGATAGATGCTGTTTGATGAATTACCTAGTTCATTCATTGCATGTCTGTGTTCTTCATCGAATGATAACTTCATCAGCACGCACACAGCAGGACATATCTGATGTTCAACTGGAGCTGGCACTGAAATACACAAACATAAGAAAAAACTGTTATTGATAATAGATTACAAAAAGGATACACAATATTAACTGGTAAATTAAAACGATAAGAACTTTTATTGAATAACCCTGATACTCTTTCAAGAAAAAAGGGAGCATTTTTTTTCTATGACTGATACCACTGTGGATGAAGCATGGATAGTGGCCCCATCATAGTTTTGCTGGGGGCCCCAGTGATTCCAGTTTATGCGGCCCCATCATAGTTTTGCTGGGGGCCCCAGTGATTCCAGTTTATGCCATTGGTTTGCAATCAACATTATGGCCATATCGTTGGTTGCAAAGTGACTGAGTTTTCTGAAGAGACTGTTTTCTAAATGTCATGGGAATGCTGGGAGTTAGTTTGCAGTGTATGGCCAAATTAACTTTTCAAGCAAAGAAACTGTGACATTGCTGTCCCAAATTAACTTTTATCTATATTACTAGATATAATACATATACATTATGAGCATACATAAATGCTTCTAAAGAACTACATTTAAATATATGGTGGTACTCACATATTTACTTATGCTTGTTTGTCATTAAAGGGCATGTCCACCCCCCAAACTTTAATTTAACCCACTACTGGCCCCACTCTGTAGTGTAATAAAATCCTTACCTTACATCCCAGCTCCAAATGGTTCACCTGTAATCCCCCCCCCCCCCAAGCCCAAAAAATGGCCACCAGGAGGATAGCAGAGTCCATAATCTTAACTTTTTATATAATATTGCTCCTTCCCCAGCCCCAACCGCATAACTTTTACAGAAAGTGCCCGGATCTTCACTTACCATGGCCTCTCTCCTTTGCCGGTCTGAACTCCCGGCAGCCGCGTCCATGATTGGCTGCCTCTCAGCCAATCACGGACGCGGCTGCCGGTCCCGCCCCCTGCTTGCATTTCTGTGGTAAGTAAAGATTGTGTCACTTTCTGTAAATAAAAGTTATGCGGTTGGGGCTGGGGGAAGGAGCAATACATTATATAAAAAGCTTATTACAAGGGTGGACATTCCCTTTAAATTATTCATGTTTAGTGAGTGTTTCTAATTGCCCCCACCCTCCCTTACTTACTTACTGCCTTCTTGTAGTGTCTGTGACACTTTTAAGTGTCCACTGTTCTGTTTACACATCTCCCCCTCCCTCCCCCCTTTTTTCTTTTCTCTGCTGATTCTATTAAATGTTGCAGAAAGTGTGCTGGCAGGCAGGCAAATAGGTCAGGCATGGGTCACATATTATAATTTCTGCTTCTGGATTGACAGGTCTTTCCATGTAAATGCTGTGATTTCAAATGATGATTTCTCAGAATCTACAGTTCAGATTTAAAATCTGCAAAAAGGTTTGGGTCTGTGGGATCTTGCTGTATATAAAGCTAAACATTTTGATAGTTTTTGCATTTTATTTTCATTGTTTAGTTTGCATGGTTTTGAAGATATGTACATTTTTGTGTGTGATATGGCAGCAGCATCACCAGGTCCCTACACTTCCTGCTTCCTGCTCTGAAACCTTGTTAGTGGATGACAGTCAATTTGGCCTGTGTCTCCTCCTCCCCTTACAGCCCCCCTGGACCCTCCATTTGCAGGCCCCCCTTGGCCCCTTCCCTTACAGCCCCACGTGGCCCCTCCCACTCGCAGGTGACTTAGCCCCACCCACTCATGGGTGCTGTTGTCCTGCCCACTTGTGGGTGCCGTGGGCCACTCAGACACACACCCCCAACATAAAACTGTGAAAACAGTGAGAACTCTGCCTGAAAAGGCTGTTTTCACATAGTGGGAGTAAATTCCCTTACCTTCTTGGTGGGGATCTTCACAAAGCAGGGAGGGGGAGGGACTTCCTGTCTCCTGTCCTGTCACTGAAGTCTGAGGTTGTGCTCGCCGCTGGCGAGGTGGAGGAGCAGCCTTAGGAATGTCACATGTCAGCTCCCCACCCATTAACTTTCTGGTTAGTAATTTCTTTATATCCTGGGCTGTGGAGCACGTCGAGAGGTGGTTGATGGCTCGTTTTAAAGGTAGGGAATTGACCTTTCATTTAACTTAACTAGTTGTTTGGAGACCACAGTTACCCTTTAAGTTGCTCATTAGAGCTTTGACCATGTTTGACCCGTCCAAAGCGAGGAGGAATAAGTTACTGTTTCTATCCATGAAATGAGCATCCATTAAAGAAGGAGCATTGTAGAACTTGAAAAAGCAGCTTACTACTGATTTTACAGCAAATATGTATGAACCTAGGTATGTGGAATATAAAGAATTGAAAAATAATGATTTATGAATTGCAGTCACAATTGCAAGAATGTTTGTGATAATTTCAACCCCATAGCTTCTATGTCTCTCAAAGGTCTGCAGTTGCAAATTATATCTCTAGTTGTTAGGTTATGGTAAGATTTTATAAATTAATTTATATTATTGGTAGATCTGGCATTGGTATTTATTGCTGAATATGTTCAAATTAATAGTTTTTATACAAATATATAGGAAATATATCCCCAAGATCTGACACTTTGAGATCCCAGAAGCAGCACATGCCAATGTGCATTCCTTTTATATGGGATAACAGGAAAACACTTTTAGGGGCCTATATATAAAAGAGCAAAATGGCACGATTCTTTTTCACCAAGCTTTAATGCATATATTTACGTGAAAAAAATCCATTAAGGCATGCGTTTGCTCTTGCGGTTTTTCAGATCATTGAAAATGCGGCAACACACCGAAAACGCGCGTTCCGCATTTTTATCGCAACTGCATGCGCTTTCATATACCTAATGAAGAAAACGCATGCGCAAACTCAATGAAATCACATGTGATTGCGTTTGCGGTGCAGTGTGGCTGTACCCTTAATATAGGTTATTTGTATGAATAAAAAAATAACAACAAAACAATAAAAATAAACAATAAAAATCAATAAAATAAATGACATTACATCTTTTTTTCCTTTTTCTTTTTGTTAATCTTTCAAAGGTATATATTTCTGTTTAACGCTATTTGTGCTTGTACACAGGTGATATTGCACTGCCCTGTTAGGACACTGTTAGGGATTTACTACTGTAATATCGGCTATTAGCTGTCGTTAAAATCCAGCACTAAAAGTAGCGCTAACGCATTATTTAATCACGTGCACCAGATGTGCGGGGGAGTCTATGGAGTGGGCACAACATTAACTCCATAAAAATGCCCAGCGGCTCTGAGTAAATGAACCAGATTAGGTATACATGTCAGTAGATTTTGCCTTGTCCTTACCAGTACGTTTTTGCGGCATTATAATTTTGTTACTATACATTAGGTTGCTTTCGCTGCGATATGTACTTTTCGCGATTTTCGTGCCATTGTTACCGCTTGTTATGGCTGCAAAAAAGACGTTTACACTTTTTTATAAATATTGCAAAAAAAAATAAAACAATTGCTAACATCGCTGCCATGCGTGGCAAAAACAACGATCCTTTGTAAATTGTACCCCTTAGCCATTCTGCAGCTATTCATTTTTTTTTTTTACAAACTTTGCAAAGCTCTGCAAAACACTATAAAGTGGTAAAATACAGAGAGGACTTGTGTGTTGGCACATCAGTTTTAGGCTTCAATTACACCATTTTGCGTTTTGGTGCAGTCATTGCACCAAAACACATGTGCAATGTTAGTGAACAGTGCCGTCCAGGGGTGTAACTAGAGGGGAGCAGGGGGAGAAACCAGAAGGGGGCCCAGGAGCCCCCATCTTCTTATTTTTCCTATGACAGATATAGTCTCCTCCCAGAAAACCACTGTGGATGAAGCACAGATAGGGGCCCATCATAGTTTTGCTGGGGGGGCTCAGTGATTCCTTGTTACGCCACTGGCACCGTCCACATTGCACCGCTGCAATTTACTGAAGCATTTTTAAAAAGCACTGCATGCGACAGTCCACTGCTCTGTGAAACAGCGTTACCATTGAACTTAATGGCCACCTTTGTGTGTTAATGCAGTGGAACATTGCACTAAATCGCAAACGTGATGTTCCGCTGCTTTAAAAAATCACGTTGTGTGAACTTTGCCTTTCATATTCAAATTATTACAGAAGCTGTGCTTTATTATATTCAACAACGGTCATTTAAAATTATTTTCTAAACAAGTTATAATTGGTATATTGGTAGAAATGGCCACTAGCCTAAGACTGCGAAAGTATACTGCACCCAAGACACATAGGGGGCGATGCAATTTTTTTATCCAACGCAGCTTATCTGCCCGAGTTCCCGCGATGCAAAAATCCCTGTGCGAGATTTTGTATATCGCGGGAACTCTGCCAGGTAAGTGCGCCGGCTAACGCCTCCCATTTAGTGGCGTAAAGTTTCACGCTACATAGTAGCGCAAAACTTTACTAAGGGCAGTTTTGCATCGCAAACTCAGTGTAAAACCCCCGCTAACCTGATAATACATCAGATAGTGTAGGTTTTACACTGACTTGGGCGTTTTGCGCCCAATATTGCATCGCCCCCTTTGAAATGCAGACAACCCACTGCTCTGTGTGCAAGCTTCAGGAAGGCAGTTTACTCTTCTGATAACAGAGTCCCCTTTCATTACAACCTCTCTCTTTCTCATTACAACCTCTCTCTTTCTCATTACAACCTCTCTCTTTCTCATTACAACCTTTCTCTTTCTTAGCTCTTCTCTGTATTTTAGTCACTGATCTTCAAGACTCTTATAGGGTCAACTTGATCAATACAAGTTTCTTCTGAGCAGTTTTCTTTGTGCACCTGCCAGCTAAGTGCTATTTCACCTAAACCCAGCCAGAGAGGCTTAAATGATTTCTTTGAAGTTCTTTAGAAAAGATATCAATGTATTATCCACTCATCCTTGTAGTGTGTAAACTTAACTCGTGCTGGATGTCACAGGTGTGTTCCTTGTACTCATCACACACACTAGCCCCGAAAATACAATGGTGATGCACACAGGTTTTGCTATTAATCCATAGATTAGGAAGAGTGCCACCCTTCCTTGTGCCCGTGGGACACCATCACTAACCTGGTAGGGGGCAGTAAAGGGAGATGGCTGCCATGCTAGGCAATATGAAGACAATGCTATAAGAAAGTGCAGGAAAATAGACATCTTAAAAGACAGAATCATGGTAAAAAAAAAAACATATATACAGAACAAGAGGACATTTTCTCCTTTTAGCAAAGAAAATAGGCTATAAAGGGAGAAGATGGGTAGGGGGAGATTAACTGATGCCCCTAGGTGCGTGCCTAATGGTAAATCTGGTCCTGCCTATAGAATCCTAAAGTTGCGCTGCCATTCACATGTTTCTACACGGATAATGCATAGTGTTGCAGTGTTGTAGATCAAAAACATTAAATAATTAAATATCAACAAGCTGGACAATATATTACACTTTTCTAAGGAACAAAAAAATACTGCTGTAAACAACTCTAGTAAGATGTTATTGCCGAGTGACGTCGAACCTTGTCAATGCAGTTGTTTCAAAACTACAACTCCTAGCATGCCTTATTAGTTTAGCAATATTTCACATAATCTTTGCTGAATTATGTAATTTTTGCATCAGATGCAATCATTAGGAGTGTTAATCATTTAGAGTTTCACTGCCCACACATAAAACAACCTCCGTGCAACTATCACTGTATTTTTTTATTTGTTGATCTGTCTCCTTTCTTTAGAAATCCAATCTGAAGCATCTTACCTCTCAGCTGTCAATCAAGTGCCTTATTAACATAAACTGTTCTGCTGTGTGCAGTTATGGGTGAGAGTTGGTATGTGTGAGATGCATTGTGGTCAATTCCCTCTCTCTGTATTGGCTCATAGTGATTATTGAGCATGCTTGCCCTTACAAAGAGATGTGTCTGATAAAGGGGGCGTCGGTTAAAGGTAGGAGTGGGGATACTTACCCTGAGCAAATTCAAGTACTCAATTAAAGGTATGCAGCAAAAAACTCACCTCAGAGTATGTGCTACTGACACATAAACATTTAGATTTAAAAAAAGTCTTTTTTTCAGTTTACATAGCCTTTAAATGTATTTAAAAGCTTTGAAGTTCAATGGTATAGTGTATAGTTTGTCATTCAAGATACTTATACTATCTGCCCCAACAGTGATCATTTACTGGAAATACAGTGGAAGAGGTGGGTGCATTCATGATTCATTTTTTTTACTTGGCAAAGCACAGGTTATGTCAAAATAAGATGCGATTGGTGTGATTATTTAACGCCAATTGTAACAACAAAAATAGGTGCAGAGGGTGGCTACTTACCGATCTCATTACAACAATGCAATACAGGCTGTAGAGAGTTTACCACATCATGAGAGCATTTCAATTTTCAGTAGCTCCCAATAAAAATCTCCCTTTTGTGAATGCTGTAATGTTCCATGATCAGCTTATTCATCTAAACTAATTTTTATTGCAAATGGACTGTGGGTTATTACATTTTTCATTCTAGATTTATTCAGCTAGAATTTTAATATCCTGGAAACCCCACAGGTCAGTATTTTCTATAAATATAACCTAATTTGGGTCCCATTTTATTTAAACTATTTCAGCACACATGGTTAATTAGAGATAACCAGCTTCTGAAGTCTACATATTGCTTATTGACTTTAGTCCTGTGTGAGGGTATACCAAGGGAAATCTATGGGAGAGGAATGTATAAGTGAGTGGTAAGCTAGAAGATATGGATGTTTGAGGAGTAGAACATAGATAGGTGGGAGTGCAAGGATATGTCTGTGCACTGTGATAAACTGAAACACAAACTGGTGGATGAAGATTGTTGAACAGCTAGATTTCTGAGCCCGTCAGCTAAATGAATGAAAAGGTGGCAGTTTTAATTTTATTAAATTAAAGCCAAAAAAGGTCAGGTCCGGAAAGTTGTTTTGTCATGTGTTGTGTCAACTAAACTTTGTGTTGTTCTGGCATAATGTTCTTTATCAAAAAGCCGTACCAAAGTTCCCATTTGGTGTAAAGGGCAGTATTGTTTCTGATTACATAAATGCCAGCTGGATTGTTCACTGAATTCCAGTAGCAAGGTATTGACATTAAAAACCTCTAGCCCACCAGAATAATTTACAGCTTTATTATTTGCTGGATAATTTTAGTCAGTATGATAATTAATAGCATGTTGCAAATCAATGCACAGAGAGGTCCCTTCATTCCACACTAAAGGTCACACTGCTCAGTTTTCTCACATGCTAACGACTGCGACCAGCAAATTGTAGTCCTCGTCAATGTGGGTGGCCACAATACATGCGGTTCAATTGCAAAGCATGTATGCTTTTTGTGTGTTGCCGCCTGGCACAGTGTGGCAGCAGCCTTAATGTAAATAATCAGAAGGAGGTTGTCAGAGATTGTCATGGACAACATAGATTTATTGTAATGTATCCAGAGTTCTCATCCTAATTTATAAATATGTACAAGTAGCACTCGGAGGTGTGTGTGTTTACATACGCTTTCATAATTAATTCTGCCATTTTCCACTAACCACAGGAAGGGGTGATTATTTCAAACAAGTTTTAGGCGACGGCTTCAAACTAAATTATTTTTATTTAATAACAAATATACATAGAACGTTATGTACCACCTACTTTCATGGAAGTTTTTTTTTTGCTGCACAGCAATGTTAAATATACCCAAAGAGTGTAACTAAGAATGTTGGGGAAGCATCTCAATGTTGAGATTTATGTTAAAAAAAAATCATTTTTAATGATTTCTGTCTAAAGAGGAAAACAGCACAATTTATAAACCAGTCTTAACCACATTTTAGTATAGGAAGTTGGGCACATTGTCACCAAGTATCAGCCACACAGGATATTGAACAGTGTTTGCATATACCCATTCTCTGGTACACTGGAGAATCTTGAATTTTTTTTAAGGATAACAAAAAACTGCTTCACCTCTCCCTTTGCTGTGGCGGCTGGGCGATTCATGAAATTAACCTGTGGCTACTAGGGGTCAGCTCCCATAATCCTCCGCTGTTTGGTAGAAGACCTGCCAAGTTTATGCAGTATATTTGATTATCAGGGAATTCCCTATTGGTGTGGAGACAACTGTTTAAAAAATATTTGAATTGCAGTGAATAGTGTTGTCAAGATTTGCGGCCAATAGGTGCACATGCTTGCAAGACTTTATAAAGACTACACAGGCTGTGTGTGACTAGTACTTGCAACAACATGGAAGCCTTTTTAGTCGTTAAATCTTTTTATTATATGTATCTAAACGCAACTTAGTAGGGAAGAATTTCTCAAGCCTTCACATTAGGATTGAAAAAAAATGTTTAAAAGTTTAGTTGTCCTTTAAGGCATCAGGTTATTTTCTATTATCTAGCTATTCAGAAAATGTTCCCTGTACACAAGCATGCACGTATTCTCCCTGGACTTCGTGTGCTTTTATTGGCACATGCGATCATCCTTTTGCTTTGCGTAAACTGACAGAAATGCGCTTTTCACACATGGTGCTATTCTTCATAGCCAGGGGCACTTCTAGGGTTTTTGCTGCCTGATCCAAACTTTTTACTTCTGCCCTTTCGCGTGTTGGTACAACTGTTACAGTAAATTTTAAATTCCATACTTTCTGTAGTATAAAAGATTTTGACCAAAAGATTTGTAAGCCTGTGTCTGATTTTGTATAAAGCGTGTCCTATTAAACTTAATCTAGGAATAAAGCTTAGAAAAGTCTCATGCTATGTGGGTATCTAGTGTAATAATTTGGACATACCCAAGCAGTTGCAACCTAAAAATCTTCTAATGTGGGTAGCCACGTTGACATTGCATTCGTTTTCAGAGTGCATGCGGTCACTATTTTTGGCGATTGCATGCACTCTACAGCCACAAACAGTAGTAAACGCACGTGAGCCCGTTTTATGGTCGATGCTGTCCGTCAGCCTAAAGCTTGCTGACTGAGAGGTAAAAAAATGACTTTAAGATGAGTTTTGCAGCTGTTGCCGCCTCTTTAAAAACTTGTGATGCACTGAACCACTGTTGCTTTATAGAAATATTGTGCATGGCCCTTTGTGTTCTATGTGCACTGGGCAGTCTTACAGATTTTGAAATCCTTTAATTTCTTTGATATTTAGAGGAGAAGTGTTGAAGATTCCTAGCTCCTAACTGGTTTGGCTATCATTTAGTTGAGGTTGGAGCTGTTAACATACCGTAATTGTCTTTTTGAGGTTTAGGATTGTTAGTCTAGGACATATAGTCCCTAATTCTTTATAGGCATAATGTTTTATATTAAGGTGTCTAATGTGTATGTTTATATCTATGCAATATGATTAGCACACCGTTTTGTTACGCAATATGGTCTGAAACAGGCTTCAAGGTAAAGATGCCAATTAAAAGCAGAACTAATGATTGGTACTTACATCTTTGATATTTCAAAATAATTTTATTTTTAACCCATAAAATCATTTGGATTTTTTTTGATTTTTATATTATATATTTGTGCCTAAAATATATTTATTATGATTTTTGCTACTAGGGAAAACACTATCAGTAAATCACTGTCTGTCTCTTGTGAATCTGAATAAATAGAATTCTACCCTAACACATTTCTTACCTTAGGATCTGGCAGCACGAAACTGCCTGGTGGGTGAGAATAAATGTTTTGAAAATCAGTGACTTTGGCATGTCTCGTCAGGAGGATGATGGAATATATTCATCTTCTGGTTTAAAGCAAATCCCAATTAAATGGACAGCCCCAGAGGCCCTCACTATGGTGAGACTTTTAAAAACATTTTGTTTATACTGCTGACATCTTATATAGAACACTGCATAAAGAAACCTTACGTACATTAAAATGCCAAGCCACTATATATTCTACAAGCCAATTTTACTGAAATTGTGATTATTCATTGCAGGGAGCAACAAACTAATAACTACAAATGTGTTACGATCTCTGCCACCTGTACTTTTTTATTAAATGACCCAATTTAAACAAGATCCATCCATATTTTCCAACATGAACCAATAACTTACATTGTATTTACCAATGAATTCCAATTTCTAGGGAACAAAGTCTCAGCCTGGAATATACAGCTCATTGTAAAAAGAAATGTGAATGCTTTTTAGCAAAAATCTATTTGGTTTATCATTTTGTGTATTTCCTTTTGTGGGATTTTGTCTATTGTAGTTTTCGCTGTGGGGTTATTTAGTTATACTTTGAATTTTTAGGTAATATTTCTTAAGGAGCAGCATATCATCAGATGTTTCTGTATGCAACTGCATCTAGTATTATGGAACCAGAAACATCAAAAATGTAATTTTAAAATGCCTTATACTCCCAAGACGACAGTGTAAAACTTAAGCTCTCACATCTACCCTCTACACAAAGCATCCAAGACAATCAAGAAGAAACAGCACTATAAACTCCCCGAGATAACAGGTGATGCCTACTTACAAACAAAAGGGCTCCAAGCAACTTCCATCTTCATTTTTTCCAGCCGTAGTTGGAACGCTATGTGACTCCAGCAGCTTCTTTTTATTAGGATGCAGATCGGCAGGTTTTGGCACCATCTACAAAAACGACAACCGAATTAAAATACTTTCTAATAGGTTTTAAAGCCGAACTACAAGCAGCCATTAAAAGCTCATTAGCAGAAATCACACAAGAAATCTCCAGACAGGATAACAATGTACATGAGGTGATACAAGAGGCACAGGACACACTGTCCTGAGTCCTCACCTTGGAAACACAAGTCCAGGACTTACAATACCAAATGTCCCTGATCTCCACGAATCTTTGAATACCAAGAGAATAGATCACCCAGAAATGTAAGATTCAGAGGAATCTCAGAATCCTTGGATACAGAATCCTTTGTTATGAAAGTACTAAAATTACTACTCCCACAATCCCCCTGGAAAATCTGTTAATTTGATCACTGTCAGAGCACTGAAACCGCAATCTACAAACCCACATAGTCCAAGAGACCTAATTATGCACTTACATTATTTTAAAACAAAAGAAGTTGCTCTCTTAGCAGCACGAGACACAACCATTAACATTGATGGAATACAAACACAAATCTTCACAGACATATCCCCAACCACCCTGAGGAAAAAGTACTTGCTGAAACAGTAACCGACCATCTCGGAAAGCAAACCAAAAAAAAATATTGATGGGGATTCGTAGTTCAAACGAATACTAAACATAACTGTCCAATAGGACACTTCTTGATCCACAAGATGAAGAGGCCCTCTCTAATGAAACCTAAACTCTACAAAGAAACCAAAAACCAATAAACACAACCAGATCCGAACACAAACTGTGGACCTGGCTCACAACCCCATAAACTAGAAAATAAAAACAATTAAGAATACCATGGAAGTTATGTTATTTTGCACTATATTAGTCGTTTTTATTGGTCTATAAAAACACATACTTGTTTTATCTCATGTTTATGATAACTGGAAATTGGATAACTATTAGCATTCGATACTGGGAAAATATTTAAACTATAGTTAGAACTGAATATGGGTATGAGGAAAGATGTAGCTGACTTCTGTGAGGCTCTAGCTACTTGAACCCCAAGAGACACTGTTGACTCACATGAGTGCTCTGAAACTAGACACACTCAGTGACTCTAAATATAGAATTGACAACCGCATTCTACAGCAACTGGTTAAATGTGTACATCAATACGGGGCCTAAAAACTGACTCCCCACCACCTATGTACTGAAAATTATTACAATCCACAATTAACAGCCCCACAAAAACGTACTACTTGCATTCAAAAATTATAAAGACATTCATGCAGATATGCTGTTGCTGCAAGAGATGCACCTCTCCAAAATATTCATCCCCAGTACGTATCTCTCAAAATACTACATTCCTAGCCAATGTGAATACCAAGGGGTGGGGATTCTATTGCACACTTGCAATTCAAATTGATCAAGAAAGTAGTAGATCCAGACAGCAGATATATATTAATAACCAGGAACTTATTCTCGTCGGTGATTACACTGGCATCAGTTATGCTCCAAATCGATTGAAGGCTCCATTCTTTAAAATAAAGACTTTAAACTACTACAAGAACACAAACCGGACAATATAATAGGTTATTTCAGTATGACTTCCAAAACAACATGGATACATACAGAACGTGCTTAAAGGGCATGTACACCCCCAAAACTATAACTCCCCCCCCCACTACTGGCCCCATGTGTAGTGTAGTTTAATCCTTACCTTACATCCCAGATCCATCTGGTCTTCTTCTATCCCCCCTAAAGTCCAAAAAACGCCCACCAGGAGTACTGCAGAGTCCATATAGGACTCTGCCTCCTGTCTCTCCTCCGGGAGAAGTGGCAGCGCACTGCAGCCCGTCTCTCCCCCTCCCGATTAGGATTTCCTCCCCTCTAGCGTAAAATCCTTTATACATAATATTCTCCCTGTCCCCCCATCTCCAACCGCTATAGTTTTAAGTTCAGAAAGTGCCCCCAAATATTACTTACCTTCCTCTTCTTTTCTCCGCCGCACTGAACTCCCGGCAGCCGCGTCCGTGTGTTTGTCTGCCGCTCAGCCAATCACCGACGCGACTGCCGTCCGCCCCTCTGCTTGATTTTCTCACAAGCAGAGGGCCTGGCAGTGCGGGGAGGAAAGAGGAGGAAGGAATGTTAATAATATTTTGGGCACTTCTGTTAACTTAAAACTATAGCGGTTGGGGCTGGAGGGGCTGGAAGAATATTATATAAAAAAATTTTTTTAGAAGGGTGGACATGCCATTTAACATAATCCACCCACCTCAATATCACTTCAGATTATAAAAACCCTCAAAAAGCAATTAGACCTATTACAACTAGCAGACATATAGAGACACCAACCAACCACAAGACTTCACTTTTTTTTTCTCATCCACACAATTCATACGCCCAGAGTTAACGTTTTTGTTTTCCAAGACAGACTTGCTGTACACGATTAAACAAGTCACAAATATACACATCACATGGTCAAATATAACAATTGTTGAAATGAACTTTTGGGATGTTATCATTCACATCTTTCACTGACAGCTGCTAACTGGAAGGACCAGGAAGACAGAAAGAGAGGTGTTAGAGAACTTCTGCATCTTGGGCTGCATCTCCCAGGAGATGCAACAACTCCCTCGGAATATCACTGAGGCCAAATGTATGGTATTTGCAGTACCAAAAGTGGGGTGTTTGTGGGTCTTTTAACAGACTCTGGACTAGAGAAAAGAAAGGGAACCTGGAAACAAATATCTGGAAATGTGTGCAAGCAAATAATGATAACCTTATACAAATATATTAATGGCCCATACAATGAACTCTCTGGTGCATTGTTCACTAATAGGTCATATCAGAGGACTCGTGGACATCCTTTAAGGTTGGAAGAAAAGAAGTTTCATCTTCAGGTTAGGAAAGGTTTCTTTACAGTGAGAACGGTGAAACTGTGGAACTGTCTTCCAGCAGATGTGGTAATGGCAAGTTCATTGAATAGCTTTAAAAAAGGCCTGATAGGTTTCTAAAACTAAAAAATATTGAGATTACTGGTATTAATGCATTAGATCTGGTTGATCCAGATCCGAGAGGATACTTTCCGATTGCCGTTTGGAGTCAGGAAGGAATTTTTTTTCCCCCTTTTTAGCTGTTTTTTGTGCTTCCTCTGGATCAACTGTTAGGTAGGGTTAAAAAAAGAGGGTGAAGGTTGGACTTGATGGATGTATGTCTTATTCAACCTTAATTACTATGTTACTATCAGGAGGCTGTTAATAAGCTTCTACAAGCTTTTATTTCTCTGACCAGAGGGGTATGTGTACTAATACTTAAAGGATAACTGTATGGCTTCAATGCATTTTTTATAATTACTTCAGAAAGAATAAAGGTATGCAGCCCTCCCCATACATTTATTTTTACTGATTTCGAGCCTTTCTCTGCCAAAATACATTAACGGGCCATACAATAAACTATCTGGGCATTGTTCACCAATGCCCAGAAAGGGTTTTTTCACTGTGAGAACGGATAAAGCTATGGAACTGTCTTCCAGTGGATGTTTATGGTAGGTTCATTGGTTAGTTTAAAAAAAAAAAAGCTGCATGATTTCTGCAACAAAGAATGTTGCAAGTTACATTGATCCAGGGAAATTTCCGATTGGGTGTCCGGAAGGAATTTTTTTTCCCCTTTATAAATTTGGTGGGGTTTTTTTTTTGCCTTCTTCTGGATAAAAGTTAGGAAGGAAATGAGAATATTGCTAGATGGGTTGGACTGGATGGACATATGTCTTTATTCAACCTCAAATGCTATACTTACTCTACATTCCCACCAGCCAATGACAAGTGTTATGTTATCCATGGCCCTGGTCTCTAGGGCGGGCTTTTAGCACTCATCTTTGCTGTGTGATATCTAAGGGAGGGCAGCACAGTTGTAAATGTGGTAGGCGATTTCAGCTGCTCGAAGTGTGGACATGTAATGGGGGTGAGTATTATTTTTTTGATATTGCTGTCCTTTAAGAATAAAAGAAAATGTATCAGATGTGAACTAAACGTCTTTAAAAAGTCCTTTTACCCCTTCCTCTGCCTCTCAAAGGTTTCCGCCTTCTATCCAAGCTTTTATTATATTCTCAGAGGATAAGCTAATAGAATAGCATTTAGTCATTGGCTGTGAGTTATCATTCACAACCTATCACTGACAGCTGCTAACTGGAAGGACCAGGAAGCAGAAGAGAGGGGTAACAGAACATTGGTCTGCATCTCCCAGCGAGTACCCTCGGTTGTACTCCTATGGAATATCACTGAGGCAATGTATGGTATTTGCAGTACCAAAGTGGGTGTTTGTGGTTCTTTTGAAGTCACCTATGCATTTGTGGGTTCCAACTACTCTTATGAATTGGAAATAGTGTTTGGCAGAAAACGTGCTCTATAAGATGTGTGCATTCACATTGCCCTTTGCATTAGTATTTATAATAATGTTTTAATTAGTTACCTTCAAAATATTAAATATAGACATACACAATACAGAGAACGAAATGGCATGCTTCCCATGTAAGTGGCAAGCATACTTGATTTCTGTGGTACATTATTGTGGTATATTATTGTAATGAACTGTTTAAATGTTCTTTTCTCGTTTCTGCTGTCCTGAAGAACATAATTACATCCAACATATACTTTTAAATTATTTTTAATGGGCATTGTTAAGAATATAACATGCCAATAGGTAACAGAATGCAGGTAGATATGGCTTCTAAGGGCACATTCAAGATCTTAAATTTATGGTCAGTGCTACTAAAAACAGTTTCTCATGGCTGAAAAATGTGCTCTGCCTTACTGAACACAATCCTTCAACATCAACATTTAACTTAATGTTGGAAAATTAAGTTCAGTGACGTTTTGGAAATATGTTAAATAAAAATATTTTTTCTCACAGTCGGAACCAAATTCAGTGATTGTTTAGAAAAAAACAAATTATATCAGTATATAGCCCTATTAGTTTGAACATACAATTCAGTTACCAGTTTAAACGGCATGTCCACCCCAAAACTATAATTTAACCCACTACTGGCCCCACTCTGTAGTTTAAAATAAACCTTACCATACATCTCTTTTCCTTATGGTTCTCCAGCTATGCCTTTTTAAAGTCCAGAAAACTGAACACTCCAAGCTGTCTGTGAGCCCTCCGGTCCTTGCCGATTCCTCGTCCTCATCATGGTCTGAGGATGCACACACACCCACCTCTCACCATCCGGATCCATACTCAGCCATCATTGCACCTAGCGTGAAATCCTTTGGAGGTGAGGTCGGTAACCCCTGCCCGCCCCACACCGCGCAATATTTCTTGGAAAAAAAAAAAAAACGATCCGTACCTACAAGCTTCTCTCCCGTTTCCAGTGCCAATCTGTTTCTGTGATGGCTGCCTCTCAGCCAGTCACAGACAGGGCTGAAGGTCCGGCCCTTGCTTGCAAGCAGGAGGCTGGATCAGATCACTGCAGGGAAAATGGCTCTGTAAATAAAAATCTGGGGATTTTTAAAAGAAATTTGCAGCAGTTGGGGTTGCTAGTAGGGTTTGTTTTGGGTGGACATGCCCTTTAAAAGCTGTTGCTTTCCTGCAGTTCATTTTCCATCCTACATGGTTGCACAAAGAACAGCCTACCAGGAACAATACTAAATAGTGGTCTAAGTGCCAGAGCATCTAGGTGATTGATAGACTGATATATAGAATCAAGTGTTAGGATCAGAAGAAGGTATCACTCTGTTTTTTTAAAGGCAAGCGCAACACAACCACGAGGTGATTATATATATTATGCATGATAATGTACCACCAGGACTGCATTGAGAAGCAGAGTCTGAGGGAAGGCAGAAGAATACACACACAGTTATTTATCCCTCAGACGGCCACAGTCAGTCCTACCATGGTATGACAGAACTGCTGGACATGTTGGGATTGAACTGAGGATCATGGACATCGTTTTGCTGAGAGAACTCTGGGTGAAAGCTATGACCATCTGAGGGATAGGTAACGTATTGTGTGTATATTCTTGTGCCTTCCCTCTGACTTAGCATCTCACTGCAGTCCCAGTGGTACATTAAGCAGGGCGGTTGTATGTTTCACTGTTCCAGAGCCGTTACTCAAAGGAGGGAGACGTACCTTGGATGTCGGATGTGTTTTACAATTGCTCCCATTGTGATTCAGGTCACACCTCCAAATCCGGTCCTGCTATGAGCTGCCAATATTATCAGGGATGCCTGATTTTGTGTTTTTAGCGTCGCCACTTTTCTATATGTGTCTTATTGTGTTGCACTGGCACGTTGATGCTCGTGATATGCATGCACTTTAGGATGGTATAGACAAGTAGTATATATTTAGTTAGGCATTTAGAGGTTTGGTTACTATGGTGAGTTTGTCTGAATGTTCATTAACATATTTTTACTATTTGTGGGGGACTGTTTCTGCGAGGGATTCCCCCGTGCACTGCAGGGGGTCCACATTTTCTCTCTAAAACATAATGCCTGCATATACTGTATATGGCTTGTGGAATATGTTATGTGGGAATGTTGCAGATTGTTGTGTTAGTCTTAAAAGGTTATAATAGTGTACTGAACTGAATATATTTAAATTATTGCTATTTATTATTGGCAGCCAATAAAATGGTATCCGGGAATTTAATTGGCTTCAGGTAACTGAATTTTTTTTAACACAAGTTCTTGCCTGTTATATATGTACAAACCCTGTTTACAACTGTTTAATAGTTATGACCATGACGGGAGGTGTTATAGTAAAGGGTCAAGTTCTGCTGTCATGTGTAAAAACATTGCAGGTGTCTGATCATATGAATTTAAGTTTAAAGTAGAATTTCCTTTAATAAAACTTCATTATATTCATTACCTCCTTTAATGTGGTTTAGTTATTGCATAATATATAAACATAAGGCTTACATAGAACTAAGCTAGGGGTGCAGTACTGTTCCAAGCATGATTTGTGCGTTTATATTTTTTGTGGTGGCTGCTTGCTAATTATATTATACAAATGAACTTGTGTTATTGAATGTAATCACTTACTGTTAAGTGATTAACACCTAACAAATATATTTTTTACAGTAGCAGGTTATGTGTTTATGTGTAATGTTTTCATTGTAATTTTTTTAAAATATTCTTTAGGCCGATATAGTTCTGAAAGTGATGTATGGAGCTTTGGAATTCTTCTCTGGGAAACCTTTAGCTTAGGAGTATGTCCATATCCCGGAATGACGAACCAGCAAGCACGAGAACAAGTAGAGAAGGGTAAAGTAGAATTCTTACATAGTGGGTAGACCACTTTGATAAGCAGTTTTCCATTTAGTGAATTAAAGCAGTATTTGCTATGTAACAAATCCATACATTTGAGACTACTGTTGCTGTATAATGCTAAACTTTGGGGAGGAATTTTTTTTGTTTTTTTCAGTAAAAATGTTTTTGCTGTTGTTGTTTAGGTGAGCAAAACTATTTTTTCAAAGAAAGCATTTTTTTTCTCTCATCTTTATCTTTTAGGTTACCGCATGTCTGCTCCACAGAAGTGTCCAGAGGAGGTTTTTAGGATAATGCAAAAGTGCTGGGAATACAACCAGAAAATCGTCCAAAATTCAGTGAAATGCAAAAAGAAACTTTATTCAATCAAAAAAAAAATACATAGTATAAATTAGTCACGGACACTTATTTTCTATTCTTTTTTGTGTGTATTTTTTTTTTACACTTATGGACTTGACCAAATACCCAATTTACTGCCATGTTTAGTTTGTCTATACCTATACCTTGATTATTTAATATTTTTAACGGCCAACTAAATTTGATGTGTCAGAAGATTTCCCTAAAAATAGATGTCTGCAAACAGTGATCCAAATCAATGCACTTGGGTATCTTCATTTATATATAACCGATGCTTTGTTTTTTAAGTTGAAAGCATTTCCAGAAGGCTAGTATGGTTGGCACTTCTTAGTAGTTTACTAACAGTTCAAGAATGTACCATTATTTATCGATCTCCATCTCCTAATTCTAGAAATGGGGGATAAGGATGCTTACTCCTTTGTTACTTCTATAGTATAGAACATAGTTTAAGCTTCACATATAAGGATACTGTTGCTTCCTGCTATCTTTTGTTAAACTGAAAGGCATACTATACTCATACAGTGACTGCTCTGGCTCCTCCCACAGCCAGTTTCCCTGACACTTTATCTCTTACAAAAGCAAGCATAGTTCAAGAGAAACTGTACCTACGTTGACACATAGGGTCTTTATCTGTTGTTCATTAGATAACTGACTTGAAATGTAGTTCTGAAGACTTCGTAGTCATCGACTGCTTTCTCAATTCAGAATGACTTGTACAAGAATCTGTGGCAATTATGTACAGTATTCTGAATTGAGAAAGCAGCGGATGACTAGCGAACGCTTCAGAACTACTTTCAGCCAGTTGATCTATTGATACAACAGATATCCATGACCGGATGAATGAGAACTTAAAGCATATAGGGTCTTATGCAGGATAACATCACACCTGCTTTGTTGTGCGATGTTCCCCAGCATTATTGCCTAGGGTCAGTGCTATGCTTAACCCAGAAAACTGCTGCATTGCAGCTCTTAGGTATGAGTGGTACCATTCACTTCTATAAGCATAGCATTTCATGCTTTGAAATTGCACCAGTATGCTCCCTAGTGTGGCTAGTTTTTTGCAGTAATTGTCTGCTCTCTATTTCTTTCTACAGTATCCCTGGCACTACTCTATTTCTCACAAGGTGAGCATATGTTTAAGAAGAGCAAACTAGAGGAGCCAGAAAGATGTCGGTTACTGCACATGTATTGTGTCCCTAAACGTTTATGGCAGTCTCACTGTACCACTCGATCTGAAAATATTCAGTTATCCCAATTATATCCTGCAATGCACTTTTTAAATAGTTATATACAATGCTTTTGTTGAGTATTATTTTGTACTTTTTTTTGTTTTTGAAACTAATTATTTCAAATGTATATAAAATTTTTTCATTGGGCTAGAGTTTATAATGGTTATTAAGGATCCAGTCATTTGATTCTTTTCTTGACACACAGGAAAAAGATTTTTAAGTCAAATAATTTTTGCAAGTAGCCAGTTTTTTTTAGTTTTTTTTTTTTGGTGGCAATTTTTTTCAGGCTAGGTTCGCACAAACTATTTTTGGCATTTTAACAGTCGTTCCAGATTTTTGCTGGCAGCATTTTTTTGTTTGCAGCCTCTAAAAAAACATGGTAAAATGCTGGCGGACAAACAAACAAAAAAAAAATTTGTGTGAACCTAGCGTTCATTTACAATAGAGCCCTATTAAAGGAATTGCTTTTAGAAAGCAAGGTTTGTGGTTCTCTGGCTGTTGTTAGAGCTGAAAGCGCTTATGGGTTTTATTAGTGAACTAGAGAGCCAAAGGTGAGCTTTGAAAAAAAATGTATCCTTAAGTCCTCAATTAGAGTTAATTTTA
Source organism: Hymenochirus boettgeri (assembly GCA_019447015.1). NCBI lineage: Eukaryota > Metazoa > Chordata > Amphibia > Anura > Pipidae > Hymenochirus > Hymenochirus boettgeri. Next base: position 334,633,893 of record CM033469.1, read on the forward strand.
TCTATTTAAATGCCTAAAAGCAGTGCTTTTTATAGTGTTGGCGAACCTACATTGGAACAGTAATGTGTGTGTGTGTTATATATATTATATATATATATATATACTTTTATTATTTTTTTTTTGCTTCTTGCTGAGATTATCATTATTATTATTATTATTTTTTTTTATATAAAATTGTTTAGCTGTCAGCAGTTCCAAGGCAAACAATTAACCAAAATCGGTTTCATGGAAAACTAAATGCAGAAGCTGTTACATGTACTCTAATCTCATAGTTAGCTACATTAATTTGTAACAGCAAAAAATGAACCACACACTAAGTGTGCGTGATTGCAATTTCCCCCGTGAACATAAAATTAGGGGACAGTAACCCTTTAAAGCATCATATTATCTGAGTGCCTGCACTTGCTATAGTTCTCATTAAAGGGAAGTTTGGCCCCAAACTAAAAATTTTACAAAGCTAACCCCCACACCGCAATAGCGATCACATTGTTACAGTATGTGTTACGTTTAAGTTGTCACTTAACATAAAATAACAGGTAGAGAGGAAAACTGCAAGTTTGTGAAGTCAAATAGATGTTTTTCTGTGTGGGTTTAACTGCATTTGTTTAACATGTCGAATATGCAGTTTTCACACTAGCCTAGTCTAAATTTTAACATTGATTCATGTTTATCATACTTTGTCTAATATTGTATATTAGGGGCCGTTAAGAACTGCTTTTAAAAGGATTTTGGAGGTTTTTCTGATTAACATTCAACAACATAATTGAAAAGATATATTATTGCTGTAATGTTCTGGGGAGCTATGTAATTGCATTACAGTGATGTACATGGTTGTGTTCAGTTGTGGTGTCTCTGCATACTGCAGTGTGAGGCCTCAGTGAGCAGCTCTAATTGGTACCTGTAGAGAGGTGCAAATTTGTTGTAAAGCACCTTTGTGAAAAATCAATTCTGGTAAGGTAAATAGATGGCATCCAGCAAATTTTCTGACCTCTAATCTGATATCTGTAGAAATGATTGAAACGTGCCACTTTACATATCCAACCTTTTTATTGGATTCATCTTGCATATGATATTGTTGGTACACACAAGCTTTAATTCCATCATTCTGTCAGATGTATTCCTTATCATGTAATGTATCATTTCCCATACTGAACACTTTTTCCGTAAACTTTCGGTTTTTAAACACTGAATAGGTTTAATAATTGAGCGATTTGAAGCACAAAAAAGAATGTGTTCTGTATAGCAATGGCTAGATATATGCTAAGTATGGATCAGAAAAAGGATGTGAAAGTTTGGGGATATTCATTTTTGCCCTTTATTTTCTTTCTACTTACTATTCATAGGTTGGTGTGGGTGGTTTTACATGAAATGGTCCATTTAGCCAAACGCCTAGGTCTTTGATTGTTTTTACAGAGATTTCAGTCTAACATTGCCCAGGATCAATCCCATGCATGATGTAGGAAAGCTGCAACTTGATTTGTTTTTTTTTTTGACTAGCAACAGAGGTGTTGGATCCCTGTGTCATGCATGTGTAGTAAAATAAACCAATAGCCTGCACATGTACCTAGGGAAATAGTGTCAACATGTCAATAAATACTATTTGCAGTCGTGTGAGGTGCAGCATCTCCAGTGCCATCCACTTTGTCAGCTCCACCAGTGTGATTGATTCTGCTATTAGTGCCACTTAGCTATTGATATACTTTTGGGGGGACGTCACCTGTGGCAAGTTGTTAACATTAAACAGTATTAACATTAATGTGTATGTCCACCCCCCACAAACTTTGGCATTATGCTAACATCACCCCAAAACACCGGCCTCGCTAGATTCTAAGATTTCTGTTTGTAAACCTACTTGCCAGCCATCTTCCCTCAAAGTTCTTCTGCTTAATTTCTGGACCAGCAGCGGCGCCTGTGATTGGCTGAGACGCGATGTAAATGTATTCATGTTATTAGTAGAAATTGAGAACATTACATCCTAATTTCTACTAAGTGTAACAAAACCTCTTAAATTGTCTTGGTCTGATGATAACTATTACGGTGGGAATAACTAAGCTGTATGTGGTCTGCAATTCATTTCCTGCAATGTTTGCATTATTGGGTATCAGTAGTGTTTTTTTTCATTGGTTTATCAGCTAAATCTTAAATTAGTATTAATATGTGCACACAAAGAAGTGAAGCATTGTAAAAAAACAAAAACCTTAATAACCGCAACCGTTAAATTCAAGTATTGCTTTGTCCATAATAGCAACACCTTACCTTAACCTGGGTCCTATCTTTAGGGTTTGCAATAGCTGTCAAACTCAGTGTCTCTCAATCCATTTCCAGACTGGCCAGTGGGAAGATAAGCTCCTTGCAGGCAACGTCTTCCCATTGGAAAATCTCAGAAAAGTCCAAGAAGCAGGGCGACATCGGGGGCCAGTGGACCGGCGTTGACAGCTCATTACAAAACCAATAGAAGAACCGGGGGAGTGGATCTAGTAATGTAGATCCTCACACAAGTTTCTATGGATGGGATTGTTAGTATCGTCATAATTTACTGCCATGAAGGGCATGTCCACCCCTACCAATAAAATCTCTATGTACCTTTGTGATTCCAGTCCCTAAGGGCTAGGCCACACTGCTGCGCTTTTTTTGCGTTTGCGCTTGCGTTTTTTCATATCATTGAAAACGTGCGTTTGCGATTTGCGTTCCGCATTTTATATCGCAATCACATGCGTTTTTCAATACTTACTGAAAAAAACACGCGCAAACGCAACGAAATCGCACATGAAAACGCATGCCGTTTGGTTGCAGTGTGGCCGTGCCCTAACCCTGAGATTGTTATACATCTTACCTCCCAAGTATTTTTTAAGTTATGTTCCCCCAAAATGTTTTGTGGAGCTGCGAGCTCCAATCTCTGGCTGGTCAACCAGAGGAAGCAGGCAATTATGCAGTCTGGTTTCTGGGCTTAGCCCTTTCAGGCAGAACACTGCTCCATAGGAAACTTTAATGGGTGTTTTGTCATTGCAAATCGTAAACATAACTAAAAGACCGCATCCATGGTTTATCTTTGGTATAGGGTTATTTGTGTGTTTAATTTTCTTTTAATTTATTTTCTTTTAAAGAGAAAAGAATGCATGTCTGACCACACACTGTTTAATCTCCTCTGACATGTTTACATTGCAATGGATGAAAAATATTTTTTAAACTTTTCAGTGGTATTCTATAAATACCAATAATTTGAGGGCATGCTAATTCAAAAGACCAAATGGTTATTGGGGAGATTAACAAGAGCCACAATACAAAGTTTTAATAGTGTTGGTGCTCTGATAAATGCAGGTTAAGTCTGAAATAATTTACCCTCAGTTGCAAACGAGATATTAAATGGACACTAAAGTCAAGACCCATCTTTATTCCCACATCCCTGTGAATAATAGAACGCCTGTGTTCCAGAGTTAAACTTACCTGCGGCGCTCCACTTGCAGCTTATCAGTGTACTGTCTAAATCGTGCACCTTTCTTTATTATTGGCAAAAAGATAGGGGCTAGTCTGGACAGCATGCCATCTGATGGTGAGAAGCTGCGAGTGACTGCAGGCAGGTAAGTATAACTTCAGTTCCCAGGCATTTTATTATTTACATGGAGGTGGGAATAAGCAATGGAATAACCGCTTATGGTGCAAGGTACATGACTTTACGGGTTTAGTGTTCCGAAGTTCTTACAGAAAAGAGGTTTGTGTAAATAACCCTGTTAACATTTCAAGCAACTTGCATAGTAAATGAACAAGATAGGCAAAACGTTCAACCATTTGATTTTTGTGATTTAAAAATTATCTTTTAAAATAAGAATCAGAAATTCTTATTCCTTGGTGGAGTCAGATTTGTTTTTATTTATTTACTAATAATTCAATTAAAAACATTATATAGACCCAATTTGCAGCTATGGCAGCTCTTTAGCATTAGCTGTTGGACCATGTATCAGTCTGTCAACTTGGTTGAAAATGGTGGATATTCTGACATGAGGGGGGAATTATATTGGCAGTTTTTTTTAGTCTGAAGACTTATGTTATCGAGATACATTTAACTGGTGATTTCACTTGTCCATACAACTTTATCGACACTTCAAAGTATCTCATTCTTTGTCTAAAAATGTTATTGCTGGGCAGGTCCATTAGCATTTTGAACATCCAGGTATGCAGTTTGGTGTATTGCCCTACACAATCACACATTCTTTTGCACAAACCATTCTTTTGAATATGTTTTATTGTCTTATAAACAGAGCATTGATTTATTTCCCATATCCCTTGAGTGAAAATAGCGATACATGAATAACAACCAAATTAGATCAATTGCTATTACTGAATCAATTGTTTATTGCTGCCTGTTGTTTTTATTTTATATATCACTGACTGACTGATATCTACTGACCCATTTTTATTGCAACAAATCATGCCACATTGTATAAAATAGTTTTTTTTAATGTAGGGGTGCCAATTCTAGGGGATGGTTTGGACATGCAAAAAAAATGTAAATATAACAATTTTTATTAATGCATAAACTGCTGTCATGAAATGTCAGCTGCATTGTATAGAACCTGTGATCATTTTCATTTTACCTTTAATTAGTATTTTTGGCTGGACTGGAGGTTTGGTCTTTAGCAATGACATGTTTAAAGGGCATGTCTACCCCCCAAACAAAATTTTATCCACAAAGGCCCCGCTGTGTAGATTAAAAAAAATCCTTACCTTACATCCCGGCTCCCAAAGTCTAGGAAACTAAGAGTAGGTGCTGTCTTCCTGTGTGAAAGGTTTCCGCCTCCTCCTCCTTTTCCTCTGAAAGGACAGCGGCATGTGCAGGGGAGCCCCTCCACACACACACACACCGGACCCCTCTATGGCTGCCATTCCACCTTCCTTTAAAATGCATTTATTCCTTGTAGGCCACCCCTGCCCACCCCCAACCACAGAGTAACAATTTTTAAAAAAAGTATAGGAGACATACTTACAGCCCTTCGTTCCCACGGCTGCTTTCAAAGTCGGCAGCATGTCTGTGATTGGCTGCTTCTGCAGCGGGAGCGAAGGGTCATAAGTCTCTGATACTTTTTTAGAAATGTAACTCGCGTTTGGGGGTGGGTAGGGGTGGCAGTGTACATATTGGATAGATTAAAAAGTTGCTGGTACATCTTTAGTCCCTTGCCAAAAGACAATGTAGTCAACTATCTTATAGGTGGATGATATATTTTGTGTTTTCAGATTTTATTGCCAAAGTGGTATCTGCAATAAAATCTGAGAATACTTATGATGGCTCATAAATAAATTGTTCCACCCACCAAAAGATGCCATCTGCAAGCAGATATACACTATGATAAAAATAGTTTTCTTAATTCATTATGCATAATTTTAGATTTTTTTAATAAAATCACTACAATGTTAATCCCATGCAGGAAAGTCAAATGGAATATCATAGCCATATGTTATTATATTCTTTCCTTTCACATATGCTTTGCAAAGTAGTTTGTTTTAGTGCAACAAACAACACAATTATACATGGTTGAGGAAGCTGATGGATTGAGTTAAGTGTTATAAATATAGGTTAATTATGATAAATATAGTAACTTTTTAAAATGCGTTACTGGGAATGCTACAGCTATTTACATTAAAACAAAATGGTGCACATTCTATTAGAACATTTCTGTTCTGATTTGCTGTATTGAGATGTGTATAGTAGGTTTTTATTTTGTTTTTTCAGGAATTATTTACCCCTCTCTGCCTTTCTTTATACATAGTGCCAAAGTAAGGGTTAGAGCTTGTGTACAGTATATGTTTAAAGAAGTGTTATATATTTCTTTTTGATAATTCTTTGGTTTTGAAAAAAAATATATTTTATGAAAACCAACTGTACACTGGAAAACCGGTGCTTCTTCCAGAACTTGTATGACAAAATTAATAATTTTAAGAGCTGACAAACTGGCAGCATTAATACTATTGAGCAATGCATACACTCCTTTAATTACTATGAAATCCACCTGTATTTAGATGTTTATTTGATAGTTTTCGGGTGCTGTACCTTTCACAGTATTAATTTACTAACATGTATCTTTATACAGGTATTTTCCTGAAGAATGTTCTTTGTTATGTTTACTATTAAACCTGTTTTTCTACAATGGACCACTGATATAAGTACAGTTTCATGTTGTATTCTTAAAATAAATGTATCATGTTTGTAACTTTGGGACGTTATTAATGTTGTTTACAAACTTCTGTACCACAAATATCAGTCATTAAGTAAATCCATTTTAATGAAGAACTAAAGGTAGATTTTTGGAAATAAGTATAATGGTTGGACCGGACAAAGGAAGCAATTTCAATGAACTACATCTAGTGTTCACTTGGGATGCAAGCAGTTCAGTGTTTCTGGCAGGGTGTAGAATGCAATGAAGGTTGGCAGTTTTTAACCAATTAAGGGGGCATTCGTTTCCTTGATACCTATCAATTAACCTGACAATTTAACAACTTGACAAGGAACAAGAGAAGATCTGTTGGCAAATACTCCCCATGCCTACAGGGAGATTCGATAAAAGTTCTTATCGCTTAAAATGGTGCTAATTTGGCCCCAACCAATCAGATCTTTTAACATTTGAAAGCAACAATGATTAGTTTGGGCAAAATTAGCGCCATTTTTAACAATAAGAACTTTATTGAATCTCCCTGATTGATAGTCTTTAAAAAGCTTTAAATGCATGTGAACCTATTGACCATTCACCTTTACCCCAGTATACTTTGGCATATAATTTAGTATACAGATTTTTCCCTTTTAAAAATTAAAAAAAAAAGTGGAAGTTCCTCTGCTGTTTATTTTACAAGCAGATAAATGAACAGAAGAAAAGTCATGTAATCTAATTGCAATTGTACAGATGACCTTCAGTATTTTGCTTGAGAGAAGCAAAATGGTGGTACTCACATATTAATCCATGCTTGCTTTGGTATTAAATTATTAAGTTTAGTGAGTACTCCTAATTGCCCCCACCCTCCCTTACTTACTGCCTTCTTTTAGGTCTGCAACATTATAAGTTAGGGTTGAGGTTTGTACCGTGTTAGCCATAAGTAAGAAAGGGAAGTAAGAGCTGTGATACCTTTTATTGGCTAACTAAATTAAAAAAGCAGCTTTTGGAAGTCCTAAGCCCCTTCATCAGGCTTTAGACTCCCGAAAGCTTGCTTAATTTTTAATTTAGTTAGCCAATAAAAGGTATCACAGCTCTACTTTTCTTCTCTTATAAGTTCTGCACAACCTCACCATAGACCTGCCCTGCTTACACATCTCCCTCTCTCTTCCCCTGCCTTCTTTTCTGCTGATTCTCTTAATTGTTGCAGAAAGTGTGCTGTCAGACAGCTAAAGATCCTAGTAAAAGGTCATTAATGGGTCACATATTACAATTTCTGCTCCTGGAGTGACAGGTTCTTTCCTGTAAATGCTGTGATTAAAATGATGATTTCTCAGGATCTACAGCCCAGATTTAAAATCTGAAAAAAATTTTAAGCGGTGGGATCTGTTGTATTTAAAAGTATACGTTTTGAAAATCATGATTTTTTAGTATAGATACCCTTTACTTAATTCTTTTAAAATGAATACACCAATAGGCGATTGAAGACTTACGTATATACTCGAGTATAAACCGACCCGAGATAAAAACGAGGTACCCAATTTCACCTAAAAAATCAATAAAAGTTGTTGACTCGAGTATAAACCGAGGGTAGAAACTTGGCATTCAAGATGTTTGGAAGCTACAACTGCCAGATAATAAAGAATGCTGGGAGTTGTAGGTTCCAAACATCTTGAATGCCACCTCACCCTCCCACCAGTTCAGTTTGACCTGTGGGCTCTCCTCCATCCAAGGGCTTCCTGTTGGGACTGTGTGCCAGCATTGAAGGAAGCATCCTCTCCATTCCGGCATCCGCGCGCTATTCCTGTACTGGCGCGCGGCTGACGTCACTAATTGGCGCCAGGCAGTGACGGCCGGCGCGCCAGTACTGGGAATGATCGTGTGGCTGCCGGAGTGCTAAGTAAGTAGTGACTCGAGTATAAACCAAGTCCAAGTTTTCAGGCTGATTTTACAGCCTGAAAAACTCGGTTTATACTCGAGTATATACGGTAAAGGGTATGTTCACTATTTTTTAAAGCTTGTCCAGTTTAAATGAAGAACATCAGTCTACAGTCCTTTGCATTGAGCGCCATGCACACACAGTGAAGAGTGGGAGGCAAGACATTTACCTCCTGTTCTTCAGTTAAACTGAACAACCATAGTAAAAAATATTAGTGGGTGTACTTTAAATAACTTGGAATTACATTTGGAATTAACTTTCTTTTAAATGACATTTTTTCCCTTTAACCACCTATGTAGCTTAGTATCAAAAGATTTACAAAAAAGTACACTATGTCTACTTTAAAGACAAATAAACTCAGCCCTGCTCTTCTTCTTCAAGTAGTTGTACCAAGGGCAAGGACCTAAATTCCTTACCCCAGGCCTAAACAGTTAGTGTACTAATTAGTAGGGCATATTAAAATACATCTGGGTTGTTTTGAATCCAAGCTCTTTGTTACAACAGATATCTAATTTTATACCTTAATTAGTCGCAACAATTTCCCAGTTGCTGAAAGGCATTATGAGCATTTTGTCAAAGTAAATTAAAAATGTGTTTTGTCATGGATGACAAGTATGCAATATCATTTTTCATTTTATCCTGATCGATTCTCTAATAAAGTAACTAGTTACATGAATAATAACAATCTATCAGTTTTTAGACATATTTTCAAGTGAGAGTAGTATTACACCTTCTTGTGTTAGAATTTAACACTATGACATGTTCTCCACTGGCAAAAATCCATTTAAAATTAGTGTTTTATTTCTCAGTTATATTTACTTATGTCAAAAATAATGAAACCAGTAGGAGACATCATGTCAAGCATTACTGAATTACTAGGCATGTTCTATAATTAACCTGTTGTAAACCAGAACAGCTTGACAAATAACTTATAACGTATCTAAGTTTCATTGTAGAAACTTTAACGTTTAACTGAAGCTTTAAACAACCACATCATTTTCCTTTTGAATGTTTTCTAAAAGCCCATAATAGCATGCTTTAATAATCTCTACCACCACCTTAAGGTACAGGGCGCAAAAATAATTAAATAGGTTTGTCAAATGTGTTGCTGGTTATATATGTGTCTTTCAGTTAGATCAACTGGGCTTCAAGAACTAAACTTTAGGACGTTTCGTTAGCCATTTGGCTATTTCTCAATTCTGAATTAAAGAAAGCTATATTTCAAGTCCAGTTGATTAACTCTATACAACAGGTTATACCATGACCTGGATGATGAGAACCTTTAAAAGTTATGCTTCTATGTTTGGTAACTGCCATATTCCATTTTGGACGACAAAATATAATATAATAATGAATAAAATCTATTTTAAAGGTATTGCATGCAAAATCACAATAACCTCACAATGGAACTAGATAAACATGTGCCCTGAATAAAATGTAATACTAAAGAAACTTTATTCCATATAAGTACAAAAAACATGTATATAGTTTTAAGGGTAACCTGAATTCTGACAAAAAACAAGATCCAAATTTGATTTGACCCTTTATAAATTTTCTCTTACAGACCTCTCACTGATGATATGACCTGTGCATTGACATATTAGCAATTGCCAGATTGTAAGAGAATTTACACTATCCAACATTTTAAACTCCACCTTTTGATGTTCCTTGATGTTCCTCTGGGGTTTGTGTAACATTAGAAGAACTGCTCACCCAGTCTTTTCTGTGATGAATGGGTCGGTGGGGAACATCTTAGGAATGCTTGAAGGGGTAACTGGTGCTGGCTGGACCTAACATAACAATTCAATGTGTGATGTAAAATCAGCAGATGAATGGCCAAAGGTTTAAACCTTTTTTATACAAAATAATATAGTGAATATCTTGCACAATCAATCCATTAGAGGAGAGAGTAAATTGCTAAGAGCTTCATTACTGTGGCAAACTGTATATTCATATATCAGCAGAATATACTGTATTCTGGATATTCTACAGTAGGTCCATTCTACAAAAATAAAATTAAAAATAACATTGTGTTGACACCTTACTGAAAAGTTATTTTGTTTCCTCTTTGTACAATTTGTGTATTAGCCAAAGTAGCAAAAAGGCTTGTGTGGGAAAAGCATTTGTGTGGGTTATTACAGTATTACATTAATATTTGGTTACAAAACATTTATCTAACCTGCTGCAGACAGATATATAAAAATAATGTACAGTATTATGCTTAAAGTCCTGAAATCCAAGGAATATGATTCATCCATCTATATTCCCCATGCTGGAAAGGAAAACAGAGGAGACAATTACATTTTATAAAACCGTGTATTCTACTTATGCACTATACAGCTTCTGCCGACAGCACTTTTAATAAATGATTGCAAATGCCCCATAGTCTACTTCCCAGAAGCCTAAGAGCATTGTTTGTGTGGGTTGTCTGTCTGTTGGCGATGATATATTCGCAACACCTTACATTTAGCTTTACAAACCACTTAAACAATTGTGATTTCTATCTCTCTGAGTATGGGTAAAATGCCTGGCATCTTGTATCTGAGGTTTTTAAAAAAAATTTTTGGACACTTCTGCCTTAAAAGAAAGTCCTATGAAATACGTATACTGGATCTGTCGGTGATATTTGGACAACTAAGAATTCTGTATATTTGAGGTGACTGCAGCACAACAAGAAACTAAAGAGACAAAGGACTGTCTGTTAAATCAGTGACAACGTTAAATTTAGCTTTCCTGCAATTATTGACTTTAAAACAAAAAACATTTTTAGCTTCTTATAAAGTTGTCGTCATGTTAGCGAAAACTGCCAGCTCTGTTTTAGTTTTTTGACACCCGTAACGAAGAGAATTGCATAATATGCTCATCAGTAATTGATTATTTAATTGTAATGCACAAGACAGACAGATAAAGCTGGGCCAGACACTATTCAAGCTAATGCCGGCACTACACTAGTAAGACATTTAATTTATTTAAAGGGCAAGTCCAGCCCTAAAACAAAAACTACTACATAAGGTAATCACCCCCCAAAACCCTAAACGGTAATAGTCTGAATGAAATGCATAGTCTAACCTGAAATCCTGCACAATGTCCTGTTGCCCCAATTTCTGCTTCTTGGTTCTTCCAGTTAGTAAACTGTCAGTTATGGATTTGACAGTTGACATCACAGCCAATGACGAATGTTAATCCCCTGTCTGCCTCTTCTGAGCATGCCCAGGCTCAGTAAATGCTCAGTACAGGTTTCTAAATTGCTCAGTTTCCATGAGGCATCCAGAAGCATAGCAGGACAACAGTATGAATTCATAGACAAAGTATGATATATCAGCATATTTTAAAGAGGCCATTCCTTCTAAAAGATGTTCTTATGAGGGTGGAGTTGTCCTTTAAAGTTCAGTTGTTATGCGATTATAGTGTGTCAGGATTGTTAGTCGTTTGTCTTCTTCCTGATGTTCCGCAACATTCCCCACTGAAACCATTCATTTTGTGGCCTCACTATGAACAGGGCCACATCTACATTAGGCACTTGTCTCAGGTGGCACCCTTGCACTGAACAAGAAAAGTGGCAGACAGGCAACAGTGGTTTGTTTAGCTTTAGTTAGTTGTGAGGCTATGTTAGACTAATTAGGTTAGTTAGGCTCTGCTGAAAGAGTCTACCTTGACGTGGGGCATACTTTCTGTAGTATAAAAGATTTTGACCAAAAGATTTGTAAGCCCCCCACGTCAAGGTAGACTCTTTCAGCAGAGCCTAACTAACCTAATTAGTCTAACATAGCCTCACAAACTAACTAAAGCTAAACAAACCACTGTTGCCTGTCTGCCACTTTTCTTGTTCAGTGCAAGGGTGCCACCTGAGACAAGTGCCTAATGGTAGATGTGGCCCTGTTCATAGTGAGGCCACAAAATGAATGGTTTCAGTGGGGAATGTTGCAGGAACATCAGGGAAGACAAACGACTAACAATCCTGACACATATAATCGCATTAACAACTGAACTTTAAAGGACAACTCCACCCTCATAAGAACATCTTTTAGAAGGAATGGCCTCTTTAAAATATGCTGATATATCATACTTTGTCCTATGAATTCATTACTGTATGCCTGCTATGCTTCTGGATGCCTCATGGAAACTGAGCAATTTAGAAACCTGTACTGAGCATTTACTGAGCCTGGGCATGCTCAGAAGAGGCAGACAGGGGATTAACATTCAGTCATTGGCTGTGATGTCAACTGTCAAATCCATAACTGACAGTTACTAACTGGAAGAACCAAGAAGCAGAAATTGGGGCAACAGGACATTGTGCAGGATTTCAGGTTAGACTTATGCATTTCAGATTTCAGACTATTACCGTTTAGGGTTTTGGGGGGTGATTTACCTTTATGTAAGTTTTTGTTTTAGGGCTGGACTTGCCCTTTAAATAAATTAAATGTCTTACTAGTGTATGGCCGGCATTAGCTTGAATAGTGTCTGGCCCAGGCTTTATCTGTCTGTCTTGTGCATTACAATTAAATAATCAATTACTGATGAGCATATTATGCAAATTCTCTTCGTTACGGGTGTCTAAAACTAAAAACAGAGCTGGCAGTTTTCGCTAACATGACTGACAACTTTATAAGAAGCTAAAAATGTTTTTTGTTTAAAGTCAATAATTGCAGGAAAGCTAATTTAACGTTGTCACTGATTTACAGACCTCCTTTGTCTCTTTAGTTTCTGGTTGTGCTGCAGTCACCTCAAATATACAGAATTCTTATGTTGTCCAAATATCACCGACAGATCCAGTATACAGTATTTCATTAAGGACTTTCTTTTAAGGCAGAAGTGTCCAAAAATTTTTTTTTAAAAACCTCAGATACAAGATGCCAGGCATTTTACCCATACTCAGAGAGATAGAAATCACAATTGTCTTTAAGTGGTTTGTAAAGCTAAATGTAAGGTTTGCGAATATATCATCGCCAACAGACAGACAACCCCACACAAACAATGCTCTTAGGCTTCTGGGAAGTAGACTATGGGGCATTTGCAATCATTTATTAAAAGTGCTGTCGGCAGAAGCTGTATAGTGCATAAGTAGAATACACGGTTTTAATAAAATGTAATTGTCTCCTCTTGTTCCTTTCCAGCATGGGGAATATAGATGGATGAATCATATTCCTTGGATTTCAGGACTTTAAGCAGTAATACTGTACATTATTTTTATATATCTGTCTGCAGCAGGTTAGATAAATGTTTTGTAACCAAATATTAATGTAATTACTGTAATATAACCCACACAAATGCTTTTCCCACACAAGCCTTTTTGCTACTTTGGCTAATACACAAATATGTATCAAAGAGGAAACATAAATAACTTTTCGAGTAAGGTGTCAACACAATGTTATTTTTAATTTTTAGTTTGTAGAATTGACCTACTGTAGAATATCCAGAATACAGTATATTCTGCTGATATATTTGAATATACAGTTTGCCACAGTAATGGAAGCTCTTAGCAATTTACTCTCTCCTCTAATGGGATTGATTGTGCAAGATATTCACTATATTATTTTGTATAAAAAAGGTTTAAACCTTTGGCCATTCATCTGGCTGATGTTACATCAGCGAACATTGAATTGTTATGTTAGGTCCAGGCACCAGTTGACCCCTTCAAGCATTCCTAAGATGTTCCCCACCTGACCCATTCATCACAGAAAAGACTGGGTGAGGCAGTTCTTCTAATGTTACACAAACCCCAGAGGAACATCAAGGGAACATCAAAAGGTGAGTTTAAAATGTTGGATAGTGTAAATTCTCTTACAATCTGGCAATTGCTAATATGTCAATGCACAGGATCATATCATCAGGTGAGAGGGTCTGTAAGAGAAAATTTATAAAGGGTCAAAATCAAATTTGGATCTTGTTTTTTTGTCAGAATTCAGGTTACCCTTAAAACTATATACATTGTTTTTGTACTTATATGGAATAAAGTTTTCTTTAGTATTACATTTTATTCAGGGCACATGTTTATCTAGTTCCATTGTGAGGTTATTGTGATTTTGCATGCAATATCCTTTAAAATAGATTTTATTCATTATTATATATATTATTTTGTCGTCCAAAATGGAATATGGCAGTTACCAAACATAGGAAGCATAACTTTTAAAGGTTCTCATTCATCCAGGTCATGGTATACCTGTTGTATAGAGTTAGATCAACTGGACTTGAAATATAGCTTTCTTTAATTCAGAAATTGAGAAAGATAGCCAAATGGCTAACGAAACGTCCTAAAGTTTAGTTCTTGAAGCCCAGTTGATCTAACTGAAAGACACATATATAACCAGCAACACATTTGACAAACCTATTTAATTATTTTTGCGCCCTGTACCTTAAGGTGGTGGTAGAGATTATTAAGAAGCATGCTATTATGGGCTTTTAGAAAACATTCAAAAGGAAAATGATGTGGTTGTTTAAAGCTTCAGTTAAACGTTAAAGTTTCTACAATGAAACTTAGATACGTTATAAGTTATTTGTCAAGCTGTTCTGGTTTACAACAGGTTAATTATAGAACATGCCTAGTAATTCAGTAATGCTTGACATGATGTCTCCTACATGGTTTCATTATTTTTGACATAAATAAAATATAACTGAGAAATAAAACACTAATTTTAAATGGATTTTTGCCAGTGGAGAACATATGCATAGTGTTAAATTCTAACACAATAGAAGGTGTAATACTACTCTCACTTGAAAATATGTCTAAAAACTGATAGATTGTGATTAATTCATGTAACTAGTTACTTTATTAGAGAATCTGATCAGGATAAAATGAAAAATGATATTGCATACTTGTCATCCATGACAAAACACATTTTTAATTTACTTTGACAAAATGCTCAGAATGCCTTTCAGCAACTGGGAAATTGTTGCGACTAATTAAGGTATAAAATTAGATATCTGTTGTAACAAAGAGCTTGGATTCAAAACAACCCAGATGTATTTTAATATGCCCTACTAATTAGTACACTAACTGTTTAGGCCTGGGGTAAGGAATTTAGGTCCTTGCCCTTGGTACAACTGACTTGAAGAAGAAGAGCAGGGCTGAGTTTATTTGTCTTTTAAAGTAGACATAGTGTACTTTTTTGTAAATCTTTTGATACTAAGCTACATAGGTGGTTAAAGGGAAAAAATGTCATTTAAAAGAAAGTTAATTCCAAATGTAATTCCAAGTTATTTAAAGACACCACTAATATTTTTTAACTATGGTTTGTTCAGTTTAACTGAAGAACAGGAGGTAAATGTCTTGCCTCCCACTCTTCCATGTGTGTGCATGGCGCTAATGCAAAGGACTGAGACTGATGTTCTTCATTTAAACTGGACAAGCTTTAAAATAGTGAACATACCCTTTACCGTATATACTCGAGTATAAACCGAGTTTTTCAGGCTGTAAAATCAGCCTGAAAACTTGGACTTGGTTTATACTCGAGTCACTACTTAACTTAGCACTCCGGCAGCCACACGATCATTCCCAGTACTGGCGCGCCGGCCGTCACTGCCTGGCGCCAATTAGTGACGTCAGCCGGCGCGCCAGTACAGGAATGAGCGCGCGGATGCCGGAATGGAGAGGATGCTTACCTTCAATGCTGGCACACAGTCCCAACAGGAAGCCCTTGGATGGAGGAGAGCCCACAGGTACAAACTGAACTGGGTGGGAGGGTGAGGGTGGCATTCAAGATGTTTGGAAACTACAACTCCCAGCATTCTTTATTATCTGGCAGTTGTAGCTTCCAAACATCTTGAATGCCAAGTTTCTACCCTCGGTTTATACTCGAGTCAACAACTTTTATTAGATTTTTTAGGTGAAATTGGGTACCTCGTTTTATACTCGGGTCGGTTTATACTCGAGTATATACGGTAAGTCTTCAATCGCCTATTGGTGTATTCATTTTAAAAGAATTAAGTTAAAGGGTATCTATACTAAAAAAATCGAATTTTCAAAACGTATACTTTTAAATACAACAAGATCCCACCGCTTAAAATTTTTTTCAGATTTTAAATCTGGGCTGTAGATCCTGAGAAATCATCATTTTAATCACAGCATTTACAGGGAAAGACCTGTCACTCCAGGAGCAGAAATTGTAATATGTGACCCATTAATGACCTTTTACTAGGATCTTTAGCTGTCTGACAGCACACTTTCTGCAACAATTAAGAGAATCAGCAGAGAAAAGAAGGCAGGGGAAGAGAGAGGGAGATGTGTAAGCAGGGCAGGATCTATGGTGAGGTTGTGCAGAACTTATAAGAGAAGAAAAGTAGAGCTGTGATACCTTTTATTGGCTAACTAAATTAAAAAATTAAGCAAGCTTTCGGGAGTCTTAAGCCTGATGAAGGGGGCTTAGGACTTCCAAAAGCTTGCTTAATTTTTAATTTAGTTAGCCAATAAAAGGTATCACAGCTCTTACTTCCCTTCTCTTACTTATGGCTAACACGGTACAAACCTCAACCCTAACTTATAAGTGTTGCAGACACTAAAAGAAGGCAGTAAGTAAGGGAGGGTGGGGTCAATTAGGAGTACTCACTAAACATTAATAATTTAATACCAAAGCAAGCATGGATTAATATGTGAGTACCACCATTTTGCTTCTCTCAAGCAAAATACTGAAGGTCATCTGTACAATTGCAATTAGATTACATGACTTTTCTTTCTGTCATTTATACTGCTTGTAAAATAAACAGCAGAGGAACTTCCACTTTTTTTTTTAATTTTTAAAAGGGGAAAAATCTGTATACTAAATTATATGCCAAAGTAAATACTGGGGTAAAGGTGAATGGTCAATAGGTTCACATGCATTTAAAGCTTTTTAAAGACTATCAATCAGGGAGATTCAATAAAAGTTCTTATTGTTAAAAATGGCGCTAATTTTGCCCAAACTAATCAGATGTTAGCTTTCAAATGTTAAAAAAGATCTGATTGGTTGGGGCCAAATTAGCACCATTTTAAGCGATAAGAACTTTTATCGAATCTCCCTGTATGCATGGGGAGTATTTGCCAACAGATCTTCTCTTGTTCCGTGTCAAGTTGTTAAATTGTCAGGTTAATTGGATAGGTATCAAGGAAACGAATGCCCCCTTAATTGGTTAAAAGACTGCCAACCTTCATTGCATTCTACACCCTGCCAGAAACACTGAACTTGCTTGCATCCCAAGTGAACACTAGATGTAGGTCATGTGAAATTGCTTCCTTTGTCCGGTCCAACCATTATACTTATTTCCAAAAATCTACCTTTAGTTCTTCATTAAAATGGATTTACTTAATGACTGATATTTGTGGTACAGAAGTTTGTAAACAACATTAATAACGTCCCAAAGTTACAAACATGATACATTTATTTTAAGAATACAACATGAAACTGTACTTATATCAGTGGTCCATTGTAGAAAAACAGGTTTAATAGTAAAACATAACAAAGAACATTCTTCAGGAAAATACCTGTATAAAGATACATGTTAGTAAATTAATACTGTGTAAAAGGTACAGCACCCGAAAACTATCAAATAAACATCTAAATACAGGTGGATTTCATAGTAATGAAAGGAGTGTATGCATTGCTCAATAGTATTAATGCTGCCAGTTTGTCAGCTCTTAAAATTATTAATTTTGTCATACAAGTTCTGGAAGAAGCACCGGTTTCCAGTGTAACAGTTGGTTTTCATAAAATATATTATTTTTTCAAAACCATAAAGAATTATCAAAAAGAAATATATAAACACTTCTTTAAACATATACTGTAACAAAGCTCTAACCCTTACTTTGGCACTATGTATAAAGAAAAGGCAGAGAGGGGTAAATAATTCCTGAAAAAACAAAATAAAAACCTACTATACACATGCTCAATACAGCAAATCAGAACAGAAATGTTCTAATAAGAATGTGCACCATTTTGTTTTAATGTAAATAGCTGTAGCATTCCCAGTAACGCATTTTTAAAAAGTTACTATATTTATCATAATTAACCTATATTTATAACACTTAACTCAATCCATCAGCTTCCTCAACCATGTATAATTGTGTTGTTTGTTGCACTAAAACAAACTACTTTGCAAAGCATATGTGAAAGGAAAGAATATAATAACATATGGCTATGATATTCCATTTGACTTTCCTGCATGGGATTAACATGTATGTGATTTTATTAAAAAAAATCTAAAATTATGCATAATGAATTATAGAAACTATTTTTATCATAGTGTATATCTGCTTGCAGATGGCATGCTTTTTGTGGGTGGAACAATTTATTTATGAGCCATCATAAGTATTCTCAGATTTTATTGCAGATACCACTTTGGCAATAAAATCTGAAAACACAAAATATGCATCCCCACCTATAAGATAGTTGACTACATTGTCTTTTGGCAAGGGACTAAAGATGTACCAGCAACTTTTTAATCTATCCAATATGTACACTGCCACCCCTACCCACCCCCAAACGCCGAGTTACATTTCTAAAAAAGTATCAGAGACTTATGACCCTTCGCTCCCGCTGCAGAAGCAGCCAATCACAGACGTGGCTGCCGACTTTGAAAGCAGCCGTGGGAACGAAGGGCTGTAAGTATGTCTCCTATACTTTTTTTAAAAAATTGTTACTCTGTGGTTGGGGGTGGGCAGGGGTGGCCTACAAGGAATTAAATGCATTTTAAAGGAAGGTGGAATGGCAGCCATAGAGGGGTCCGGTGTGTGTGTGTGTGGAGGGGCTCCCCTGCACATGCCGCTGTCCTTTCAGAGGAAAAGGAGGAGGAGGCGGAAACCTTTCACACAGGAAGACAGCACCTACTCTTTAGTTTCCTAGACTTTGGGAAGCCGGGATGTAAGGTAAGGATTTTTTTTAATCTACACAGCGGGGCCTGTTGTGGATTAAATTTTAGTTTGGGGGTAGGACATGCCCTTTAAACATGTCATTGCTAAAGACCAAACCTCCAGTCCAGCCAAAAATACTAATTAAAGGTAAAATGACAAATGATCACAGGTTCTATACAATGCAGCTGACATTTCATGACAGCAGTTTATGCATTAATAACAAATTGTTATATTTACATTTTTTTTGCATGTCCAAATCCCCTAGAATTGGCACCCCTACATTAAAAAAAACTATTTTATACAATGTGGCATGATTTGTTGCAATAAAAATGGGTCAGTAGATATCAGTCAGTCAGTGATATTATAAAATAAAAACAACAGGCAGCAATAAACAATTGATTCAGTAATAGCAATTGATCTAATTTGGTTGTTATTCCATGTATCGCTATTTTCACTCAAGGGATATGGGAAATAAATCAATGCTCTGTTTATAAGACAATAAAAAACATGGAATTCAAAAAGGTTGTTGTGCAGAATGTTGATTCCTGTAGGGCAATAAAACCAAACTGCATACCTGGATGTTACAAAATGCTAATGGACCTGCCCAGCAATAACATTTTTTAGACAAAGAATGAGATACTTTGAAGTGTCGATAAAGTTGTATGGACAAGTGAAATCACCAGTTAAATGTATCTCGATAACATAAGTCTTCAGACTAAATAAAAACTGCCAATATAATTTCCCCCTCATGTCAGAATATCCACACATATTTCAACCAAGTTGACAGACTGATACATGGTCCAACAGCTAATGCTAAAGAGCTGCCATAGCTGCAAATTGGGTCTATATAAATGTTTTTAATTGGAATATATTAGTAGAGTAAATAAAAAACAAACCTGACTCCACCAAGGAATAAGAATTTCTGATTCTTATTTTAAAAGATAATTTTTAAATCACAAAAATCAAATGGTTGAACGTTTTGCCTATCTTGTTCATTTACTATGCAAGTTGCTTGAAATGTTAACAGGGTTATTTACACAAACCTCTTTTCTGTAATGACTTCGGAACACTAAACCCGTAAAGTCATGTACCTTGCACCATAAGCGGTTATTCACATTGCTTATTCCCACCTCCATGTAAATAATAAAATGCCTGGGAACTGAAGTTATACTTACCTGCCTGCAGTGCACTCGCAGCTTCTCACCATCAGATGGCATGCTGTCCAGACTAGCCCCTATCTTTTTGCCAATAATAAAGAAAGGTGCACGATTTAGACAGTACACTGATAAGCTGCAAGTGGAGCGCCGGCAGGTAAGTTTAACTCTGGAACACAGGCGTTCTATTATTCACAGGGATGTGGGAATAAAGATGGGTCTTGACTTTAGTGTCCATTTAATATCTCGTTTGCAACTGAGGGTAAATTTAATTTCAGACTTAACCTGCATTTATCAGAGCACCAACACTATTAAAACTTTGTATTGTGGCTCTTGTTAATCTCCCCAATAACCATTTTGGTCTTTTGAATTAGCATGCCCTCAAATTATTGGTATTTATAGAATACCACTGAAAAGTTTAAAAAATATTTTTCATCCATTTGCAATGTAAACATGTCAGAGGAGATTAAACAGTGTGTGGTCAGACATGCATTCTTTTCTCCTTTAAAAGAAAAGTAAATTAAAAGAAAATTAAACACACAAATAACCCTATACCAAAGATAAACCATGGATTGCGGTCTTTTTAGTTATGTTTACGATTTGCAATGACAAAACACCCATTAAAGTTTCCTATGGAGCAGTGTTCTGCCTGAAAGGGCTAAGCCCAGAAACCAGACTGCATAATTGCCTGCTTCCTCTGGTTGACCAGCCAGAGATTGGAGCTCTGCAGCTCCACAAAACATTTTGGGGGAACATAACTTAAAAAATACTTGGGAGGTAAGTATGTATAACAATCTCAGGGTTAGGGCACGGCCACACTGCAACGCAAACGTGCATGCGTTTTCATGTGCGATTTCGTTGCGTTTGCGCGTGTGTTTTTTCAGTAAGTATTGAAAAACGCATGTGATTGCGATATAAAATGCGGAACGCAAATCGCAACGCACGTTTTCAATGATATGAAAAAACGCAAGCGCAAACGCAAAAAAAGCGCAGCAGTGTGGCCTAGCCCTTAGGGACTGGAATCACAAAGGTACATAGAGATTTTATTGGTAGGGGTGGACATGCCCTTTCATGGCAGTAAATTATGACGATACTAACAATCCCCATCCATAGAAACTTGTGTGAGGATCTACATTACTAGATCCACTCCCCCGGGTTCTCTCTATTGGTTTTGTAATGAGCTGTCAACGCCGGTCCACTGGCCCCCGATGTCGCCCTGCTTCTTGGACTTTTCTGAGATTTTCCAATGGGAAGACGTGCTCTGCAAGGAGCTTATCTTCCCACTGGCCAGTCTGGAAATGGATTGAGAGACGGACTGAGTTTGACAGCTAATTGCAAACCCTAAAGATAGGACCCAGGTTAAGGTAAGGTGTTGCTATTATGGACAAAGCAATACTTGAATTTAACGGTTGCGGTTATTAAGGTTTTTGTTTTTTTACAATGCTTCACTTCTATGTGTGCACATATTAATACTAATTCTTAAGATTTTAGCTGATGAAACCAATGAAAAAAACACTACTGATACCCAATAATGCAAACATTGCAGGAAATGAATTGCAGACCACATACAGCTTAGTTATTCCCACCGTAATTAGTTATCATCAGACCAAGACAATTTAAGAGGTTTTGTTATCACTTAGTAGAAATTAGGATGTAATGTCTCAAATTTCTACTAATAACATGAATTACATTTACATCGCGTCTCAGCCAATCACAGGCGCCGCTGCTGGTCCAGAAATTAAGCAGAAGAACTTTGAGGGAACGATGGCTGGCAAGTAGGTTTACAAACAGAAATCTTAGAATCTAGCGAGGCCGAGGTTTTGGGGTGATGTTAGCATAATGCCAAAGTTTGTGGGGGGTGGACATACACATTAATGTTAATACTGTTTAATGTTAACAACTTGCCACAGGTGACGTCCCCCCAAAAGTATATCAATAGCTAAGTGGCACTAATAGCAGAATCAATCACACTGGTGGAGCTGACAAAGTGGATGGCACTGGAGATGCTGCACCTCACACGACTGCAAATAGTATTTATTGACATGTTGACACTATTTCCCTAGGTACATGTGCAGGCTATTGTGTTATTTTACTACACTGCATGACACAGGGATCCAAAACCTCTGTTGCTAGTCAAAAATATAAAACAAATCAAGTTGCAGCTTTCCTACATCATGCATGGGCATTGATGACTGGGCAATGTTAGACTGAAATCTCTGTAAAAACAATCAAAGACCTGAGCGTGTGGCTAAATGGACCATTTCATTGTAAAACCAGCCCAAACCTGAATGAATAAGTAAAGTAGAAAGAAAAATAAAGGGCAAAAATGAATATCCCCAAACTTTCACATCCTTTTTCTGATCCATACTTAGCATATATCTCAGCCATTGCTATACAGAACACATTTCTTTGTGCTTCAAATCGCTCAATTATTAAACCTATTCAGTGTTTAAAAACCGAAAGTTTACGGAAAAAGTGTTCAGTATGGGAAATGATACATTACATGATAAGGAATACATCTGACAGAATGATGGAATTAAAGCCTTGTGTGTACCAACAATATCATGCAAGATGAATCCAATATAAAAGGTTGGATATGTAAAGTGGCACGTTTCAATCATTTCTACAGATATCAGATTAGAGGTCAGAAAATTTGGCTGGATGCCATCTATTTTACCTTATCAGAATTGATTTTTCACAAAGGTGCTTTACAACAAATTTGCACCTCTCTACAGGTACAATTAGAGCTGCTCACTGAGGCCTCACACTGCAGTATGCAGAGACACCACAACTGAACACACTCATGTACATACACTGTAATGCAATGTACATAGCTCCCCAGAACATTACAGCAATAATATATCTTTTCATATTATGTTGTTGAATGTTAATCAGAAAAACCTCCAAAATCCTTTTAAAAGCAGTTCTTAACGGCCCCTAATATACAATATTAGACAAAGTATGATAAACATGAATCAATGTTAAAAATTTAGACTAGGCTAGTGTGAAAACTGCATATTCGACATGTTAAACAAATGCAGTTAAACCCACACAGAAAAACATCTATTTGACTTTCACAAACTTGCAGTTTTCCTCTCTACCTGTTATTTTATGTTAAGTGACAACTTAAACGTAACACATACTGTAACAATGTGATCGCTATTGCGGTGTGGGGGTTAGCTTTGTAAAATTTTTAGTTTAGGGGCCAAACTTCCCTTTAAATGAGAACTATAGCAAGTGCAGGCACTCAGATAATATGATGCTTTAAAGGGTTACTGTCCCCTAATTTATGTTCACGGGGGAAATTGGCAATCACAGCACACTTAGTTGTGTGTTCATTTTTTGCTGTTACAAATTAATGTAAGCTAACTATGAGATTAGAGTACATGTAAGCAGCTTCTGCATTTAGTTTTCCATGAAACCGATTTTGGTTTAATTGTTTTGCCTTGGAACTGCTGACAGCTAAACAATTTTATATATAAAAAAAAAAAATAATAATAATAATAATGATAATCTCAGCAAGAAGCAAAAAAAAAATAATAAAAGTATATATATATATATATATATATATACACACACACACATTACTGTTCCAATGTAGGTTCGCCAACACTATAAAAAAGCACTGCTTTTAGGCATTTAAATAGATAAAATTAACTCTAATTTGAGGACTTAAGGATACATTTTTTTTCAAAGCTCACCTTTGGCTCTCTAGTTCACTAATAAAACCCATAAGCGCTTTCAGCTCTAACAACAGCCAGAGAACCACAAACCTTTGCTTTCTAAAAGCAATTCCTTTAATAGGGCTCTATTGTAAATGAACGCTAGGTTCACACAAATTTTTTTTTTGTTTGTTTGTCTCGCCAGCATTTTACCAGTGTTTTTTTAGAGGCTGCAAACAAAAAAAATGCTGCACAGCAAAAATCTGGAACGACTGTTAAAATGCCAAAAATAGTTTGTGCGAACCTAGCCTGAAAAAAAATTGCCACCAAAAAAAAAAAAACTAAAAAAAACTGGCTACTTGCAAAAATTATTTGACTTAAAATCATTTTTCCTGTGTGTCAAGAAAAAGAATCAAATGACTGGATCCTTAATAACCATTATAAACTCTAGCCAAACATGAAAAAATATTTATATACATTTTGAAATAATTAGTTTTCAAAAACAAAAAAAAGTACAAAATAATACTCAACAAAAGCATTGTATATAACTATTTAAAAAGTGCATTGCAGGATAATAATTGGGATAACTGAATATTTTCAGATCGAGTGGTACAGTGAGACTGCCATAAACTGTTAAAGGGACACAATACATGTGCAGTAACCGACATCTTTCTGGCTCCTCTAGTTTGCTCTTCTTAAACATATGCTCACCTTTGTGAGAAATAGAGTAGTGCCAGGGATACTGTAGAAAGAAATAGAGAGCAGACAATTACTGCAAAAAACTAGCCACACTAGGGAGCATACTGGTGCAATTTCAAAGCATGAAATGCTATGCTTATAGAAGTGAATGGTACCACTCATACCTAAGAGCTGCAATGCAGCAGTTTTCTGGGTTAAGCATAGCACTGACCACTAGGCAATAATGCTGGGGAACATCGCACAACAAAGCAGGTGTGATGTTATCCTGCAATAAAGAACCCTATATGCTTGTGAAGGTTCTCATTCATCCAGGTCATGGTATATCTGTTGTATTCAATTAGATCAACTGGACTTGAAATGTAGTTCTTGAAGACGTTTCGCTAGTCATCCGACTGGCTTTCTCAATTCAGAATGACTTGTACATATTGCCAAATTGCCACAGATTCTTGTACAAGTCATTCTGAATTGAGAAAGCCAGTCGGATGACTAGCGAAACGTCTTCAAGAACTACATTTCAAGTCCAGTTGATCTAATTGAATACAACAGATAAAGAACCCTATAGTGTCAACGTAGGTACAGTTTCTCTTGAACTTATGCTTGCTTTTGTAAGAGATAAAGTGTCAGGGAAACTGGCTGTGGGAGGAGCCAGAGCAGTCACTGTATGAGTATAGTATGCCTTTCAGTTTAACAAAAGATAGCAGGAAGCAACAGTATCCTTATATGTGAAGCTTAAACTATGTTCTATACTATAGAAGTAACAAAGGAGTAAGCATCCCTTATCCCCCATTTCTAGAATTAGGAGATGGAGATCGATAAATAATGGTACATTCTTGAACTGTTAGTAAACTACTAAGAAGTGCCAACCATACTAGCCTTCTGGAAATGCTTTCAACTTAAAAAACAAAGCATCGGTTATATATAAATGAAGATACCCAAGTGCATTGATTTGGATCACTGTTTGCAGACATCTATTTTTAGGGAAATCTTCTGACACATCAAATTTAGTTGGCCGTTAAAAATATTAAATAATCAAGGTATAGGTATAGACAAACTAAACATGGCAGTAAATTGGGTATTTGGTCAAGTCCATAAGTGTAAAAAAAAAATACACCAAAAAAGAATAGAAAATAAGTGTCCGTGACTAATTTATACTATGTAATTTTTTTTTTGATTGAATAAAGTTCTTTTTGCATTTCACTGAATTTTGGACGATTTTCTGGTTTGTATTCCCAGCACTTTTGCATTATCCTAAAAACCTCCTCTGGACACTTCTGTGGAGCAGACATGCGGTAACCTAAAAGATAAAGATGAGAGAAAAAAATGCTTTCTTTGAAAAAATAGTTTTGCTCACCTTAAACAAACAACAGCAAAAACATTTTTACTGAAAAAAACAAAAAAATTCCTCCCCAAAGTTTAGCATTATACAGCAACAGTAGTCTCAAATGTATGGATTTGTTACATAGCAAATACTGCTTTAATTCACTAAATGGAAAACTGCTTATCAAAGTGGTCTACCCACTATGTAAGAAATTCTACTTTACCCTTCTCTACTTGTTCTCGTGCTTGCTGGTTCGTCATTCCGGGATATGGACATACTCCTAAGCTAAAGGTTTCCCAGAGAAGAATTCCAAAGCTCCATACATCACTTTCAGAACTATATCGGCCTAAAGAATATTTTAAAAAAATTACAATGAAACATTACACATAAACACATAACCTGCTACTGTAAAAAATATATTTGTTAGGTGTTTAATCACTTAACAGTAAGTGATTACATTCAATAACACAAGTTCATTTGTATAATATAATTAGCAAGCAGCCACCACAAAAAATATAAACGCACAAATCATGCTTGGAACAGTTACTGCACCCCTAGCTTAGTTCTATGTAAGCCTTATGTTTATATATTATGCAATAACTAAACCACATTAAAGGAGGTAATGAATATAATGAAGTTTTATTAAAGGAAATTCTACTTTAAACTTAAATTCATATGATCAGACACCTGCAATGTTTTTACACATGACAGCAGAACTTGACCCTTTACTATAACACCTCCCGTCATGGTCATAACTTATTAAACAGTTGTAAACAGGGTTTGTACATATATAACAGGCAAGAACTTGTGTTAAAAAAAAATTCAGTTACCTGAAGCCAATTAAATTCCCGGATACCATTTTATTGGCTGCCAATAATAAATAGCAATAATTTAAATATATTCAGTTCAGTACACTATTATAACCTTTTAAGACTAACACAAACAATCTGCAACATTCCCACATAACATATTCCACAAGCCATATACAGTATATGCAGGCATTATGTTTTAGAGAGAAAATGTGGACCCCCTGCAGTGCACGGGGGGAATCCCTCGCAGAAACAGTCCCCCACAAATAGTAAAAATATGTTTAATGAACATTCAGACAAACTCACCATAGTAACCAAACCTCTAAATGCCTAACTAAATATATACTACTTGTCTATACCATCCCTAAAGTGCATGCATATCACGAGCATCAAAGTGCAGTGCAACACAATAAGACACATATATGAAAAAGTGGCGACGCTAAAAACACAAAATCAGGCATCCCTGATAATATTGGCAGCTCATAGCAGGACCGGATTTGGAGGTGTGACCTGAATCACAATGGGAGCAATTGTAAAACACATCCGACATCCAAGGTACGTCTCCCTCCTTTGAGTAACGGCTCTGGAACAGTGAAACCTACAACCGCCCTGCTTAATGTACCACTGGGACTGCAGTGAGATGCTAAGTCAGAGGGAAGGCACAAGAATATACACACAATACGTTACCTATCCCTCAGATGGTCATAGCTTTCACCCAGAGTTCTCTCAGCAAAACGATGTCCATGATCCTCAGTTCAATCCCAACATGTCCAGCAGTTCTGTCATAACCATGGTAGGACTGACTGTGGCCGTCTGAGGGATAAATAACTGTGTGTGTATTCTTCTGCCTTCCCTCAGACTCTGCTTCTCAATGCAGTCCTGGTGGTACATTATGCATGCATACATATATATATCACCTCGTGGTTGTGTTGCGCTTGCCTGTTAAGAAAAACAGAGTGATACCTTTCTTCTGATCCTAACACTTGATTCTATATATCAGTCTATCAATCACCTAGATGCTCTGGCACTTAGACCACTATTTAGTATTGTTCCTGGTAGGCTGTTCTTTGTGCAACTCATGTAGGATGGAAAATGAACTGCAGGAAAGCAACAGCTTTTAAAGGGCATGTCCACACCCAAAACAAACCCCTACGCAACCCCAACTGCTGCAATATTTCTTTTAAAAAAATCCCCAGATTTTTATTTACAGAGCCATTTTCCCTGCAGTGATCTGATCCAGCCTCCTGCTTGCAAGCAAGGGCCGGACCTTCAGCCCTGTCTGTGACTGGCTGAGAGGCAGCCAATCACAGAAACAGATGATGGCACTGGAAACGGGAGAGAAGGCTTTGTAGGTACGGATCGGTTTTTTTTTTTTTTCCAAGAAATATTGCGGCGGTTGGGGCGGGCAGGGGTTACCGACCTCACCTCCAAAGGATTTCACGCTAGGTGCAATGATGGCTGAGTATGGATCCGGATGGTGAGAGGTGGGTGTGTGTGCATGCCTCAGACCATGATGAGGACGAGGAATCGGCAAGGACCGGAGGGCTCACAGACAGCTTGGAGTGTTCAGTTTTCTGGACTTTAAAAAGGCATAGCTGGAGAACCATAAGGAAAAGAGATGTATGGTAAGGTTTATTTTAAACTACAGAGTGGGGCCAGTAGTGGGTTAAATTATAGTTTTGGGGGTGGACATGCCGTTTAAACTGGTAACTGAATTGTATGTTCAAACTAATAGGGCTATATACTGATATAATTTGTTTTTTTTCTAAACAATCACTGAATTTGGTTCCGACTGTGAGAAAAAAATATTTTTAACATATTTCCAAAACGTTCACTGAACTTAATATTTCCAACATTAAGTTAAATGTTTGATGTTGAAGGATTGTGTTCAGTAAGGCAGAGCACATTTTTCAGCCATGAGAAACTGTTTTTAGTAGCACTGACCATAAATTTAAGATCTTGAATGTGCCCTTAGAAGCCATATCTACCTGCATTCTGTTACCTATTGGCATGTTATATTCTTAACAATGCCCATTAAAATAATTTTAAAAGTATATGTTGGATGTAATTATGTTCTTCAGGACAGCAGAAACAGAGAAAAGAACATTTAAACAGTTCATTACAATAATATACCACAATAATGTACCACAGAAATCAAGTATGCTTGCCACTTACATGGGAAGCATGCCATTTCGTTCTCTGTATTGTGTATGTCTATATTTAATATTTTGTAAGGTAACTAATTAAAACATTATTATAAAATACTAAATGCAAAGGGCAATGTGAATGCACACATCTTATAGAGCACGTTTTCTGCAAACACTATTTCCATATCATAGAGTAGTTGGAACCCACAAATGCATAGGTGACTTCAAAAGAACCACAAACACCCCACTTTGGTACTGCAAATACCATACATTTGGCCTCAGTGATATTCCATAGGAGTAACAACCGAGGGTACTCGCTGGGAGATGCAGACCAATGTTCTGTTACCCCTCTCTTTCTGCTTCCTGGTCCTTCCAGTTAGCAGCTGTCAGTGATAGGTGTGAATGATAACATCACAGCCAATGACTAAATGCTATTCTATTAGCTGTATCCTCTGAGAATATAAATAAAAGCTTGGATAGAAGGCGGAAACCATTTGAGAGGCAGAGGGAAAGGGTAAAAGGACTTTTTTAAAGACGTTTAGTTCTACATCTGATACATTTTCTTTTATTCTTAAAGGACAGCAATATCAAAAAAAATAACATCACCCCCATTACATGTCCACACTTCGAGCAGCTGAAATCGCCTACTCACATTTACAACTGTGCTGCCCTCCCTTAGATATCACACAGCAAAGATGAGTGCTAAAAGCCCGCCTCCTAGATGACCCAGGGCCATGGATAACATAACACTTGTCATTGGCTGGTGGGAATGTATAGTATAGTATAGCATTTGAGGTTGAATAAAGACATATGTCCATCCAGTCCAACCCATCTAGCAATATTCTCATTTCCTTCCTAACTGTTGATCCAGAAGAAGGCAAAAAAAAAAACCCCACCAAATTTATAAAGGGGAAAAAAAATTCCTTCCGGACACCCAATCGGAAATTTCCCTGGATCAATGTAACTTGCAACATTCTTTGTTTGCAGAAACTCATGCAGCTTTTTTTTTTTTAAACTAACCAATGAACCTACCATAACAACATCCACTGGAAGACAGTTCCATAGCTTTACCGTTCTCACAGTGAAAAACCCTTTCCTGGGCATTGGTGAACAATGCCCAGATAGTTTATTGTATGGCCCGTTAATGTATTTTGGCAGAGAAAGGCTCGAAATCAGTAAAATAAATGTATGGGGAGGGCTGCATACCTTTATTCTTTCTGAAGTAATTATAAAAAAAAATGCATTGAAGCCATACAGTTATCCTTTAAGTATTAGTACACATACCCCTCTGGTCAGAGAAATAAAAGCTTGTAGAAGCTTATTAAACAGCCTCCTGATAGTAACATAGTAATTAAGGTTGAATAAAGACATACATCCATCAAGTCCAACCTATTCACCCTCTTTTTTTAACCCTACCTAACAGTTGATCCAGAGGAAGGCACAAAAAACAGCTAAAAAGGGGGAAAAAATTCCTTCCTGACTCCAAACGGCAATCGGAAAGTATCCCTGGATCAACCAGATCTATATGCATTAATTTGTTCTGTTTTTCTGCACATGACAAAGCTCTTTCTAGTTTTTAGCATTGACTTTGTTGCAGCATACTTTTACTGTTCTGGAATAAACAATTGTATAGCAATGTACCTGCAGTTTGCAACACACGTTGGCACTCAATGACAGTTGGTGATTACTTGTGCTACACTACTTTATATATACACCACACACCCAGAATGTTCACAATTTTTCCTTGGGTTAGACAGGTTTATGGCGAATACCTGAAGCAATACGCAGTCAAGGTTAGGGTATCTCCACTGATAAAAAAGTCACCTGGGGTTGTAAGGATAGATATGTGTAGGTGGATATGTACTGGCGTATCCTGTGGTCTTTCAGCAGTAGTTTAGAAAATCCATGAGTTTCCCCCAGAACGCTGTGGATGGTGCGTCCGCCCACTTTCAGTGACTGCCTGCATGGGTAAATGTCGACGCGTGTTTCCTTTAGTGCATGCGCAGAACGTAAGAGGATATCGTCGGGACTGGTGTCTGTGTGATCTGACTGGTTGGTCGATTCTAAACACACACACACCTTCAAGCTACTGAGTTCACTGATTAATGGAGAATAATCACATGACCATCACAGCAGCTTGCTGACTTCACTAATTAATGGAGGAGTACTCAGGTACTCATCTTTTCTCTCCCCACCCCCTCCATACAGATTGCCTCATATTCCCACGCATCCCTATGACCAATCTCAGAGTTAGACACAAACAAATCTTATTAAAAACAACACAAGTTCCCTGCCTTTGTTACAGTATTGTGGAAAGAGGTTTTAACTTTTCCTCCCGTCTCTCTCTGCATGATCAGCTGTAAAATGAACTTAGAAGTCAGGGAGGAAAGGATTTCTACTAGCAGCCTAGTGGTGTGTCTGCTACCATGATGATGCACATTGAGTGACAGGCACTCTCAGCACAGGGAAGACACACCCCCAAGAACCTCACAACTTCCCACTGCGCTGGCAAATCAAACGAAAGGGAATTCTGGGGGAAAAAGGCAGGGGAGGGGTGGGGATTGTATATTTAAAATAAACCAAAAAAAAATGCTTTTTCCTCAGTGGAGATACCCTTTAACGGACGATTTTCACGCATTTTTCAGCCACATTTCTTTGATAAACATAGTGGAAATAGCTTTCAAAAAGTCCAAAAATTTTAAGAAAATTGCCAGTTACATAGGTCATGTGCTATTAGCAATAAACTGGATTTTTTGTTTCTTGAAAATTCCAAATGATTTGACTGAATACTACAGATATACCGTGACTGGATGAATAATTCTGTTCACAAACAGAATAATATGTCCTACAATTTTTGGGAAAAACCCTTCTCCAATATTGCAGATGTCTGTGTAAGACCCCATGGATACATAAATACAATCCGCAAACACTATTTCCATTCATGAGTAGTTGGAACCCACAAATGCATAGGTGACTTCAAAAGAACCACAAACACCCCACTTGGTACTGCAAATACCATACATTGGCCTCAGTGATATTCCATAGGAGTAACAACCGGGTACTCCTGCTGGAGATGCAGACCATGTTCTGTTACCCCTCTCTTTCTGCTTCCTGGTCCTTCCAGTTAGCAGCTGTCAGTGATAGGTGTGAATGATAACATCACAGCCAATGACTAAATGCTATTCTATTAGCTGTATCCTCTGAGAATATAAATAAAAGCTTGGATAGAAGGCGGAAACCATTTGAGAGGCAGAGGGAAGGGTAAAAGGACTTTTTAAAGACGTTTAGTTCTACATCTGATACATTTTCTTTTATTCTTAAAGACAGCAATATCAAAAAAATAACATCATCACCCCCATTACATGTCCACACTTCGAGCAGCTGAAATCGCCTACTCACATTTAACAACTGTGCTGCCTCCCTTAGATATCACACAAGCAAAGATGAGTGCTAAAAGCCCGCCTCCTAGAGACCCAGGGCCATGGATAACATAACACTTGTCATTGGCTGGTGGGAATGTATAGTATAGTATAGCATTTAAGGTTGAATAAAGACATATGTCCATCCAGTCCAACCCTCTAGCAATATTCTCATTTCCTTCTAACTGTTGATCCAGAAGAAGGCAAAAAAAAAACCCCACCAAATTTATAAAGGGGAAAAAAAATTCCTTCCGGACACCCAATCGGAAATTTCCCTGGATCAATGTAACTTGCAACATTCTTTGTTTGCAGAAACTCATGCAGCTTTTTTTTTTTAAACTACCATGAACCTACCATAACAACATCCACTGGAAGACAGTTCCATAGCTTTACGTTCTCACAGTGAAAAACCCTTTCCATGGCTATGCAGTTAAGGTGCAACATGTTATGCTCATTGGGAACTGCAGATAGTTTATGTTGTATGGCCTCTCAGTGTGCTGCATACCTTTATTCTTTCTGAAGTAATTATAAAAAAAATGCATGAAGCCATACAGTTATCCTTTAAGTATTAGTACACATACCCCTCTGGTCAGAGAAATAAAAGCTTGTAGAAGCTTATTAAACAGCCTCCTGATAGTAACATAGTAATTAAGGTTGAATAAAGACCATACTCCATCAAGTCCAACCTATTCACCCTCTTTTTTTAACCCTACCTAACAGTTGATCCAGAGGAAGGCACAAAAAACAGCTAAAAAGGGGGAAAAATTCCTTCCTGACTCCAAACGGCAATCGGAAAGTATCCCTGGATCAACCAGATCTATATGCATTAATACCAGTAATTCTCAATATTTTTTAGTTTTAGAAACTTATCCAGGCCTTTTTTAAAGCTATTCTGAACTTGCCATTACCACATTGCTGGAAGACAGTTCCACAGTTTCACCGTTCTCACTGTAAAGAAACCTTTCCTAACCTGAAGATGAAACTTCTTTCTTCCAACCTTAAAGG
Organism: Hymenochirus boettgeri; assembly: GCA_019447015.1. Taxonomy (NCBI): domain Eukaryota; kingdom Metazoa; phylum Chordata; class Amphibia; order Anura; family Pipidae; genus Hymenochirus; species Hymenochirus boettgeri. Next base: position 334,667,001 of record CM033469.1, read on the forward strand.
ATGTCCACGGTCCTCTGATATGACCTATTAGTGAACAATGCACCAGAGAGTTCATGTATGGGCCATTAATTATTTGTATAAGGTTATCATGTCCCCACGCAACGTCGCTTCTCCAATGTAAACAGCCCTAACTTGTCTAATCGCCTGCATATTCAAGCCCCTCCATTCCTCTTATTAATTTAGTTGCCCTTCTCTGAACTGCCTCAATTTCCAAGATGTCCCCTTTTATATGGGATTCCAAAACTGCACCGCATATTCCAAATTGGCCTTACCAGTGCCTTGTAAAGAGGGGGGAATTATTTTCTCTCTTGAATCTATTCCCCTTTCAACACAGATAATATCTTGCTAGCTCTAGCCGTTGGCTACCTGCATGTTGGCTATAGCTGAAGTCTGTTTCCACCAGAACCCCCAATCTTTTTCCATTACAGATGCACTTAACACAGAGTTATTTATGGTGTAGGTGGCACAGGGATTATTAAATCCCAAATGCATCACCTTACATTTATCAACATTGAATCTCATCTGCCATTCTGTCTGCTGCCCATTTTGATAATCTATCTAGGTCGCTTGCTGCAGCACTTGCACATCATTGGAAGTTTCCAAAGCCTGCATAGTTTAGTGTCACCAGCAGACACTGAGAACTCCTTGAACTCCTCCTGATTAAACAGCCTCCTGAGATGGGCCTAGGGCAAAACATGCAACACCTCCCTATATTTTCAAAATGCAGGACTAACATTACAAGAATAAGCAAATTAGAGCACTCCTCTTGGAATAAAAGCATATTAAAACAAAATAACTATGCATTTACAATACAAGTTGCACGTTTTAGTTAAATAGACTGGCTTTCCTGCAATAGCTACCCTATTACCTTGTTGTACATTAACACTTTTGGCCACCCTAGAAGTCTTCATGAGGAAACGTCTGGTGTTTATTTTATACTTACTATGTGTATGCTCTTAAACATATTACATCACTGCTTACTTTAATAACAATGCATGAGCTATTAGCCTTTGTTTTTAATTTGCATTCTATCAGAATAAATGATCTTTTATGTGTATTAGTGAGTGCATCTGAAGCTTCTTCTTCAGTATATTGTAATAGCCTCTGTCTATTCAGATTGCACCTTCCCACTATGGATGTTTCAGTTAGTGCCTGCATCCCTGCTTGCTTGGTATTTACTTTTTAATAGATGTGTAGCATGAGTGAAAGGGCATTTTTTAATCAATAAGGTTTCATTTAAAGCACTGTTTATCCAAAACATTTTATGGCATTTAATTATTGTATTGTACAAGTATAGTACCTTTATTTTTACATAGGTATAAAGATATAATAAAGTGCAAACGATTTAACATTTAATGTTTTCATGTTGGTTAAGGGGGTAGGGGACTAGAGGTAGGTGGGAGAGAGAAGGTGAAAAGATAAAAAAAGGAGGGGTTGTTAAGTTATTTGCTTGCACATTTCCAGATATTGTTTCCAGGTTCCCTTCTTTTCTTTCTAGTCCAGAGTCTGTTAAAAGACCCACAAACACCCCACTTTTGGTACTGCAAATACCATACATTTGGCCTCAGTGATATTCCATAGGTGGTAACAACCGAGGGAGTTGTTGCATCTCCCTGGGAGATCAGCCCAAGATGCAGAAGTTCTCTTAACCCTCTCTTTCGCTTCCTGGTCCTTCCAGTTAGCAGCTGTCAGTGAAAGATGTGAATGATAACATCCCAAAAGAGTTTCAACAATTGTTATTTTGACCATGTGATGTTGTATATTTTGACTTGTTTAATCGTGTACAGCAAGTCTGTCTTGGAAAACAAAACGTTAACTCTGGCGTATGAATTGTGTGGATGAGAAAAAAAAATGTGAAGTCTTGTGGTTGGTTGGTGTTCTCTATATGTCTGCTAGTTGTAATAGGTCTAATTGCTTTTTGAGGGTTTTTATATCTGAAGTGATATGAGGTGGGTGGATATGTTAAATGGCATGTCCACCCTTCTAAAAAAAATTTTTTATATAATATTCTTCCAGCCCCTCCAGCCCCAACCGCTATAGTTTTTAAAGTTCAGAAAGTGCCCAAAATATTACCTTCCCTCTTTCCTCCGCCGCACTGCCGGCCCTCTGCTTGTGAGAAAATGCAAGCAGAGGGGCGGGACCGCAGTCGCGTCGGTATTGGCTGAGCGGCAGACAATCACGGACGCGGCTGCCGGAGTTCAGTGCGGCGGAGAAAAGAGGGAAGGTAAGTAATATTTGGGGCACTTTCTGAACTTAAAACTATAGCGGTTGGAGATGGGGGACAGGGAGATTATTATGTATAAAGGATTTTACGCTAGGGGGAGGAAATCCTAATCGGGAGGGGGAGGGGAGGGAAGGGAGGGGTAGAAGGCTGCAGTGCGCATGCCAAACTTCTCCCGGAGGAGAGACAGGAGACAGAGTCCTATATGGACTCTGCAGTACTCCTGGTGGGCGTTTTTTTGGACTTTAGGGGGGGATAGCAGAAGAACCAGATGGAGCTGGGATGTAAGGTAAGGATTAAACTACACTACACAATGGGGCCAGTAGTGTGGGGGGGGGATTATAGTTTTGGGGTGGTACATGCCCTTTAAGCACGTCTCTGTATGTTCCATGTTGTTTTGGAAGGTCATACTGAAATCACCTATGTATCTTGTCCGGTTTGTGTGTTCTTGTAGTAGTTTAAAGTCTTTTTTTAAAGAATGGAGCCTTCATCTGATTTGGAGCATATACTGATGCCAGTGTAATCACCGACGAGAATAAGTTCCTGGTTATTATTATCTGCTGTCTGGATCTACTACTTTCTTGATCAATTTGAATTGCAAGTGTGCAATAGAATCCCCACCCCTTGGTATTCACATTGGCTAGGAATGTAGTATTTTGAGAGATACTTGGGGATGAATATTTTGGAGAGGTGCATCTCTTGCAGCAACAGCATATCTGCATGAATGCTTTAAATTTTTGAATGCAGTAGTACGTTTTTGGGGGCTGTTAATTGTGATTGTAATAATTTTCAGTACCATAGAAGGTGGGGAGTCAGTTTTTAGGCCCAGTATTTGATGGTACACATGTGAGTCACTGAGTGTGTCTGGTTCAGAGCACTCTGTGAGTCCAACAGTGTCTCTTGGGGTTCAAGTAGCTAGAGCCTCACAGAAAGGTCAGCTACATCTTTCCCTCATACCCAATATTCAGTTTCTAACTATGTTTAAATATTTTCCCAGTATTCAAGAATCTAATAGTTATCCAATTTCCAGTTATCATAAACATGAGATAAAACAAGTATGTGTTTTTATAGACCAATAAAAACGACTAAATAGTGCAAAATTTAACATAACTTCCATGTATTCTTAATTGTTTTTATTTTCTGTTTATGGGGTTGAGGATCCAGGTACACAGTTTTGTTCGGATCTGGTTGTGTTTATTGGTTTTTTGGTTTCTTTGTAGAATTTAGGTTTTCATTAGAGAGGGCCTCTCATCTTGTGGATCAAAGTGTAGCCTATTGGCAGTTATGTTGTAGTACGTTTGAATAGGAATCCCCATCATATTTTTTTTTTGGTTTGCTTTCCTGAGATGGTCGGTACTTGTTTCAGCAAGTACTTTTTCCTCAGGGTGGTTGGGGATATGTCTGTGAAGATTTGTGTTTGTATTCCATCAATGTTATGGTTGTGTCTCTGGCTGCTATAAGAGCACTTCTTTGTTTTAAAATAATGTAAGTGCATAATTAGGTCTCTTGGACTATGTGGTTTGTAGATTGCGGTTTCAGTGCTCTGACAGTGATCAAATTAACAGATTTTCCAGGGGGGATTGTGGGAGTAGTAATTTTAGTACTTTCATAACAAAGGAGTCTGTATCCAAGGATTCTGAGATTCCTCTGAATCTTACATTTCTGGGTGATTCATTCTCTTGTATCCTCAAGATCTTGGAGATCAGACATTTGGTATTGTAAGTCCTGGACTTGTGTTTCTAAGGTGAGGACTCAGGACGTGTGTCCTGTGCCTCTTGTATCACCTCATGTACATTGTTATCCTGTCTGGAGATTTCTTGTGGGATTTCTGCTAATGAGCTTTTAATGCCCTGTTGTAGTTCGGCTTTAAACCTATTAGAAAGTATTTTAAGTCCTGGTTGTCTGTTTTTGTAGATGGTGCCAAACCTGCCCGATCTGCATCCTAATAAAAAGAAGCTGCTGGAGTCACATAGCGTTCCAACTTACGGCTGGAAAATGAAGGAGTTGCATTGGAGCCCTTTTGTTTGTAAGTAGGCATCACCCTTGTTACTCGGGGAGTTTATAGTTGGGCGGTTCTTCAAGTGCTGCTGTTTCTCTGGATGCTTTGTGTAGAGGGTAGATGTGAGAGCTTAAGTTTTACACTGTCGTTCTGGGAGTATAAAGGCATTTTAAAATTACATGATTTTCTGGTTCCATAATACATAATGCAGTTGCATAAACAGAACATCTGATGATATGCTGCTCCTTAAGAAATATTACCTAAATTCAAAGATAACTAAATAACCCCACAGCGAAAACTACAATAGACAAATCCCACAAAAGGAAATACACAAAATGATAACCAAATAGATAATTTGCTAAAAAGCATTCACATTTCTTTTTTACAATGAGCTGTATATCCAGGCTGAGACTTTGTTCCCTAGAACATTGGAATTCTATTGGTAAATACAATGTAAGTTATGGGTTCATGTTGGAAAATAGGATGGATCTTGTTTAAATTGGGTCATTTAATAAAAAATACAGGTGGCAAGATGAAATCACCAGTAATTCTCAATATTTTTAGTTTTAGAAACCTATCCAGGCCTTTTTTAAAGCTATTCAATGAACTTGCCATTACCACATCTGCTGGAAGACAGTTCCACAGTTTCACCGTTCTCACTGTAAAGAAACCTTTCCTAACCTGAAGATGAAACTTCTTTTCTTCCAACCTTAAGGATGTCCACGAGTCCTCTGATATGACCTATTAGTGAACAATGCACCAGAGAGTTCATTGTATGGGCCCTAATATATTGTATAAGGTTATCATTATTTGCTTGCACACATTTCCAGATATTGTTTTCCAGGTTCCCTTTCTTTTCTCTAGTCCAGAGTCTGTTAAAAGACCCACAAACACCCCACTTTTGGTACTGCAAATACCATACATTTGGCCTCAGTGATTATTCCGAGGGAGTTGTGCATCTCCTGGGGATGCAGCCCAAGATGCAGAAGTTCTCTTAACCCCTTCTTTCGCTTCTGGTCCTTCCAGTTAGCAGCTGTCAGTGAAAGATGTGAATGATAACATCCCAAAAGAGTTTCAACAATTGTTATATTTGACCATGTGATGTTGTATATTTGACTTGTTTAATTGTACAGCAAGTCTGTCTTGGAAAACAAAACGTTAACTCTGGCGTATGAATTGTGTGGATGAGAAAAAAAAATGTGAAGTCTTGTGGTTGGTTGGTGTTCTCTATATGTCTGCTAGTTGTAATAGGTCTAATTGCTTTTTGAGGGTTTTTATATCTGAAGTGATTGAGGTGGGTGGATTATGTTAAATGGCATGTCCACCCTTCTAAAAAAATTTTTTATATAATATTCTTCCAGCCCCTCCAGCCCCAACCGCTATAGTTTTAAGTTCAGAAAGTGCCCAAAATATTAATTACCTTCCCTTTCCTCCGCCGCACTGCCAGGCCCTCTGCTTGTGAGAAAATGCAAGCAGAGGGGCGGACCGGCAGTCGCGTCGGTGATTGGCTGAGCGGCAGACAACACGGACGCGGCTGCCGGGAGTTCAGTGCGGCGGAGAAAAGAGGGAAGGTAAGTAATATTTGGGGCACTTTCTGAACTTAAAACTATAGGGTTGGAGATGGGGGGACAGGGAGAATTATATGTATAAAGGATTTTACGCTGGGGAGGAAATCCTAATCGGGAGGGGGAGACGGGCTGCAGTGCCATGCCAAACTTCTCCCGGAGGAGAGACAGGAGGCAGAGTCCTATATGGACTCTGCAGTACTCCTGGTGGGCGTTTTTTTGGACTTTAGGGGGGGATAGAAAGAAGACCAGATGGAGCTGGGATGTAAGGTAAGGATTAAACTACACTACACAATGGGGCCAGTAGTGGGGGGGGGGGATTATAGTTTTGGGGGTTGTACATGCCCTTTAAGCACGTCTCTGTATGATCCATGTTGTTTTGGAAGGTCATACTGAAATCACCTATTACTTGTCCGGTTGTGTGTTTGTAGTAGTTTAAAGTCTTTATTTTAAAGAATGGACCTTCATCTGATTTGGAGCATATATGATGCCAGTGTAATCACCGACGAGAATAAGTTCTGGTTATTAATATATATTGCTGTCTGGATCTACTACTTTCTTGATCAATTTGAATTGCAAGTGTGCAATAGAATCCCCACCCCTTGGTATTCACATTGGCTAGGAATGTAGTATTTTGAGAGATACTTGGGGATGAATATTTTGGAGAGGTGCATCTCTTGCAGCAACAGCATATCTGCATGAATGTCTTTATAATTTTTGAATGCAGTAGTACGTTTTTGGGGGCTGGTAATTGTGGATTGTAATAATTTTCAGTACCATAGGTGTGGGAGTCAGTTTTTAGGCCCAGTATTGATGTACATTAACCAGTTGCTGCGAATGCGGTTGTCAATCTATATTTGAGTCACTGAGTGTGTCTAGTTTCAGAGCACTCATGTGAGTCAACACGTTGCCTTGGGGTTCAAGTAGCTAGAGCCTCACAGAAGGTCAGCTACATCTTTCCCTCATACCCAATATTCAGTTCTAACTATAGTTTAAATATTTTCCCAGTATCAAGAATCTAATAGTTATCCAATTTCCAGTTATCATAAACATGAGATAAAACAAGTATGTGTTTTTATAGACCAATAAAAACGACAATATAGTGCAAAATAACATAACTTCCATGATTCTTAATTGTTTTATTTTCTAGTTTATGGGGTTGATGATCCAGGACACGTTTTGTTCAGGATCTGGTTGTGTTTATTGGTTGGTTTCTTGTAGAAGTTTAGGTTTCATTAGAGAGGGCCTCTTCATCTTGTGGATCAAGAAGTTGAGCCTATGGCAGTTATGTTGTAGTGATTCGTTTGAATACGAATCCCCATCATATTTTTTTTTTTGGTTTGCTTTCCTGAGATGGTCGGTTACGTTTCAGCAAGTACTTTTTCCTCAGGGTGGTTGGGGATATGGTGTGAAGATTTTGTGTTTGTATTCCATCAATGTTAATGGTTGTGTCTCTGGCTGCTATAAGAGCAACTTTCTTTGTTTTAAAATAATGTAAGTGGCATAATTAGGTCTCTTGGACTAGTGGGTTTGTAGATTGCGGTTTCAGTGCTCTGCAGTGATCAAATTAACAGATTTTCCAGGGGGGATTGTGGGAGTAGTAATTTTAGTACTTTCAAACAAAGGGTCTGTATCCAAGGATTCGAGATTCTCTGAATCTTACATTTCTGGGTGATCTATTCTCTTGGTATTCAAAGATTCTTGGAGATCAGACATTTGGTATTGTAAGTCCTGGACTTGTGTTTCCAAGGTGAGGACTCAGGACAGGTGTGTCCTGTGCCTCTTGTATCACCTCATGTACATTGTTATCCTGTCTGGAGATTTCTTGTGGATTTCTGCTAATGAGCTTTTATGCTGCGCTTGTAGTTCGGCTTTAAAACCTATTAGAAAGTATTTTAAGTCCTGGTTGTCGTTTTTGTAGATGGTGCCAAAACCTGCCCGATCTGCATCCTAATAAAAAGAAGCTGCGTGAGTCACATAGCGTTCCAACTTACGGCTGGAAAAATGAGATGGAGTTGCATTGGAGCCCTTTTGTTTGTGAAGTAGGCATCACCTGTTATCTCGGGGAGTTTATAGTGCTGCTGTTTTCTCTGGATGCTTTGTGTAGAGGGTAGATGTGAGAGCTTAAGTTTTACACTGTGTCTTGGGGGTATAAAGGCATTTTAAAATTACATGATTTTGGTTCCATAATACATAATGCAGTTGCATAACAGAACATCTGATGATATGCTGCTCCTTAAGAAATATTACCTAAAATTCAAAGTATAACTAAATAACCCCACCGCGAAAACTACAATAGACAAAATCCCACAAAAGGAAATACACAAAATGATAAACCAAATAGATAATTTGCTAAAAAGCATTCACATTTCTTTTTTACAATGAGCTGTATATCCAGGCTGAGACTTTGTTCCCTAGAACATTGGAATTCTTATTGGTAAATACAATGTAAGTTATTGGTTCATGTTGGAAAATATGGATGGATCTTGTTTAAATTGGGATTTAATAAAAAAGTACAGGTGGCAGAGATCGTAACACAATTTGTAGTTATTAGTTTGTTGCTCCCTGCAATGAATAATCACAATTTCAGTAAAATTGGCTTGTAGAATATATAGTGGTTGCATTTTAATGTACGTAAGGTTTCTTTATGCAGTGTTCTATATAAGATGTCAGCAGTATAAAACAAATAGTTTTTAAAATGTCTCACCATAGTTGAGGGCCTCTGGGGCTGTCCATTTAATTGGGATTTGCTTTAAACCAGAAGATGAATATATTCCATCATCCTCCTGACGAGACATGCCAAAGTCACTGATTTTCAAAACATTATTCTCACCCACCAGGCAGTTTCGTGCTGCCAGATCCCTAGGAATAGAGAAATGTGTTAGGGTAGAATTCTATTTATTCAGATTCACAAGAGAAGACAGTGATTTTACTGATAGTGTTTTTCCCTAGTAGCAAAAATCATAATAAATATATTTTAGCACAATATATAATATATCAGAAAAAAATCCAAATGTTCATTTATGGGTTAAAATAAAATTATTTTTGAAATATCAAAGATGTAAGTACCAATCATTAGTTCTGCTTTTAATTGGCATCTTACTGAAGCCTGTTTCAGACCATATTGCGTAACAAAACGGTGTGCTATCAATTTTTGCATAGATATAAACATACACATTAGACACCTTAATATAAAACATTATGCTATAAAGAATTAGGACTATATGTCCTAGACATAACAATCCTAAACCTCAATTAAAGACAATTACGGTATGTTAACAGCTCCAACCTAAATGATAGCCAAACCAGTTAGAGTAGGAATCTTCAACACTTTCTCCTAATATCAAAGAAATTAAAGGATTTCAAAATCTGTAAGACTGCCCAGTGCACATAGAACACAAAGGCCATGCACAATATTTCTATAAAGCAACAGTGGTTCAGTGCATCACAAGTTTTTAAAGAGCGGCAACAGCTGCAAACTCATCTTAAAGTCATTTTTTTACCTCAGTCAGCAATGCTTTAGGCTGACGGACAGCATCGACCATAAACGGGCTCACGTGCGTTACTATCTGTTTGTGCTGTAGAGTGCATGCAATCCGCCAAAAATAGTGACCGCATGCACTCTGAAAACGAATGCAATGTCAACGTGGGCTACCCACATTAGAAGATTTTTAAGGTTGCAACTCTGGTGTATTCCAAATTATTACACTAGATACCCACATAGCATGAGACTTTTCTAAGCTTTATTCCTAGATTAAAGTTTAATAGGACAGCTTTATACAAAATCAGACACAGTTAAACAATTGAACATATTCTGCAGTACAAGTTCACTTTTTTCTACTATATACCGTATGTAATTTGATGGCCTACAAGGCAGAGAGAGTAGGAGGAAATGGCTACTTTGGCATGCACATCAGCAGAACAACAACCAGAGCTGTAAAAATTACCCACACAAAAAAAAGAGCAAGGCTATGACAGGATTAAATCTTTCAAAACTAAGCTTTTTTTTAGTCTTAACTGATTTTTCAACATACAATAATCATATTATAAAGCAAAATATCAAACCTATAAATATAAATCCTAAAAGCAATCTGGAAAGGAAACCTTTACCTTGCATACAACACTAGCTTTATATATCAGCTAAAACATTCAATGGTCAGATTAGTGAGACCTTGTTCACTTCAACCAGTGACATGGAACACGAACATTGCTTTCACTTATGACCGCACATGTGTTGCAAACTTCATGAGCCTGACACAGGAAAACAAGAACAAGTGTGCATATTATATTTGCTGAAGGGGCAATGCAAAAGATCTGTCCATGCTTGAATGAATAGAATTCTCAATGCAAAAGTCGTCTCAATGCTTGAATGAATAGGAATTCTCAATGCAAAAGATCTGTCTCAATGCTTGAATGAATAGGAATTCTCACTACATTATCATGGTCCTGTGTTGGTTTTAGGTCTTCTTTGGGTCATTTACAGAAATATGAACATATTACTCTATGGGTGATATTCATAAATGCTTAGTATGCAAGTAACCAATAGCATGTGTATCTCAAGTAATCGTTACTGCGTGTTATTGCTAATGTAAAACCATGCCCGGAAATATAGGCCACTGTTGTACATTTACTCCAAACTTCCTTAATTACCATGCAGTAGTAAATGACCACAATGGCACTCAATATGGATCGTAAACTACGACCGTGTTATTGTAGATTTACGATCGCTATCGTTAATTTACGATTGTACCAGAAGTAACAATCGGTTAATGAACGTTAATGAACTAAAAAGCGATACTGCGCCTTTATAAATATTGCCCTTGTGACCAAACTGTGTCGAAGTACAGCATGGCAGATATAAAATAAATACAAGAAACATTATAATCTAGAATGTTAAAAATTATAACCCATGTTAAAACTATGAAAGAATAAAAGATATTTGAATTATTAATCAGAGTAATATGCCTATGTAAAGATTAAAAGAGCTCATATATAGGAATGGGGGTTTCTTGTACCATGTCTTATTTATGGTCTATGGAAAAAAAAAATGATAAGCTTGTACTATTTCACAATTTATGACCACAAACCTATTTCACCTATCAACATTTCTTGAAGATAGAATGAGTTTAAATCTTCTGTTTAATGTGGTATTGTAGAAGCACAATGACTTTCAAATCCTGCTTCTAATATGGAAATATTTCCACGATACAAATACAAATAATTATACAGCATAGAGACTCATTCATTTTACTATCTAGCTATAACTGGAGGCCCTAGCCCAAATTCGAATTTATACTCATGTATTGTAGTCCGCATATAAATCTTATGAATCTCAAGGTTTTCAATATCAACGGTCTATACTTATCTGGTGTATTATATGAATACGTTTAAATGGCATTGAAGATTGATCTATATATTTACATTATTTTCTTACAGGATGTGATAAATAGTGAGAAAGTTAATTAGAAACCTTTGTTTGCCAATAAATTATTGTTATAGCTACAATAAAATGTATTTTTAGTGCTTGAGAAAGAAATGTTTATCAAAAAACAACCATATATCCAGAATCAACTACACTGCAGAGCCCATCTCAAATTGGAGCACATTACATACACCCAATCTCTCTCTCTCCAATGAACAGAAGTTTATCAACGGTTCACAGTCTTAAATCTTCAACATCATGGCTCCCAAACAAGATCCAACACTAACCTCGTGACTTCTTCTTCTAGTGACTAAACGCGCCGGTGTGTTTGATCTTGTTTGGAGCCATGATCTTGAGCTGTGTTGGACATCCAGCTGCTGTGGATTAGTATGGTGCGGGAGAGACCAAGTACAGCCAGGAAGTAACCGTGACCAAGGAGGACACCAGCCCAGGATTCAAGCTAAGGTGGTGCATCGGGTCGGGTGAAGACTCCTCCATAGTAAGTCCCGGCACAAATCTCTTGGGGAGTTATTGTAACCTTGCTTAGTTGGAACTCAGTGTCTCTTATCTCACCAGCATTATTCCGAACTTTCAGTACTAATTTTGCCCCAACCAATCAGATCTTATTTAACATTTGTAAACTTACATTGATTGGGGTGGTAAAATTAGCACCATTTTAAACGATAAGAACTTTATTGAATAACCCTGCTTTTCCACAGTGACGTTTGGGATAACCATGACACCACAAGAGATATGTGGGTTTTAATAGGGTTTTGTATATGTTGTGTGAGAGAGGGGGGGGTTGGGTTGATTTTATTGTTATATTCAATAAAGGTGTGTTTTATAATTACATGAGGTGTCTCTCTGCACTGACTTGACCATAGGGGTTTTATTAGATCAGTGGCACTAGTTTAAGAGCCACTCCTTCATTAGATGTCCCGGTATATATGCACGGTGCTATTTGGGGTCCTGTTTCATGTTCATCTCTGTCTATGGAGATGATTTAAGACTGTGTTGTATGAGGTGGGGGACCCTGCAACTTGGAGGTTGCAAGTAAGATGCATGATGGGATGTAACTACAGGTGCCGTTCCCTATATTTTGTATAGTACTGTATGTATTGCATTACAATTCTGGGTGAAAAACCTGCATTGTATGTATGACTGAACTACTATATCATCCTATTTCTGTCAGCTTGTCACCCACTACCGCTTCATAAATAGAATATGAAACAACCCTTATGTAGTTTATACATGAACATGTTGTACATGGGAGAATGCTGTGTAGCTTTAGCAATGTGGTCCCTAGCAGGACTGACTAGGAGCATATTGGAAAAATACACTTCCTTCTCTTGGCTATTAATACACAAAACTGATTAATTGCTACTTCAAACTGCAGTACAGTTTTGCCCACCACCACAAATTTAAATTCAATTAAACAGTCTACTACTCCTAACCAACCAATGTGTGATTACAGATCTTTTTTACTGTTCTCTGAAAGCAGTAGAAGTTAATGTAAGAAATACAAGGAGATATACTGTATGTGGTATTCAGTTAGGTCACTTGGACATAAAAGTTTAGTTCTTCCAGACGTTTCGCTAGTCATCCGTCATGGCTTTCTCAAATCAGAATGACTTGTACAAGAATCGTTGGCAATAAATACCCGCACTCGTCCCAATCAGCATATATGGCTAAGAGGTGTTCTCAAAACTGCCTCCTTGAAACCTCTTTTGAACCAATCCTGTTCCTTGGCCAATATTGTGACATTACAATCTATAAAATTTCCTTAAGATGCATGTACATGGCTGAATCCTGACACAGGGAATAGACTCTTCTGTGCTGGGCATACATTGGTGTAGCTGCTAACTCTACCCCCACGTACAAATCAGAGGACTTTGCACTGCACTGCGTATATGCTGTCACACTGCGTATATGATGTCACTCTTCTTGCGTTTCAGTATTGGTTCTTTGGATGCATCAGTTGCTGCCTCAGTGTGTGTTGGGTTTAAAGGGCATCCATAGTGAATCAAGAAGGGGGTTTGAGTGCAGCCTTATCTCTACAGTCAAAGATTCCCCTGCTAATTTTCTTATTTCTATGTTTGTGCGGAGCTTCAAACAGAGCAGGGAGGAAGTAGGGACTTGAGCAGGGAAAAGGGTCACGTTACAGGGATTTGATTGACATTACAAGTAGGAGTAGAGGTCTAAAATCACCTATTTTTCTAATTTGTGTATTTCAGTACAGAGGAGGAAACTGAAGAAAGTAATGACACTGGGGGTTGGGGGGAATTATAGAACAAATTAAAAGAAAGGGAAAAAAAGTGTCTTTTCTCAATATAGATGCCCTTTAAATCAGACAAGGATACAATGTCACATTGAAAATTCTTCATTTTCCTGACACACCTGCTAAATATGGGATGATCATGATCTTTCTCCTGTCTAGCTACCACCAACTGATGGTATTCATGTTCTTTTTTTTCCAGTATTGACAAAGACCCAGTCTCCCTGACTTCTACCATGCAGTCCAAGAAAGACAGTGTATTGTTTGTGCCACTTTCCATTTAAATCTAATGTTTTGGTCCACAGCATTGATGTTTTTGTGAAGGCTTGTAAATCGTTCTGGAGGATTTTAAACAGGTGTCATCCACATATTTGAACCAGTGGCTGAGGAAGCCAGTGTGAAAGACTAGCCAAACATCCTTAAGAACTAAACTAAACAATTCAGTTGATTCAAATGAATACCACATATGTGAATGACCTGTGAGAATGAGAATATTACAAACAAGTTAGACAAGCTGCAAAAAAAAATTTTTTAAAAATTACAAAAATTTCTTTCGAATGTAGTGAAAATATTGTAAAATATTTTACAGAAGGAATTATTAAATTCACAAATAACTGTTATTGGAATAGATTTTTAATGATCGGTGAAACTCTTGTCATGATTTATTTTAAATGCTCATTTTACTCATTTTTATGGTTTAGTAGAGAAATGTATAAGTGACTACAAGGGCACGGCCACACTGAGCCGTAATTCACACACTGAATTGCATGCGATTCGTGTGGATTTTGATGCGTTTGCGCACGAGTTTTTTTTAGCGATAGAAAAACGCATGCAATTGCGCAAAAGAATGCAGAACGCAAATCGAAGTGCAATCGAATCGCACCCAAAAATGCATGTGCGTTCGGCGGTGCGTGCCGCGATTGCAATGTTCAAAGAAAAATGCATGGGCAAATGCATTAAAAAGCGCTAGTGTAGCCTAGCCCTTATTAAATATATTATACACGTTATTCTTCTTATAGAAGTATTTAGAATAGTATTAATTGAGGAGAGCATTAGTACATAAACAGGGCTAAGTACGGAGAGCCGTTATCGACTTTTTCCATCTTAAAGTCAAAAAACTAGTATAGTATTTACGGTTGAATAAAAGATACATCCATCCTGTTCAACCTACTCCGCAATACAATAATTTCCTGCCTAAATGTTGATCCAGAGGCAGGGGGGAAAAAAATCCACCAGAATTGTTCCTGACTCAAAATGGCCTTGACCAACTCTACTTTATGTATCAATACCAGTAACTGCAACAGTCCTTGTTTTCAGAAACTCATCAGCTTTCTTTTGAAATTATCCAATGAACCTGCCATCACAAACTTCTAATGGAAGACAGTTCCATAGTGTTACCAATCTCACATTAGCACAAGGGTTAATATTAGGGTATGTTGCTGGTTTGCTTTATCAACACGGTCATAGTGATGATACTGGGCCGCTATATGTGTTGGGCACGAACATAGGCACAACCCAAAATGATACGGAAAGTGTATTGAAGGGTAAGATATCTGAACTGACCATCAACTAAAAAGTATTAAGCTGTGTGTACCTATGTTATATTCTAAGGAACTTAGGTTTCATAAATTCTTCTGATTTTCAATATTCCAAATTAAGCCTTAACAATGCTTTGAAAGAGGGAGAATAACATTTTTCTCCCTTGAATCTACCTCTTTTATACAAAATAACATCTGTTGGCTCTCGCTGTGTGGCCTGGCACTGCTTGCTACCTTAAAGTTTGTTATCCACAAAACTCCAAAATCCCTTTCCAACAGGGATTCACTTAAACAGAGCCATTTATAGTATAAGCAGCGCCATCATTTTAAGACCAAAATGCATCACCTTACATTTATCAACATTGAATCTCATCGGCCACTAGCAGCTCAATGAGACAATCTATCTAGATCCACCTGCACAATTGCACATCCTCTGTAGTTTTTATTGGTCAACAAAGGTTTGTGTCATCTGCAAACACAGAAACCTTTTGACAATACCACATCAAAATCATTAATAAACATATTAAATATAAGTTTTCCCCAACAAAAAAAAACATGTGGCACCCCACTTAGAACTTCAGTCCATATTGTTGAAGCCCATTAACAACTACTCTCTGCATCTATCCATCAACCAACTTTTATCCATGTACAAATGTGCCACCCCAGCCCAATGACCTTACCTTATACATTAGTCCCCTATGGGGGAATGTATCAAAAGCCATAGCAAAATCTAAGTATACTACATCTACTGCTATGCCAGAGTCTAAATTTCTACTCACTTCCTCCTAAAAAGCCAAGCAAGTTAGTTTGACAAGATCTATTCCTCCTAAATCTATGTTGATTATTTTTATAAAGGTCAGTCCTTGAAACATACTTTAACTTCAGCAGTGGGGAAGATACTGAAAGGTCTGATATGGGAATTCTAAATTAAAGGCCTTGTAATTACCGGGCTGTGATGACTACCCTTTTGAATACTGAATTACATCAGCTTTTCCCAGATGCACGTGTGTACAAACTCGTTAGGGGCAGAGCTAAAAACGAGGGGAGGGGATAGAGGAAGAGGAAGTCAGCAACTTTCCTGCAGTTAGGTAGGGAATGGGAGGATCCTAGTTCAAAACAATGAAGGAGACGGAGCAGCATAAAGTTAAAAACATAGTCCATTGCCCGTGTGTACAACCCAAGTGTGAATTGTAAAGTGCAAAGAGATCCTATACTTAGGTGCAATAGTCACCCCAGTAAATCATTGGGCAGGTTCCTAAACAGCCAGAGGTCATCAACAAGCAATGCACACCGGTACTTAGGAAGGAGGGGACCGGGAGGTCTGGGGAGGCAAAACGACCGGATGCATTTCGCTACATCAGCTTCTATAGTGGCCTATTCACGGTGAAGTGCAGCCATGCAGGTCCTTTTATCCCCAGAGGTGTGTCCAAACTTAACGTCAGTACATAATCCATAAACACCACTACGCAATGGGGAACGCACCTCAGCAAAACATCACAGTGTACTAAACGAGTCATCGTCATGACACTACGGGACCCCGAAAAAGATAAACACCATGAGTGAAAAACATACTTAATACACACACACTTTAGGGCATATTAATAATTGCAATACCTATACTAAAGAAGTGTCTGATTAATGTATATATAAATTAGCCTAATTGGGAGTGCTTCCCCAATCCTTCTATTGTATGTATTTATTTGGAGGCCTGGTCAAGCCCCATGTTGGTAATAGCACCCCCAACACACCCTTTTATGAGGTCCTATGCCTTTAATATAAAGCAACTGGATGGCCTCTTCCATCATTTTAAAAAGCCAAAGGGCTGGGGGGAAGTGAAAGCTGTTGTATGGATCCAGTGCACAACTATGAGAATGCAAAAGTTTGCTAATGGTAATTGAAGTAAAAAAGGTTAGAAGTTAGACCTTCCAGACTGGGTTACCTTGACGTGGTTGGAAGGCTTTTTCATTCATGTGATCACAGTAATGTATACTAAAACCCCTTGTTTATAATGCGCCAGTGTGCAGATAATATGATATTGTATGGGGCCTAGGAATGTGCATTGATTATCTCTGTTTGTATATATTTTTTCAAAACATTTCCTGGCCGGGAGAATATATTAGGTCCCATACCAAACATAGGTCTGTGTTAACTCTTGGTTGGGGCACTGAATATTATTGAAGTTGCAAATAGCAGTATATAGATATATAAATCTAGATTGCAACACACAATCCTAGGGTACACACACACAGGAGTGCAATTGTAAATGAAAATGAACTATTGGGACAATAGAATCTGCCTCCTCCCTCTGGTTAAGAAAAATCACATTATGTATCATCATTCAAAAAACCTTAAGTTGAGCTGTGATTGGTGAGAGTGCTTTTAATGGGAAGATAATGGTCTTTTGTTGGAAAGGTTCAATCCTAAAAAGAAACATCTAAAATATTAACAATTAGCCAAGGTTAAAAGTATAATGTGAAGCAATTAATATGATCTCAGACACACTCAACTAAAATAGAATTTGAGTATTTAAATAGAAAAGACAGCTTAAAAACCATAATATAAGAAGAAAGATGACGGACTGCTACCAACTGCGAATAAAAGTAACTTTAAAAAAACCATAATACAATAAGATACAGCAGTTTCAAATACAGACAATCCCTGGGTTACAAACCAGAACAGGTTCTGCAGTTGTTACGGGTACAGATACCTATTTAATGCTACTTAGCGTTTGTTTCTAGTACAGGCATGGTAGGTAAGGGGAGGGTTGGGGGCCTCTGATGAAGTGGGGACACACCACGAAACGCGTCAGGCAGGTGTACTGGCACCATGTATCCATGTTTTTAAAGTGATGTGAATAAACCTTGGATTTTATCTTTTCCACACCTCGGAGTAGCGCGTTTTGTTCCTTTTACTCCACATATATGGAGGGTGGGGGCCACATTAAGCAGTGGTGCATAGCTAATCACTGGTGGACTACCTGGCTGTACACTCCTGCAGACCCTAATGCTGTACAGAATTTGCTTGTTTGTAAGTAGGATGGTGGTATGTAAGTCAGTGTTTGTAACCCCAGGAATTCCTGTAGTAGAAAAGGAAGATTTTGTAGCATTTAAACTTCTCTAATATGAGTAATCATTGCTATTAAATAAAACATTACAAGATGACATTAGTGATTACAAAAGTAAAAACTTAATTAAGATGGCAGCAGAAGAATATCTAAGAAGATTCATCATGGTATAAATCCATTCAGAATGCTAGCACACGCACGGTAAAAACAACTTGTAGAAACTTACATTCTGATTAAGAAGAGGTCCAAAAAACTTGCAGACTCTTATTTGCAGCAACAACAATCAGATGTAGCTTTTTACCAGTCTACTACAGTTAAAAAAAACCATTGATAACATTTAAATTGTTTATGCAAATTAAATGACAAATATACCTAAAAAAAAAAAACTTCCACCCATGAACACTACCTAAAAGTTTAGATCCTCCCTTTTGGGTTTACTTTCAATATCCAGAAATAAGACACAGAGTTACACTTGCCGGGAAGCTTTGTTCCTCCCCAATTCGGCTCAGTGTGTCTACAAAATTGATGGTGAGCAAAGAGGCCTGGCAAGCACCAATATCGCCTCTTAGTTCGGATATTGAGGTAAACCCAGAAGTGAGGGGCATAGTGGTTTAAGGTGGATCAGGTGGTGAGCGAGTTCTCAAGGTAAATTGTCCTTTAAGAGCACAGGCAAAATTTTGCACCTATTGCTTAAATTTCAGCAAAAATTTGACTTAAATTTTCAGAAAATACAAAATTGGGTAGTTCACAGCTAGATATGGCGAACTTGCAAAAATCCGTTCCACACACGATTTGTGGGTTTATAAAGAAAACAAAACAAAAATGTGAGCGGACTCATTAAAGTCAAAGGGAGTTTAAAAAATCCAAAAATTCTGCCTGCATTAATGCTATAAATAGCAATGGTAACTATGTTAATGGCTCAGGGACCTGGGAAATGGCCTGAGAAGAACATATCAATTGTGAAAAATTTTAAAAAAAACACAGTCCAGTACTGGAAGATTCATGACTTAGTGTTTTGGCATTCCGAGTAGTATTTGAGACTTCTAGTAATTTCAAATATATCTGAATTTTTTGATATTCGGATCTGATTCAGAACCGATTGTTTTTCCGTATAAGGTTCTATCTTTATGAGCCACCCTGGAATTCTCATTGCCATGTCTATCAGGGGGTTAAACTGATAAAGACAGCTGCCATTGGTGAATTTGGGACATGTCGCTACACTCATTTTCAAAAATTTGAGAAAAAAATTAAAATTCGAAAAATACTCAAACATACTGTTATTTTGGAAAATCTCAGACTCAGCTCGGAAAAATCCAAAAAGCAGAATTCCGGGAAAAACCCGTGATCCTTGGACCTCGGAAAACTGCCTCGGAACCGGGTTCGGATACACGTTCTGGCCCATCTCTATTCACAGCAAGAGTTCAATGTCATAAACACATTCCTTTTAATGCTATAAAAAAAATGGCTGTTTATTATGTTGTATAGCCTTCAAAAAGGCTTTTCAAATTGGCTTTTGTAAAAACACTGCTTAAGCAGTTACATTTCTTACATAATAGTAAAGGCTTCAGACAGAGGAGCCAAAAATTAATTATCTCAAAAAAAAAAAAACCTGATTATTTTGCAATACATACAATACTTGTCAAGTTCCTATTTTTTTTTTTTCTTAAATTTATTCAAGCTTTCGATTTCAGTGCTGCTACTTTTGTGTTCTCATTAAATAATAATTTACAATTGCTGTCCGCAAAAATAAAAGATTATGTAATGACAGTCACTATCAACCACAAATAAATAAACTGAATATTACACATTTATGAGTTCCATTATTGTTTTGAAAAAATGTTCTTAGAGGAAGCACCAGGAGGACATAAACTTTAGTAGAATACAAATTAGTATTGCCATAGTGATAAAAAAAGATTCTTTCATCACTATTTTATAATACCCATAATGCTCTGAACTACTTATTTGTGTAAAAATAAAACAGGTTATCAACACAAAATGTTCCAAAATATTTATAAAACACTATATATAAATGCATGGAATAAACAAATTAACAACTAGAAAACAGATGCCTCTACATACTAACATTTTTTCCAGGCTGTTGTAAAATTAAGGTAATTCCACTTTAAGAAACAATAGCATTTGTATGCCAGAAGGAAGGAACAATCCATTTACCAAAAATATGGTCATAAAATGCTTTTAGGTATTTATCAATAACATCATTATAGCAGCAGAGCAATCAATAAATGTGTTGCCTGCACAGTGAAGCCTTTACCAGTGCTAGATAATGTGTAGAATCCTGTGCATTGATCAGCAGATGATTAGGTGACCAAGTCCTATGAGCGCTCTCGTGCCAAAAATTTGGATATGGTCTTTCAGGAGTCAGTACCCTGGCGTTGTGGCCAATGCGTGGGCATGCAGAGGATAGGATGATTTGTTTTATATATATTTAATAATATATATATTATATATATATATATAATATATATATATAGATATATATATAGTAGTATAGGAATAATAGTCACAGGCACTCTCTCCACCACCCTCTGATATCACACCTGGGTCTGTTGTATGGATCAAATATTCACATAGGTAAGTATGTAGATTCAACGCACTCTCAGGATTTCTTCACAAAAACCATTTATTTATAACATCACTGTGTAGGCAACGTTTCGGTACCCTCCTAGGTCCTTCTCAAGCCTCATATCAAGTGTGATACAAAACATTCCAAATTTAAACACATTCACCCCTCCTCCAATGGTGACATCATCAAAACGACATGCATGTTAAAGTGCTAGTGCCTTAACTTTTCGATCAGTGTGGCACCTGTTTCTCCCCTATACAAGGGATATATAAAGTGAACAAATGTGCAATAAATATTTAATTATACGTGTTGTATAAATCATCTTATACGTGTTGTAAAATCATCTAATTTACTAATCCTTGATAATTAAATGTATAGTTCACCCCCACATTGGTTATTATAACATAGTACAGCACTATCTAATATTCATAAGATTCACAGTTTTTTAATATCCCCATAGGTACTTGTATATTTTTAATCTTTTATTTTTCCATATAAATATAGACCCATAATAATATTGTTCATTCACAAATAGGTGGCGGATAGTTTAATATTGGGTTCACATGATCCACTCTAACTCTGACTTATGGGGTTATTGTACTTTGAGTAATTAACAGGAGGGTCAAGTGACAACACATATACCTGTTTTGTATGGTTTTACTTTTACTAGGTTACTCTACATGATATAACCACTTGGGATTTTAGCACGGTTTATATACACTTTATAATTATGGGTATACATAACACGTATAATTAAATATTATTGCACATTGTTCACTTTATATATCCCTTGTATAGGGGAGAAACAAGGTGCCACACTGGACTGAAATATTTAAGCACTAGCACTTTAACATGCATGGCAATTTTGATGATGCACCATTGGAGGAGGGTGTGAATGTGTTTAAATTTGGAATTGTTTGTATCACCAATGATATGAGGCTTGAGAAAGGGACCTAGGAGGGTACCGAAACGTTGCCTACACAGTGATGTATTAATAAATGGTTTTTGATGAAAATCCTGAGAGTGCGTTGAATCTACATACTTACTATAATATATAATATATATATATATATAACATTGAGTTTTTGGACCTACCAATAAGGTGGGGAGTATAGGGATATTACATATAGGAAAGGATATATGTATGTGTGCACTCTCACTATTACCATTCAAATGACCATCAATAAATGTATAAAGTATAGAACACATATTAGGTACAAGTCAAAATATACAACTTATACAAAACATATACACTTACTTACAGAGCTGAGATTCCGATTTTAATATGGGATAGCCAAAATAGGAGGTTAAGCCACACCCTGTGACTGCTAAGGGGTCTCCATGTGAATACTGGAGGGAAGTGGTAATATCAGTATAACATCCAATGATGTGCTGTTTTTAAAAATTGTGACAGTAATAGCCAATCCAAAAAAAGTTTGTGTGTGCTACACAGGGCGTGATGTGTATTGTAATGGAAATATACACCAAGGCTCCTCTATACCACTTCGAGCTGCAGGTGGTATCAGTGAGAAATAAAAGACAAGGCATCCTGCTCTCTATGGCTAGGAGGGGAAAGTGAAAGTATATAAAGTAGTGTGTGGGTGTGCCTCCGGAAGGGCCTGATCTGTTTGTGTGACCCTAGTACAATGCAATGTCCTGATCGAATGCAACACAAATCGGTGTGTAAAGATCCTGTTACCACATTTTAGGAGGACAGATTATTTATCTTATTGGATGCAAACTCGAGTCAACAGATAAGTGTACACCAACTTACAAGTATTAACAATATATCTATATCATAGGCTTAGGCATGTTAATTCATCTATCACATTTGCATTATTAGCCATGGACAAAAGGAGAAACTTATTCTAACAGAAGCTGTGAAGTACCTTGTTATAAGAAGGCTCTTTCATTTTATACATCTGTGGGGAGCGTTTAGCACCATTAACCCCACCTAATCTATAAAGCTAATCAGTATGCTGTGCTCCGATTCGTAACATAAGCAGCTTTAAATGTGGAACTTTCCGTGGTGGATACTAATAAGTAGGAAATGTATGTTTATCTGGATCCTGTTAGGGTCTAAGGTACCCAATGGAGCGGTTTAGTTTGAACCACCTAATTTCCCCTGTGCACCTCGAGCAAACTTTTGGAGATATATATCTAAATATAGTCACAGATTGTGCCTTTAAGAGGCTTGGGCCTTGTTAGGGGAAAACTCCCACAGTCTTTCAGGGAATTGCCTTTAAGCTGAAAGACAGTTCAGGCTTAAAGGCAATTTGACCCTTTAATTGTCTTCACTGTGTTTAACATAAAATATAATAAACAAAACAAAATCCTTGCACATAGTGCTGTCTAGACAGTTCAAGCTATCTATCTTTGGGTAGCTACTCCACGCCAACACATAAATAACAAAATAGGAAACAAATAAAATTCAGTTTCACACAGTGTCTCTTGTGAGGTTCGATTCTCCCTCCACAACTCTCCACTGCCCGTGTGCAGATAGAGAGAGAGTGAGAACGCAACCCAGACTCCAGTTTATCAGCCCTGAGTAGCCACAGGTGTAACATCTACCTGGCCTCTGGGTTTAATCAAAGAGTGTGAAGGATTACCAGTGAAATGGAACAAAACTCGACCGCTTTCCATTTGTCCAGAACCAGAGACCTAAACGGTCTGTGCAAATTCAACCTGCGTTCATTTGTATCTACACACACACACACACACACACACACTTCTCTGGGCCTATTATTCCCCTTTCAGGGTAGAGGATGCAAAAAACAAATCGGGACTTGTATATCTTCCCTCTATAACGAAACAGATCTCATAAATAATCCAAGAGTCCTGCCCTGTATACTGTAATGGTCAGGGAAGTCCTCATTTACACTGTAAGGGCGTATATCCCTATATATAACATATATGTATAGACACACAAACTGTATTTTGAATCCATATATTCACCATTTATGGTGAATGGGGATAGTTAAACTCATATGTGTTTTATAAAGGTTTTGATTCAAGTTGCATGCAATAATCTCACAGCCTTGAGTCATAATATATTACAGTAATTTTTTAATGTTGTAAAAACTATCAAAATTGAGTTTCCTTTAGCCACAGTCCAACCTGAAAATATTAGCTTCCCCCCAAGGATCTTTACTTTAAAAGTATTACATACTTGGACAATTCCTCAGACACAATTTTATTTCAATAATGAAAGGGCAGAAACAACACTGCCACTCTATAGATTTACTAAAGACATTGGGTGATTTATAGCAGAATTATTAGAGCATCAAGCAATAAAGATTGATTAATGGTTTGAAACATTCAAGGGCAAAGGACCATTTTAATTGTTGGCCATGAGGTTCTTGATTCTTTCTTGCGTGAGGGTTTAGAAACAACATAATTTCTAAGGGCATTAAACAAATACTATGAATAATTGTGCACCTTTTTCAGAGGGAATAGGTTTATATAGTTGGGTAGCCTGGGAAGCACTGCTTGCAAGTTTCACCACGGAGACTGAAAAAATTACTTTAGGGGGGGATTCCCAAAAAGATTGCTACAATGTAATCTACAAGACTACCAAATCTTATGGGAACACTATGTAGTAGAGGTATAGATTAAAGCAAAAACCTAATGGAGCCTTCTTTTGTCAACCTTCATCTCAACGCATTAGCTTGATCAGCAGTCCTAAGCTGCTATACACCTCCCCTAAAACAACCGATCTCCAAAAATATCAGCATGCTTACAAAATTGCTCTTAAGGTGTTTGTTTTTTGTAACTCAGATGCTTGCTGTGACGTTTGCTGTGGTTAGGGGCACGTGGGTTGGGAGATAATTTTAGGGGAGGCAGGCTCCTTTACGTAAGTGCTAATATGGAAAGGTGGGTTGCTAAAATGAATATGTGTGACTGGTCTGATCATGCACACTATGAGAGGTTCGTATAAAGGGGTCTTTTTTTCTATGGATTTCTACCATCACTATACTTAGTAGTTATAATTAAACCTCAAGTCCACTACTTATTAGATAAACTGTTTTTTTTCATATTGTGGGAGGTGCATCTCCTTTATTACGTATTTGAAACCTCTTACGTTCATCTTGAAATTAATTTGGGAGTAAATTGTAATCATCATAAACACTACAATTGTAGATTAAAAACCTACAATAGAACACCCTACTATAAATTTATATGGGTATAAATGTTAGTTTACAGTACGGAATATATTATTCACAAATTATTATACAAAAAAGAAAAAGAAGGCATGGATGTGCACAAACCACATAAGCATGTTCATGTAAAACATCCCTGCACAGTTAAGATTCTATATATTTTGGTCTCTGTGTGTGGCCTAAAAGTACTCTGTACTTGACCAGGAATAAAGCCAGCACTGAGGCTGATAAATTTAAAAGTTCTAATTCACACAGCATTTACATAACATGAGCCAGTTAAGCTAAATTATCCTATTTACTAAAAAGGATGTAATTATTGCACGGACAAATGCACAGCGTGTGCAAACCACAACCGCAAAAACCTGCGTGTGACACACCACAACGTGGTCTTTGATGGCTGCCCTCTAACCCAAACCAGTTCGCAAGCAGAGGGCTTACATCAGAGCACTGAAGGATTTAAGTAGTTCTGCAGCTTTTTAAAAAAAAAACCTAGCGTTAGGGGGGATAGGGTCTTCTACAATATGTTAAAGTTTACTTTGCAGGTGGACATGCACTTTAAACAGTGATAAGCAAAGACATTTTTGTAACAAATCACCTGTATTAAAAATACCAAAACATTTTATCCAATTAAAAACCTACGTGATAAACTTGCATCCATTTTGACCCAATGTTATCAGGCATGTGGTGGTCTTCCGTGCTAGGAAAGTGCACTTGGATATGCTGCATTTCAAGACTGTGCATGGATTGTCTTTTGCCTCTCAGTACATGTTTGGTAAATTGAGGTGAATAAATAATTGGCAAACATGATTGAGACTATTTGGCCTTCTTGTAAGGCGGATAATCATGGGTTGGGTAAAAAGGTTGAAATAGATAGACATATGTAAGGACATGTGTAAGTTGAGTAGTATTTGAGATGGATATATGTCTTTATTTAACCTCAAATCCTATACTTTGTGTGTTATTTAAGTTCAACTCCTTTGTGGTCTGTTTTGTATGCAATATATGTCATGAGGAAAAGAAAGTACACCCTTAATTCTATAAGTTTAAATTATATTATATAATTAAAAGGAAAATAAAGTCTCCAGAAACATATCCCAGTAGAAAAAAATACTTGCACAAAAAAAAATTATATGAGGCAGACTTTAGATGTCGACTTTGCAGACGTTAAAATAATATTTTAACGGTAAGTTCCCCCTAAAACTAAAATATGACCTAATTACTCCCCAAAACCTTGTTAAACAGGTTTGAGACTCCTAATGCAGTGATGTCAGTAACTGCATTAGGCAAGACCCGATGTTCTCCTTTAAAACTTTTAAAATACATTAATTGTTAAATTGTTTAAGTACCTTACAGCTTTCAACAGGGACCACTGTAAAACAGTTTGCTTTTTAAGGGTAGTTTCAATGTATTTCACTGTTTAAATGATATCATAAAGTGGATTATACCTTACACTGATATCATTTATTTGTGAATAAATAGGCTTATGCACACAAAATATTCCCTACCAAAAAAAAGATACTAGCTTGCAGCAGTTGGAAGGATGACAATGACTTGTCTGAAAGTTCTACATTTTAGTGAAAAAGAAGCACAAAAAACACCACTCAACATAGCCAGACACCCAGAAGCAAAGCACAAAGATGTTCCTTGAAGAAAAACTACCAACAATATAATTAAAAAAATATTTCTTGGATATTAAAGGGCACCTATACCCAAAAATAGGTTATTTTAAATTGACCATAACTGAAAACTATAATTCTTTCCCAACCCACACTGTAAATTTTGTGAGTCTGCCCCTATTTTTTTAGATATCCAACCTAAAACTTCTTATATTTCAGCTGTAAATCAAGTTCCTTGCTCCAAAAACTATTCTTTGTGAGTAAGTTTAATTTAGCAGATCTGAATGGTGACAGAGTTTGAAAGTTGGAATGCTTGTATAATGCAAGGCTTGACAGTTGGTGTTTGTGTGGGAAAAATCAGGTTGGATGGAAGAGTGAGAGTGGTTAAAAGAGGGAGGGGGGGTGTACTGCTCCTAAAAAAGTGATGTGCTGGATTGGAAGCTAAGTCTGTTATCTACCAGAACCCCCAAATCTTTTTCCATTACAGATGCACTTAACACAGAGTTATTTATGGTGTAGGTGGCACAGGGATTATTAAATCCCAAATGCATCACCTTACATTTATCAACATTGAATCTCATCTGCCATTCTGCTGCCCATTTTGATAATCTATCTAGGTCTGCTTGCAGCACTTGCACATCATTGGAAGTTTCCAAAGCTCTGCATAGTTTAGTGTCACCAGCAGACACTGAGAACTCCTTGAACTCCTCCTGATTAAACAGCCTCCTGAGATGGGCCTAGGGCAAAACATGCAACAGCCTCCCTATATTTTCAAAATGCAGGGACTAACATTACAAGAATAAGCAAATTAGAGCACTCCTCTTGGAATAGAAGCATATTAAAACAAAATAACTATGCATTTACAATACAAGTTGCACGTTTTAGTTAAATAGACTGGCTTTCCTGCAATAGCTACACTATTATCCTTGTTGTACATTAACACTTTTGGCCACCCTAGAAGTCTTCATGAGGAAACACGTCTGGTGTTTTATTTTATACTTACATATGTGTATGCTCTTAAACATATTACATCACTGCTTACTTTAATAACAATGCATGAGCTAATTAGCCTTTGTTTTTAATTTGCATTCCTATCAGAATAAATGATCTTTTATGTGTATTAGTGAGTGCATCTGAAGCTTTCTTCTTCAGTATATTGTAATAGCCTCTGTCTATTCAGATTGCACCTTCCCACTATGGATGTTTCAGTTAGTGCCCTGCATCCCTGCTTTGCTTGGTATTTACTTTTTAATAGATGTGTAGCATGAGTGAAAGGGCATTTTTTAATCAATAAGGTTTTCATTTAAAGCACTGTTTATCCAAAACATTTTATGGCATTTAATTATTGTATTGTACAAGTATAGTACCTTTATTTTTAACATAGGTATAAAAGATATAATAAAGTGCAAACGATTTAACATTTAATGTTTTTCATGTTGGTTAAGGGGGGGTAGAGGGACTAGAGGTAGGTGGGAGAGAGAAGGTGAAAAGATAAAAAAAAGGAGGGGTTGTTAAGTTATTTGCTTGCACACATTTCCAGATATTTGTTTCCAGGTTCCCTTTCTTTTCTCTAGTCCAGAGTCTGTTAAAAGACCCACAAACACCCCACTTTTGGTACTGCAAATACCATACATTTGGCCTCAGTGATATTCCATAGGTGGTAACAACCGAGGGAGTTGTTGCATCTCCCTGGGAGATGCAGCCCAAGATGCAGAAGTTCTCTTAACCCTCTCTTTCTGCTTCCTGGTCCTTCCAGTTAGCAGCTGTCAGTGAAAGATGTGAATGATAACATCCCAAAAGAGTTTCAACAATTGTTATATTTGACCATGTGATGTTGTATATTTTGACTTGTTTAATCGTGTACAGCAAGTCTGTCTTGGAAAACAAAACGTTAACTCTGGCGTATGAATTGTGTGGATGAGAAAAAAAAATGTGAAGTCTTGTGGTTGGTTGGTGTTCTCTATATGTCTGCTAGTTGTAATAGGTCTAATTGCTTTTTGAGGGTTTTTATATCTGAAGTGATATGAGGTGGGTGGATTATGTTAAATGGCATGTCCACCCTTCTAAAAAAAATTTTTATATAATATTCTTCCAGCCCCTCCAGCCCCAACCGCTATAGTTTTATAAGTTCAGAAAGTGCCCAAAATATTACCTTCCCTCTTTCCTCCGCCGCACTGGCCAGGCCCTCTGCTTGTGAGAAAATGCAAGCAGAGGGGCGGACCGGCAGTCGCGTCGGTGATTGGCTGAGCGGCAGACAACACGGACGCGGCTGCCGGGAGTTCAGTGCGGCGGAGAAAAGAGGGAAGGTAAGTAATATTTGGGGCACTTTCTGAACTTAAAACTATAGCGTTGGAGATGGGGGACAGGGAGATATTATGTATAAAGGATTTTACGCTAGGGGGAGGAAATCCTAATCGGGAGGGGAGGGAGGGAGGAGGGTAGAGGGCTGCAGTGCGCATGCCAAACTTCTCCCGGAGGAGAAGAGGAGACAGAGTCCTATATGGACTCTGCAGTACTCCTTGGTGGGCGTTTTTTTGGACTTTAGGGGGGGATAGAAGAAGACCAGATGGAGCTGGGATGTAGGTAAGGATTAAACTACACTACACAATGGGGGCCAGTAGTGTGGGGGGGGGGGATTATGGGATTATAGTTTTGGGGGTGTACATGCCCTTTAAGCACGTCTCTGTATGTATCCATGTTGTTTTGGAAGGTCATACTGAAATCACCTATGTATACTTGTCCGGTTTGTGTTTCTTGTAGTAGTTTAAAGTCTTTATTTTAAAGAATGGAGCCTTCATCTGATTTGGAGCATATACTGATGCCAGTGTAATCACCGACGAGAATAAGTTCCTGGTTATTAATATATATCTGCTGTCTGGATCTACTACTTTCTTGATCAATTTGAATTGCAAGTGTGCAATAGAATCCCCACCCCCTTGGTATTCACATTGGCTAGGAATGTAGTATTTTGAGAGATACTTGGGGATGAATATTTTGGAGAGGTGCATCTCTTGCAGCAACAGCATATCTGCATGAATGTCTTTATAATTTTTGAATGCAGTAGTACGTTTTTGGGGGCTGTTAATTGTGGATTGTAATAATTTTCAGTACCATAGGTGGTGGGGAGTCAGTTTTTAGGCCCAGTATTGATGGTACACATTTAACCAGTTGCTGTAGAATGCGGTTGTCAATTCTATATTTAGAGTCACTGAGTGTGTCTAGTTTCAGAGCACTCATGTGAGTCCAACAGTGTCTCTTGGGGTTCAAGTAGCTAGAGCCTCACAGAAAGGTCAGCTACATCTTTCCCTCATACCCAATATTCAGTTTCTAACTATAGTTTAAATATTTTCCCAGTATTCAAGAATCTAATAGTTATCCAATTTCCAGTTATCATAAACATGAGATAAAACAAGTATGTGTTTTTATAGACCAATAAAAACGACTAATATAGTGCAAAATTTAACATAACTTCCATGTATTCTTAATTGTTTTTATTTTCTAGTTTATGGGGTTGATGATCCAGGTACACAGTTTTGTTCAGGATCTGGTTGTGTTTATTGGTTTTTGGTTTCTTTGTAGAAGTTTAGGTTTCATTAGAGAGGGCCTCTTCATCTTGTGGATCAAGAAGTGTAGCCTATTGGCAGTTATGTTGTAGTATTCGTTTGAATACGAATCCCCATCAATATTTTTTTTTTGGTTTGCTTTCCTGAGATGGTCGGTTACTTGTTTCAGCAAGTACTTTTTCCTCAGGGTGGTTGGGGATATGTCTGTGAAGATTTGTGTTTGTATTCCATCAATGTTAATGGTTGTGTCTCTGGCTGCTATAAGAGCAACTTCTTTTGTTTTAAAATAATGTAAGTGCATAATTAGGTCTCTTGGACTATGTGGGTTTGTAGATTGCGGTTTCAGTGCTCTGACAGTGATCAAATTAACAGATTTTCCAGGGGGGATTGTGGGAGTAGTAATTTTAGTACTTTCATAACAAAGGAGTCTGTATCCAAGGATTCTGAGATTCCTCTGAATCTTACATTTCTGGGTGATCTATTCTCTTGGTATTCCAAAGATTCTTGGAGATCAGACATTTGGTATTGTAAGTCCTGGACTTGTGTTTCTAAGGTGAGGACTCAGGACAGTGTGTCCTGTGCCTCTTGTATCACCTCATGTACATTGTTATCCTGTCTGGAGATTTCTTGTGTGATTTCTGCTAATGAGCTTTTAATGCCTGCTTGTAGTTCGGCTTTAAAACCTATTAGAAAGTATTTTAAGTCCTGGTTGTCTGTTTTTGTAGATGGTGCCAAACCTGCCCGATCTGCATCCTAATAAAAAGAAGCTGCTGTGAGTCACATAGCGTTCCAACTTACGGCTGGAAAAATGAAGATGGAGTTGCATTGGAGCCCTTTTGTTTGTAAGTAGGCATCACCCTGTTATCTCGGGGAGTTTATAGTTTGGGGCCGGTTCTCTCAGAGTGCTGCTGTTTCTCTGGGATGCTTTGTGTAGAGGGTAGATGTGAGAGCTTAAGTTTTACACTGTCGTCTTGGGAGTATAAAGGCATTTTAAAATTACATGATTTTCTGGTTCCATAATACATAATGCAGTTGCATAACAGAACATCTGATGATATGCTGCTCCTTAAGAAATATTACCTAAAATTCAAAGTATAACTAAATAACCCCACAGCGAAAACTACAATAGACAAAATCCCACAAAAGGAAATACACAAAATGATAAACCAAATAGATAATTTGCTAAAAAGCATTCACATTTCTTTTTTACAATGAGCTGTATATTCCAGGCTGAGACTTTGTTCCCTAGAACATTGGAATTCTTATTGGTAAATACAATGTAAGTTATTGGTTCATGTTGGAAAATATGGATGGATCTTGTTTAAATTGGGTCATTTAATAAAAAAGTACAGGTGGCAGAGATCGTAACACAATTTGTAGTTATTAGTTTGTTGCTCCCTGCAATGAATAATCACAATTTCAGTAAAATTGGCTTGTAGAATATATAGTGGCTGGCATTTTAATGTACGTAAGGTTTCTTTATGCAGTGTTCTATATAAGATGTCAGCAGTATAAACAAAATAGTTTTTAAAATGTCTCACCATAGTTGAGGGCCTCTGGGGCTGTCCATTTAATTGGGATTTGCTTTAAACCAGAAGATGAATATATTCCATCATCCTCCTGACGAGACATGCCAAAGTCACTGATTTTCAAAACATTATTCTCACCCACCAGGCAGTTTCGTGCTGCCAGATCCCTAGGAATAGAGAAATGTGTTAGGGTAGAATTCTATTTATTCAGATTCACAAGAGACAGACAGTGATTTTACTGATAGTGTTTTTCCCTAGTAGCAAAAATCATAATAAATATATTTTAGCACAATATATAATATATCAGAAAAAAATCCAAATGTTCATTTATGGGTTAAAAATAAAATATATTTTTGAAATATCAAAGATGTAAGTACCAATCATTAGTTCTGCTTTTTAATTGGCATCCTTTACCTTGAAGCCTGTTTCAGACCATATTGCGTAACAAAACGGTGTGCTATCAATTATTTGCATAGATATAAACATACACATTAGACACCTTAATATAAAACATTATGCTATAAAGAATTAGGACTATATGTCCTAGACTAACAATCCTAAACCTCAATTAAAGACAATTACGGTATGTTAACAGCTCCAACTAAATGATAGCCAAACCAGTTAGAGCTAGGAATCTTCAACACTTTCTCCTAAATATCAAAGAAATTAAAGGATTTCAAAATCTGTAAGACTGCCCAGTGCACATAGAACACAAAGGGCCATGCACAATATTTCTATAAAGCAACAGTGGTTCAGTGCATCACAAGTTTTTAAAGAGCGGCAACAGCTGCAAAACTCATCTTAAAGTCATTTTTTTTACCTCAGTCAGCAATGCTTTAGGCTGACGGACAGCATCGACCATAAACGGGCTCACGTGCGTTACTGTCTGTTTGTGCTGTAGAGTGCATGCAATCCGCCAAAAATAGTGACCGCATGCACTCTGAAAACGAATGCAATGTCAACGTGGCTACCCACATTAGAAGATTTTTAAGGTTGCAACTCTTGGTGTATTCCAAATTATTACACTAGATACCCACATAGCATGAGACTTTTCTAAGCTTTATTCCTAGATTAAAGTTTAATAGGACAGCTTTATACAAAATCAGACACAGTTAAACAATTGAACATATTCTGCAGTACAAGTTCACTTTTTTCTACTATATACCGTATGTAATTTGATGGCCTACAAGGCAGAGAGAGTAGGAGAAAATGGCTACTTTGGCATGCACATCAGCAGAACAACAACCAGAGCTGTAAAAATTACCCACACAAAAAAAAAGAGCAAGGCTATGACAGGATTAAATCTTTCAAAACTAAGCTTTTTTTTAGTCTTAACTGATTTTTCAACATACAATAATCATATTATAAAGCAAAATATCAAACCTATAAATCATAAATCCTAAAAGCAATCTGGAAAGGAAACCTTTACCTTGCATACAACACTAGCTTTATATATCAGCTAAAACATTCAATGGTCAGATTAGTGAGACCTTGTTCACTTCAACCAGTGACATGGAACACGAACATTGCTTTCACTTATGACCTGCACATGTGTTGCAAACTTCATGAGCCTGACACAGGAAAACAAGAACAAGTGTGCATATTATATTTGCTGAAGGGGCAATGCAAAAGATCTGTCTCAATGCTTGAATGAATAGGAATTCTCAATGCAAAAGATCTGTCTCAATGCTTGAATGAATAGGAATTCTCAATGCAAAAGATCTGTCTCAATGCTTGAATGAATAGGAATTCTCACTACATTATATCATGGTCCTGTGTTGGTTTTAGGTCTTCTTTAGGGTCATTTACAGAAATATGAACATATTACTCTATGGGTGATATTCATAAATGCTTAGTATCGCAAGTAACCAATAGCATGTGTTATCTCAAGTAATCGTTACTGCGTGTTATTGCTAATGTAAAACCATGCCCGGAAATATAGGCCACTGTTGTACATTTACTCCAAACTTTCCTTAATTACCATGCAGTAGTAAATGACCACAATGGCACTCAATATGGATCGTAAATCTACGACCGTGTTATTGTAGATTTACGATCGCTATCGTTAATTTACGATTGTTACCAGAAGTTAACAATCGGTTTAATGAACGTTAATGAACTAAAAAGCGATACTGCGCCTTTATAAATATTGCCCTATGTGACCAAACTGTGTCAGAGTACAGCATGGCAGATATAAATAAATACAAGAAACATTATTAATTCTAGAATGTTAAAAATTATAACCCATGTTAAAAACTATGAAAGAATAAAAGATTATTTGAATTATTAATCAGAGTAATATGCCTATGTAAAAGATTAAAAGAGCTCATATATAGGAATGGGGGTTCCTTTGTACCATGTCTTATTTATGGTCTATGGAAAAATAAAAATGATAAGCTTGTACTATTTCACAATTTATGACCACAAACCTATTTCACCTATCAACATTTCTTGAAGATAGAATGAGTTTAATATCTTCTGTTTAATGTGGTATTGTAGAAGCACAATGACTTTCAAATCCTGCTTCTATATATGGAAATATTTCCACGATACAAATACAAATAATTATACAGCATAGAGACTCATTCATTTTTACTATCTAGCTATAACTGGAGGCCCTAGCCCAAATTCGAATTTATACTCATGTATTTGTAGTCCGCATATAATCTTATGAATCTCAAGGTTTTCAATATCAACGGTCTATACTTATCTGGTGTATTATATGAATACGTTTAAATGGCATTGAAGATTGATCTATATATTTACATTATTTTCTTACAGGATGTGATAAATAGTGAGAAAGTTAATTCAGAAACCTTTGTTTGCCAATAAATTATTGTTATAGCTACAATAAAATGTATTTTTAGTGCTTGAGAAAGAAATGTCTTATCAAAAACAACCATATATCCAGAATCAACTACACTGCAGAGCCCATCTCAAATTGGAGCACTATTACATACACCCAATCTCTCTCTCTCCCAATGAACAGAAGTTTATCAACGGTTCACAGTCTTAAATCTTCAACATCATGGCTCCCAAACAAGATCCAACACTACCTCGTGACTTCTTCTTCTAGTGACTAAACGCGCGTCGGTGTGTTTGATCTTGTTTGGGAGCCATGATCTTGAGCTGTGTTGGACATCCAGCTGCTGTGGATTAGTATGGTGCGGGAGAGACCAAGTACAGCCAGGAAGTAACCGTGACCAAGGAGGACACCAGCCCAGGATTCAAGCTAACCGGGTGGTGCATCGGGTCGGGTGAAGACTCCTCCATAGTAAGTCCCGGCACAATCTCTCTGGGGAGTTATTGTAACCTTGCTTAGTTGGAACTCAGTGTCTCTTATCTCACCAGCATTATTCCGAACTTTCAGTACTAATTTTGCCCCAACCAATCAGATCTTATTTAACATTTGTAAACTTACATCTGATTGGGGTAAAATTAGCACCATTTTAAACGATAAGAACTTTTATTGAATAACCCTGTCTTTTCCACAGTGACGTTTGGGATAACCATGACACCACAAGAGATATGTTGGTTTTAATAGGGTTTTGTATATGTTGTGTGAGAGAGGGGGGTTGGGTTGATTTTATTGTTATATTCAATAAAGGTGGTTTTATAATTACATGAGGATGTCTCTCTGCACTGACTTGACCATAGGGGTTTTATTAGATCAGTGGCACTAGTTTAAGAGCCACTCCTTCATTAGATTGTCCCGGTATATATGCACGGTGCTATTTGGGGTCCTGTTTCATGTTCATCTCTGTCTATGGAGATGATTTAAGACTGTGTTGTATGAGGTGGGGGACCCCTGCACTACTTGGAGGTTGCAAGTAAGATGCATGATGGGATGTAACTACAGGTGCCGTTCCCTATATTTTGTATAGTACTGTATGTATTGCATTACAATTCTGGGTGAAAACCCTGCATTGTATGTATGACTGAACTACTATATCATCCTATTTCTGTCAGCTTGTCACCCACTACCTGCTTCATAAATAGAATATGAAACACCCTTATGAGTATTTATACATGAACATGTTGTACATGGGAGAATGCTGTGTAGCTTTAGCAACTGTGGTCCCTAGCAGGGACTGCTAGGAGCATATTGGAAAAATACACTTCCTTCTCTTGGCTATTTATTATACACAAAACTGATTAATTGCTACTTCAAACTGCAGTACAGCTTTTTGCCCACCACCACAAATTTAAATTCAATTAACAGTCTACTACTCCTAACCAACCAAATGTGTGATTACAAGATCTATTTTTACTGTTCTCTGAAAGCAGTAGAAGTTAATGTAAGAAATACAAGGAGATATACTGTATGTGGTATTCAGTTAGGTCACTTGGACATAAAAGTTTAGTTCTTCCAGACGTTTCGCTAGTCATCCGTCATGGCTTTCTCAAATCAGAATGACTTGTACAAGAATCTGTTGGCAATAAATACCCTGCACTCTGTCCCAATCAGCATATATGGCTAAGAGGTGTTCTCAAAACTGCCTCCTTGAAACCTCTTTTGAACCAATCCTGTTCCTTGGCCAATATGTTGACATTACAATCTATAAAATTTCCCTTAAGATGCATGTACATGGCTGAATCCTGACACAGGGAATAGACTCTTCTGTGCTGGGCCATACATTGGTGTAGCTGCTAACTCATTACCCCCACGTACAAATCAGAGGACTTTGCACTGCACTGCGTATATGCTGTCACACTGCGTATATGATGTCACTCTTCTTGCGTTTCAGTATTGGTTCTTTTGGATGCATCAGTTGCTGCCTCAGTGTGTTGTTGGGTTTAAAGGGCATCCATAGTGAATCAAGAAGGGGGTTTGAGTGCAGCCTTATCTCTACAGTCAAAGATTCCCCTGCTAATTTTCTTATTTCTATGTTTGTGCGGAGCTTCAAACAGAGCAGGGAGGAAGTAGGGACTTGAGCAGGGAAAAGGGTCACGTTACAGGGATTTGATTGACATTACAAGTAGGAGTAGAGGTCTAAAATCACCTATTTTTCTAATTTGTGTATTTCAGTACAGAGGAGGAAACTGAAGAAAGTAATGACACTGGGGGTTGGGGGGAATTATAGAACAAATTAAAAGAAAGGAAAAAAAGTGTCTTTTCTCAATATAGATGCCCTTTAAATCAGACAAGGATACAATGTCACATTGAAAATTCTTCATTTTCCTGACACACCTGCTAAATATGGGATGATCATGATCTTTCTCCTGTCTAGCTACCCCATCACTGATGGTATTCATGTTCTTTTCTTTTTCCAGTATTGACAAAGACCCAGTCTCCCTGACTTCTACCATGCAGTCCAAGAAAGACAGTGTATTGTTTTGTGCCACTTTCCATTTAAATCTAATGTTTTGGTCCACAGCATTGATGTTTTTGTGAAGGCTTGTAAATCGTTCTGGAGGATTTTAACCCAGGTGTCATCCACATATTTGAACCAGTGGCTTGAGAAAGCCAGTTGAAAGACTAGCCAAACATCTTTAAGAACTAAACTAAACAATTTCAGTTGATTCAACTGAATACCACATATGTAATGACCTGATGAATGAGAATATTTACAAACAAGTTAGACTAAGCTGCAAAAAAAAATTTTTTTAAAAATTACAAAAATTTCTTTCGAATGTAGTGAAAATATTGTAAAATATTTTACAAGAAGGAATTATTAAATTCACAAATAACCTGTTATTGGAATAGATTTTTAATGATCGGTGAAACCTCTTGTCATGATTTTATTTTAAATGCCTCATTTTACTCATTTTTTATGGTTTAGTAGAGAAATGTATAAGTGACTACAAGGGCACGGCCACACTGAGCCGTAATTGCACACTGAATTGCATGCGATTTCGTGTGGGATTTTGATGCGTTTGCGCACAAGTTTTTTCTTTAGCGATAGAAAAACGCATGCAATTGAGCAAAGAATGCAGAACGCAAATCGCAAGTGCAATCGAATCGCACCCAAAAATGCATGTGCGTTCGGTGCGTTGCCGCGATTGCAATGTTCAAAGAAAAATGCATGGGCAAATGCATTAAAATCGCGCTAGTGTAGCCTAGCCCTTATTAAATATATTATACACTGTTATTCTTCTTTATAGAAGTATTTAGAATAGTATTTAATTGAGGAGCATTAGTACAATAACAGGGCTAAGTACGGAGAGCCGTTATCGACTTTTTCCATCTTAAAGTCAAAAAAACTAGTATAGTATTTACGGTTGAATAAAGAAATACATCCATCCTGTTCAACCTACTCAGCAATACAATAATTTCCTGCCTAAATGTTGATCCAGAGGCAGGGGGGAAAAAAATCCACCAGAATTGTTCCTGACTCAAAATGGCCTTGACCAACTCTACTTTATGTATCAATACCAGTAACCTGCAACAGTCCTTGTTTTCAGAAACTCATCCAGCTTTCTTTTGAAATTATCCAATGAACCTGCCATCACAACTTCTAATGGAAGACAGTTCCATAGTGTTACCAATCTCACATTAGCACAAGGGTTAATATTAGGGTATGTTGCTGGTTTGCTTTATCAACACGGTCATAGTGATGATACTGGGCCGCTATATGTGTTGGGCACGAACATAGGCACAACCCAAAATGATACGGAAAGTGTATTGAAGGGTAAGATATCTGAACTGACCATCAACTAAAAAGTATTAAGCTGTGTGTACCTATGTTATATTCTAAGGAACTTAGGTTTCATAAATTCTTTCTGATTTTCAATATTCCAAATTAAGCCTTAACAATGCTTTGTAAAGAGGGAGAATAACATTTTTCTCCCTTGAATCCATACCTCTTTTTATACAAAATAACATCTTGTTGGCTCTCGCTGTTGCTGCCTGGCACTGCTTGCTACCTTAAAGTTTGTTATCCACCAAAACTCCAAAATCCCTTTCCAACAGGGATTCACTTAACACAGAGCCATTTATAGTATAAGCAGCGCCATCATTTTTAAGACCAAAATGCATCACCTTACATTTATCAACATTGAATCTCATCGGCCACTTAGCAGCTCAATGAGACAATCTATCTAGATCCACCTGCACAATTGCACATCCTCTGTAGTTTTTATTGGTCAACAAAGGTTTGTGTCATCTGCAAACACAGAAACCTTTCTGACAATACCCACATCAAAATCATTAATAAACATATTAAATATAAGTTTCCCCAACAAAAAAAACATGTGGCACCCCACTTAGAACTTCAGTCCATATTGTTGAAGCCCCATTAACAACTACTCTCTGCATCCTATCCATCAACCAACTTTTTATCCATGTACAAATGTGCCACCCCAGCCCAATAGACCTTACCTTATACATTAGTCCCCTATGGGGGAATGTATCAAAAGCCATAGCAAAATCTAAGTATACTACATCTACTGCTATGCCAGAGTCTAAATTTCTACTCACTTCCTCATAAAAGCCAAGCAAGTTAGTTTGACAAGATCTATTCCTCCTAAATCTATGTTGATTATTTTTTATAAAGGTCAGTCCTTGAAACATACTTTAACTTCAGCAGTGGGGAAGATACTGAAAGGTTTGATATGGGAATTCTAAATTTAAAGGCCTGTAATTACCGGGCTGTGAATGACTACCCTTTTTGAATACTGGAATTACATCAGCTTTTTCCCAGATGCACGTGTGTACAAACTCGTAGGGGCAGAGCTAAAAACGAGGGGATAGAGGAAGAGGAAGTCAGCAACTTTCCTGCAGTTAGGTAGGGAATGGGAGGATCCTAGTTCAAAACAATGAAGGAGACGGAGCAGCACTTAAAGTTAATAAACATAGTCCATTGCCCGTGTGTACAACCCAAGTGTGAATTGTAAAGTGCAAAGAGACTCCTATACTTAGGTGGCAATAGTCACCCCAGTAAATCATTGGGCAGGTTCCTAAACAGCCAGAGGTCATCAACAAGCAATGCACACACGGTACTTTAGGAAGGAGGAGGACCGGGAGGTCTGGGGAGGCAAAACGACCGGATGCATTTCGCTACATCAGCTTCTATAGTGGCCTATTCACGGTGAAGATGCAGCCATGCAGGTCCTTTTATCCCCAGAGGTGTGTCCAAACTTAACGTCAGTACATAATCCATAACACCACTACGCAATGGGGACGCACCTCAGCAAAACATCACAGTGTACTAAACGAGTCATTCGTCATGACACTACGGGACCCCCCGAAAAATGATAAAACACCATGAGTGAAAAACATACTTAACTACACACTTTAGGGCATATTAATAATTGCAATACCTATACTAAAAGAAGTGTCTGATTAATGTATATATAAATTAGCCTAATTGGAGTGCTTCCACAATCCTTCTATTGTATGTATTTATTTGGGAGGCCTGGTCAAGCCTCCATGTGGTAATAGCACCCCCAACACACCCCTTTTATAGGAGGTCCTATGCCTTTAATATAAAGCACTGGATGGCCTCTTCCATCATTTTAAAAAGCCAAAGGGCTGGGGGGAAGTGAAAGCCTGTTGTATGGATCCAGTGCACAACTATGAGAAATGCAAAAGTTTGCTAATGGTAATTGAAGTAAAAAAGGTTAGAAGTTAGGACCTTCCAGACTGGGGTTACCTTGACGTGGTTGGAAGGCTTTTCATTCATGTGATCACAGTAATGTATACTAAAACCCCTTTGTTTATAATGTACGCCAGTGTGCAGATAATATGATATTGTATGGGGCCTAGGAATGTGCATTGATTATCTCTGTTTGTATATATTTTTTCAAAACAATTTCCTGGCCGGGAGAATATATATAGGTCCCATACCAAACATAGGTCTGTGTTAACCTCTGGTTGGGGGCACTGAATATATTGAAGTTGCAAATAGCAGTATATAGATATATAAATCTAGATTGCAACACTCCAAATCCTAGGCGTACACACACAGGAGTGCAATTGTAAATGAAAATGAACTATTGGGACAATAGAATCTGCCTCCTCCCTCTGGTTAAAAGAAAAATCAATTATGTATCATCATTCAAAAAACCTTAAGGTTGAGCTGCTGTATTGGTGAGAGTGCTTTTAATGGGAAGATAATGGTCTTTTGTTGGAAAGGTTCAATCCTAAAAAGAAACATCTAAAATATTAACAATTAGCCAAGGTTAAAAGTATAATGTGAAGCAACTTAATATGATCTCAGACACATCAACTAAAAATAGAATTTGAGTATTTAAATAGAAAAAGACAGCTTAAAAACCATAATATAGAAGAAAGATGACGGACTGCTACCAACTGCGAATAAAACGTAACTTTAAAAAAACCATAATACAATAAGATACAGCAGTTTCAAATACAGACAATCCCTGGGTTACAAACCAGAACCAGGTTCTGCAGTTGTTACGGGTACAGATACCTATTTAATGCTACTTAGCCGTTTGCTTCTAGTACAGGCATGGTAGGTAAAGGGGAGGGTTGGGGGCCTCTGATGAAGTGGGACACACCCACGAAACGCGTCAGGCAGGTGTACTGGCACCATGTATCCATGTTTTTAAAGTGATGTGAATAAACCTTGGATTTTATCTTTTCCACACCTCTGTGAGTAGCGCTGTTTTGTTCCTCTTACTCCACATATATGGAGGGTTGGGGGCACATTAAGCAGTGGTGCATAGCTAATCACTGGTGGACTACCTGGCTGTACACTCCTGCAGACCCTAATGCTGTACAGAATTTGCTTGTTTGTAAGTAGGAGTGGTATGTAAGTCAGATGTTTGTAACCCCAGGAATTCCTGTAGTAGAAAAGGAAGATTTTGTAGCATTTAAACTTCTCTACATATGAGTAATCATTGCTATTAAATAATAACATTACAAGATGACATTAGTGATTACAAAAGTACAAACTTAATTAAGATGGCAGCAGAGCAAATATCTAAGAAGATTCATCATGGTATAAATCCATTCAGAATGCTAGCACACGCACGG
Source organism: Hymenochirus boettgeri (assembly GCA_019447015.1). Lineage (NCBI taxonomy): Eukaryota > Metazoa > Chordata > Amphibia > Anura > Pipidae > Hymenochirus > Hymenochirus boettgeri. The sequence continues at coordinate 334,708,477 of CM033469.1, forward strand.
TAAAAACAACTTGTAGAAACTTACATTCTTATTTAAGAAGAGGTCCAAAAACTTGCAGACTCTTATTTTGCAGCAACCAATCAGATGATAGCTTTTTACCAGTCTACTACAGTTAAAAAAACCATTTGATAACATTTAAATTGTTTATGCAAATTAAATGACAAATATACCTAAAAAAAAAAAACTTCCACCCATGAACACTACCCTAAAAGTTTAGATCCTCCCTTTTGGGTTTACTTTCAATATCCAGAAATAAGACACAGAGTTACACTTGCCGGGAAGCTTTGTTCCTCCCCAATTCGGCTCAGTGTGTCTACAAAATTGATGGTGAGCAAAGAGGCCTGGCAAGCACAATATTCTGCCTCTTAGTTCTGGATATTGAAGGTAAACCCAGAAGTGAGGGCATAGTGGTTTAAGGTGGATCAGGTGGTGAGCGAGTTCTCAAGGTATAATTGTCCTTTAAGAGCACAGGCAAAATTTTGCACCTATTGCTTAAATTTCAGAAAATTTGCTTAAATTTCAGAAAATACAAAATTGGGTAGTTCACAGCTAGATATGGGCGAACTTGCAAAAATCCGTTCCACACACAGATTTGTGGGTTTTATAAAGAAAACAAAACAAAAATGTGAGCGGACTCATTAAAGTCAAAGGGAGTTTAAAAATCCAAAAATTCTGCCTGCATTAATGCTATAAATAGCAATGGTAACTTACTGTTAATGGCTCAGGGACCTGGGAAATGGCCTGAGAAGAACATATCAATTGTGAAAATCTTTAAAAAAAACACAGTCCAGTACTGGAAGATTCATGCACTTAGTGTTTTGGCATTCCGAGTAGTATTTGAGACTTCTAGTAATTTCAAAATATTCTGAATTTTTTGAATATTCGGATCTGCATTCAAGAACCGATTGCTTTTTCCTGTATAAGGTTCTACTTATTGAGCCACCCTGGAATTCTCATTGCCATGTCTATCAGGGGGTTAACACTGATAAAGACAGCTGCCATTGGTGAATTTGGGACATGTCGCTACATCATTTTCAAAAATTTGAGAAAAAAATTAAAATTCGAAAATACTCAAACATACTGTTATTTTGGAAAATCTCCGAACTCAGCTCGGAAAAATCCAAAAAGCAGAATTCCGGAAAACCCGTGATCCTTGGACCTCGGAAAACTGCCTCGGAACCGGGTTCGGATACACGTTCTGGCCCATCTCTATTCACAGCAAAGAGTATCAATGTCATAAACACATTCCTTTTAATGCTAATAAAAAAATGGCTGTTTATTATGTTTGTATAGCCTTCAAAAAGGCTTTTCAAATTGGCTTTTGTAAAAACACTGCTTAAGCAGTTACATTTCTTTACATAATAGTAAAGGCTTCAGAACAGAGGAGCCAAAAATTAATTATATCTCAAAAAAAAAAAATCTGATTTATTTTGCAATACATACAATACTTGTCAAGTTTCCTATTTTTGTTTTTTCTTAACATTTATTCAAGCTTTCGATTTCAGTGCTGCTACTTTTGTGTTCTCATTAAATAATAATTTACAATTGCTGTCAGCAAAAATAAAAGATTATGTAATGACAGTCACTATCAACCACAAATAATATAAACTGAATATTACACATTTATGAGTTTCCCATTATTGTTTTGAAAAAATGTTCTTAGAGGAAGCACCAGGAGACATAAACTTTAGTAGAATACAAATTAGTATTGCCATAGTGATAAAAAAAGATTCTTTCATCATATTTTATAATACCCATAATGCTCATGAACTACTTATTTGTGTAAAAATAAAACAGGTTATCAACACAAAATGTTCCAAATATTTATAAAACACTATATATAAATGCATGGAATAAACAAATCTAACAACTAGAAAACAGATGCCTCTACATACTAACACTTTTTTCCAGGCTGTTGTAAAATTAAGGTAATTCCACTTTAAGAAACAATAGCATTTGTATGCCAGAAGGAAGGAACAATCCATTTACCAAAAATATGGTCATAAAATGCTTTTAGGTATTTATCAATAACATCATTATCAGGCAGAGCAATCAATAAATGTGTTGCCTGCACAGTGAAGCCATTTACCAGTGCTAGATAATGTGTAGAATCCTGTGCATTGATCAGCAGATTGATTAGGTGACCAAGTCCTATGAGCGCTCCTCGTGCCAAAAATTTGGATATGGTCTTTCAGGAGTCAGTACCCTGGCGTTGTGGCCAATGCGTAGGGATGCCAGAGGATAGGATGATTTGTTTTATATATATTTATATAATATATATATATATATATATATATATATATATATATATATATATATATATATATATATATATATATATATATATATAGTAGTATAGTGAATAGTCACAGGCACTCTCTCCACCACCCTCTGATATCACACCTGGGTGCTGTTGTATGGATCAAATATTCACATAGGTAAGTAGTAGATTCACGCATCTCAGGATTTCTTCATCAAAAACCATTATTTAATACATCACTGGTTAGGCAACGTTTCGGTGACCCTTAGGTCCCTTTCTCAAGCCTCATATCAATTGTGATACAAACAATTCCAAATTTAAACACATTCACCCTCCTCCAATGGTGACATATCAAAACGATCCATGCATGTTAAAGTGCTAGTGCTTAACTATTTCAGATCCAGTGTGGCACTTGTTTCCCCTATACAGGGATATATAAAGTGAACAAATGTGCAATAAATATTTAATTATACGTGTTGATAAATCATCTTATACGTGTTGTAAAATCATCTAATTTACTATCCTTGATAATTAAATGTATGTTCACCCCCACATTGGTTATTATAACATAGTACAGCACTATCTAATATTCATAGATTCACAGTTTTTAATATCCCCATAGGTACTTGTATATTTTAATCTTTTATTTTTCCATAAAAATAGACCCATAATAATATTGTTTCACCACTAGGTGGCGGATGTTTAATATTGGGTTCACATGATCCACTCTAACTCTGACTTATGGGGGTATTGTACTTTGAGTAATAACAGGGAGGGTCAAGTGACACACATATATACCTGTTTTGTATGGTTTTTAACTTTACTAGTATTACTACATGATTAACCACTTGGGATTTTAGCACGGTTTATATACACTTTTATAATTATGGGTATACATAACACGTTAATTAAATATTATTGCACATTTGTTCACTTTATATATCCCTTGTATAGGGGAGAAACAAGGTGCCACACTGGATCTGAAATAGTTAAGATAGCACTTTAACATGCATGGATCATTTTGATGATGTCACCATTGGAGGAGGGTGAATGTGTTTAAATTTGGAATTGTTTGTATCACAATTGATATGAGGCTTGAGAAAGGGACCTAGGAGGGTACCGAAACGTTGCCTACAAGTGATGTATTAAATAAAGGGTTTTTGATGAAGAAATCCTGAGAGTGCGTTGAATCTACATACTTATATATATATATATATATATATATATATACATTGAGTTTTTTGGACCTACCAATAAGGTGGGGAGTATAGGATATTACATATAGGAAAGGTATATATGTATGTGTGCACTCTCACTATTACCATTCAAATGACCATCAATAAATGTATATAAAGTATAGAACTGACATATTAGGTACAAGTCAAAATATACAACTTATACAAAACATATACACTTACTTACAGAGCTGAGATTCCGATTTTAATATGGGATAGCCAAAATAGGAGGTTAAGCCACACCCTGTGACTGCTAAGGGGTCTCCATGTGAATACTGGAGGGAAGTGGTAATATCAGTATAACATCCAATGATGTGCTGTTTTTAAAACATGTGACAGTAATAGCCAATCCAAAAAAAGTTTGTGTGTGCTACACAGGGCGTGATGTGTATTGTAATGGAAATATACACCAAGGCTCCTTCTATACCACTTCGAGCCTGCAGGTGGTATCAGTGAGAAATAAAAGACAAGGCATCCCTGCTCTCTATGGCTAGGAGGAGAAAGTGAAAGTATATAAAAGTGTGTGGTGTGTGCTCCTGAAGGGCCTGATCTGTTTTGTGTGATCCCTAGTACAATGCAATGTCCTGATCGAATGCAACACAAGATCCGGTGTATAAGATCCTGTTACCACCTTTTAGGAGGACAGATTATTTATCTTATTGGATGCAAACTCTGAGTCAACAGATAAGTGTACACCAACTTACAAGTATTAACAATATATCTATATCATTAGGCTGTATTGCATCTGTATACATTCATTAGCCAATGGACATAAAGGAGAAACGTATTCTAACAGAAGGCTGTGAAGTACCTTGTTATAAGAAGGCTCTTTCATTTTATACTCTGTGGGGAGCGTTTAGCACCATTAACCCCACCTTAATCTATAAAGCTAATCAGTATGCTGTGCTCCGAATTCGTAACATAAGCAGCTTTAAATGTGGAACTTTCCGTGGTGAATACTAATAAGTAGGAAAATAGTATGTTTATCTGGATCCTGTTTAGGGTCTCAGGTCACCCAATGGAGCGGTTTAGTTTGAACCACATAACAATTTCCCCTGTGCACCTACGAGCAAACTTTTGGAGATATATATCTATACATATAGTCACAGATTGTCCTTTAAGAACTGCTTGGGCCTTGTTATGGGAAATACTCCTCCACAGTCTTTCAGGGAATTGCCTTTAAGTCTGAAAGCAGTTCAGGCTTAAAGGCAATTTGACCATCTTTAATTGTCTTCACCTGTGTTAACATAAAATATAATAAACAAAACAAAATCCTTGCACCATAGTGCTGTCTAGACAGTTCAAGCTATCTATCTTTGGGTAGCTACTCCACGCCAACACATAAATAACAAAATAGGAAACAAATAAATTCAGTTTCAAACACAGTGTCTTACTTGTGAGGTTCTGATTTCTCCCTCCACAACTCTCCACTGCCTCTGTGCAGATAGAGAGAGAGTGAGACGCAACCCAGACTCCAGTTTATCAGCCCCTGAGTAGCACAGGTGTAACATCTACCTGGCCTCTCTGGGTTTAATCAAAGAGCTGTGAAGGATTACCAGTGAAATGGAACAAACATCCGACCCGCTTTCCATTTGTTCCAGAACCAGAGACCCTAAACGGTCTGTGCAAATTCAACCTGCGTTCATTTGTATCTACACACACACACACACACACACACACACTTCTCTGGGCCTATTATTCCACCTTTCAGGGTAGATGCTGCAAAACAAATCGGGACTTGTATATCTTCCCTCTATAACGAAACCAGATCTCATAAATATATCCAAGAGTTCCCTGCCCTGTATACTGTAAATGGTCAGGGAAGTCCTCAGTATTACACTGTAAGGGGCGTATTATCCCTTATATATAAAATATATATGCTATAGACACACAAACTGTATTTTGAATCCATATATTCACCATTTATGGGTTAATGGGTATAGATAAACTCATATTTGTTTTATAAAGGTTTTGATTCAAGTTGCATGCAATAATCTCACAGCCTTGAGTCATAATATATTACAGTAATTTTTAATGTTGTAAAACTATCATAAATTGAGTTTCCTTTAGCACAGTCCAACCTGAAAATATTAGCTTCCCCCCAAGGATCTTACTTTAAAGTATTACATACTTGGACATTCCTCAGACACAATTTTATTTCAATAATGAAAGGCAAGAAACAAACACTGCCACTCTATAGATTTACTAAATGACATATGGGTGATTTATAGCAGAATTATTAGAGCATCAAGCAATAAAGATGATTAATGGTTGAAACATTCAAGGGCAAATGACCATTTTAAATTGTGGCCATGAGGTTCTTGATTCTTTCCTGCGTGAGGGTTTAGAAACAACATATATTTCTAAGGTGCATTAAACAAATACTATGAATAATTGTGCACCTTTTTCAGAGGGAATAGGTTTATATAGTTGGGTAGCTGGGAAGCAACTGCTTGCAAGTTTCACCACGGAGACTGAAAAAAATTACTTTAGGGGGGGATTCCCAAAAAGATTGCTACATATGTAATCTACAAGACCTACCAAATCTTATGGGAACACTATGTAGTAGCGTATAGATTATAAGCAAAAACCTAATGGAGCCTTCTTTTGTCAACCTTCAATCTCAACGCATTAGCTTGATCAGCAGTCCTAAGCTTGCCTAATCACCTCCCCTAAAACATCCAGATCTCCAAAAATATCAAGCATGCTTACAACATTGCTCTTAAGTTTGTTTGTTTTTGTTAACTCAGATGCTTGCTGTGACGTTTGCTGTGGTTAGGGGCACGTGGGTTGGGAGATAATTTTAGGGGAGGCAGGCTCCTTTAACTGTTAAGTGCTAATATGGAAAGGTGGGTTGCTTAAAATGAATATGTGTGACTGGTCTGATCCTGCACACTATGAGAGGATGCTTATAAAGGGGTCTTTTTTCTATGGATTCTATCCCATCATATACTTAGTATGTTATAATTAACCTCAAGTCCACTACTTATTAGATAACTGTTTTTTTTTCATATTGTGGGAGGTGCATTCTCTTTTATACTGTATTTGAAACCTATACGTTCATCTTGAAATTAATTGGGAGTAAATTTGGTAATCATATAAACACTTACAATTCTGTAGATTAAAAACCTACAATAGAACACCCTACTATAAATTTATATGGGTATAAAATGTTAGTTTACAGTACGGAATATATTATTCACTAAATTATTATACAAAAAAGAAAAGAAGGCATGGATGTGCACAAACCACATAAGCATGTTCATGTAAAACATCCCTGCACAGTTAAGATTCCTATATTTTTGGCTCTCTGTGTGTGGCCCTAAAATGTACTCTGTACTTGACAGACATAAAGCAGCACTTGAGGCTGATAAATTTAAAAGTCTTAATATCACACAGCATTTACATAACATGAGCAGTTAAGCTACATATTATCCTATTTACTAAACAAAGGATGTAATTATGCACGGACAAAATGCACATGCGTGTGCACACCACAACCGCAAAAACCTGCGTGTGCACACCACAACCGTGGTCTTTGATTGGCTGCCTCTAACCCAACCAGTTCCGCAAGCAGAGGGCTAACATCAGAGCACTGAAGGATTTTAAGTAGTTCTGCAGCCTTTTTTAACAAAAAAACCTAGCCGTTAGGTGGGATAGGGTCTTCTACAATATGTTAAAAGTTTACTTTGCAGGTGGACATGCACTTTAACAGTGATAAGCAAAGACATTTTTTGTAACAAATCACTGTATTTTACATAATATCCCAAAACATTTATATCCAATTAAAACCTACTGTATAAACTTGCATCCCATTTTTACCCAATGTTATCAGGCATGTGGTGGTCTTCCGTGCTAGGAAAGTGCACTTGGATATAGCTGCATTTCAAGAATGTGCATGGATTGTCTTTTGCCTCTCAGTACATGTTTGGTAAATTGCAGGTGATAAATAATTGCAAAACATGCATTGAGACTATTTTGCCTTCCTCTGTAAGGCGGATAATCATGGGTTGGGTAAAAAGGTTGAACTAGATAGACATATGTAAGGACATGTGTAAGTTTGAGTAGTATTTGAGATGGATATATGTCTTTATTTAACCTCAAATCCTATACTTTGTTGTTATTTAAGCTTCACTACTGTGTGTCTGTATTGTATGCAATATATGTCATGAGAAAAAGAAAGTACACCCTTAATTCTATAAGTTTAAATTAATATTTATATATTAAAAGGAAACTAAAGTCTCCAGACAACATTATCCCAGTAGAAACCATACATTCACAAAAAAAATTATATGAGGCAGACTTTAGATGTCGAACTTTGCAGACGTTAAATAACTATTAAACGGTAAGTTCCCCCTAAACTAAAATATGACCTAATTACTCCCCAAAACCTATGTTTAAACAGGTTTGAGACTCCTAATGCAGTGATGTCAGTGACTGCATTAGGCAAGACCCGATGTTCTCCTTTAAAACTTTTAAAATACATTAATTGTTAAATCTGTTTAAGTCCTTACAGCTTCAACAGGGACCACTGATAAAACAGTTGGCTTTTTAAGGTAGTTTCAATGTATTTCACTGTTTAAATGCTATCATAAAGTGGATTATACCTTACACTGATATCATTTTATTTGTGAAATATAAAGGCTATATGCACACAAAATATTCCCTTCAACCAAAAAAAGCTACTAGCTTGCAGCAGTTGGAAGGAGACACTGATGTCTGAAAAGTTCTTACATTTTCAGTGAAAAAGAAGCACAAAAAAACACCACTCCAACATAAGCCAAGACACCCAGAAGCAAAGCACATAGATGTTCCTTGAAGAAAAACTACCAACATTATTAATTTAAAAAAATATTTCTCTTGGATATTAAAGGGCACCTATACCCAAAAATAGGTTATTTTAAATTGACCATAACTGAAAACTATAATTCTTCCCAACCACCACTGTATAATTTTTTTGTTGATCTGCCCCCTATTTCTTTAGATATCCAACCTAAAACTTCTTATATTTCAGCTGTCAATCAAGTTCCTTGCTCCCAAAAACTATTCTTCTGTGAGTAGTTTTACTTTAGCTGGAATGGTGACAGAGTTTTGAAAGTTGGAATGCTGTATGCAGGCTTGACAGTTGGTTTGTGGGGAAAAAAGTCAGGTTGGATGGAAGTGAGAGTGGTTAAAAGAGGGAGGGGGGGTACTGCTCCTAAACAAAATGTGTGCTGGATTGAAGGCATGCAGCAACACACGTAAATCAGAGTAAGTGCTAGTTACATGTATTCAATTATAGATTGAGATGAGGCAAAGTCATTTTTTCAGCATAGTGTCCCTTTAATTTTAAGAAGAAATTAGAGCATTCCAGTGATAAAATGTATTACATATTTTTTTACACTGATATTACACATTACGCTGTCTAGAACTGTACACATTAAATTATTATTTAGCTACTGTATAAGAAAGGAAAAAGAAAACCCCTGAGTGAACTAGGGAGAATAAGAAACTTATTAGAGCACCTGTCAATTTCTAAACAGAGGAGCATAACAAATATCTAATAATAAACATTTTGTGTTGATTTGATCACATTTCAGGACTAACATGGAAAAGGGGCATCTTAAAAAATGTATAACATTTTCTTTAAAATGTTTAAAATCTACACTAGATGTCCTACATGTTTTCAGAGTATCCTTCTATCTATCGTCTAATAAGCAAGCAATCAATACAGGATTCTATGGGGTTTTATTTAGTTTAACTTTTATTATAAAATAATTCTATTTGTGCCTGTGGGTCACCCTTAAAATAAGTTTTAAATAATGTATTTAATTTTGGAGTTGAGACCATGCTGAGGCAATTCACTCTCATAAATCTGATACCTTCCAGTCTCCCAAATTACAGTAGACTGTAATATTGGAATCTACAAAGATTTTATAGGCACCTAGTTAAGTGCCTTTTTTATACAGTTCATGTTCTTACAAAACATGTACCATTTATCCAGCTTTACCTATTATAATTTTAAAATCGCACCAACTGGAATTTGTGCAATAAATAATTATATAAAATAAATGGAGAACACTTAATAATGTTAAATGGTTACCAATTTTAAAGCCTGAAAAATTCGACTTATACTCGAGTATATACGGTATTAAAGAAGAATGAAACCAAAAATATAAAATAATCAGTCTGAATGTATTTTAGCCCTGTTTTATCTATTTTATCAATCAGCATTGCAATTCACCAGTTGTGTTCTCCCTACCCCAGTAAGTACTAATGCACAGTGATCAGGTAGGCCAGGAACAGTTAAACAAGTTCAGGTTAAGGCAAAGAAAAATAAAATGTTTATATACATATTAATAAAATGTTGTAAACTTCCATTTTAAAGGGAATGTTCACCCACACCACTTAATTATAAGAAAAGCTTGAGGAGCTTAAAGGGCATGTCCACCCCCAAAATTATAATTTAACCCACTACTAGCCCCACTATGTAGTGTAGAAAAATCCTTACCTTACATCCCAGCTCCAAATGGTTGCCCTGCAATGTCCCTCCAAAGTCCAGAAAACTGGCCAGCAGGAGCCTAGCAGAGGGGGAAATTGTCTCCGCCTCTGAGAGGTTTGTGGCATGCTCTGAGCAGCCCTCCCCCCCCTCTACCTCCTGTTTTGGTCTCCCTCTCCCTAGTGTAGATCACTTTTAATATGTTATAGGTATTGCTCCCCCAGCCCCAACCGCATTAATATTATTTGCAGAAAATCCCCCGATCTTTACTTACTTTCCCTCTCTCCTCCGCTGTTTTGAACTGCCGGCAGCCGCGTCTGTGATTGGCTGCCGGTCACATCCCCTGCTTGCAGTTCCATGCAAGCAGAGGGCCGGGCAGTGCGGCGGAGGATTAAGGGAAGGTAAGTAACTATCGGGGGAATTTCTGCAAGTAATATTAATGCGGTTGGGGCTAGGGGAGCAATACCTATAACATATTAAAAGTTTATCAAAAGGGTGGATATGCCCTTTAAGCCCCCCAAACACAATTTTTGCTATACCGTACTTACATTAAAAAAAATGCTTCTATCATTACTCACACAGCAGCTTGGCCATAACATAAGCATAATGATTAAAACTGACTGCCAGACCCGGAAGCTGCAGAGATAAAGGATTGTGCTGTGTAAGCAAATTTCTTTTTTTAAAGGTAAGTATTGTGAAAATTGGGTTGGGTGGAGGGGGCACTCAAGCACAAAGAAGCTCATTGGTTTGTTGTGTTTCAAGAGAGAACTGTATGAGTAAAACAACAAAATAGAATAACTTTTTAAAAATAAGGTTGTGTTCTGTGAGATACGCTGTTTTGTGTCTGGATGTATAAAAACAAAGCAATAAAGAAGTAATAAAATAGTGCTGACCTGCAACAATTACCGTATTCAACAATGTAGTTTCACCAAGATAACTGTATATTTTTACAAACATTATTTTCCAACTTACCTGTGAATACAATTTTTAGAGTCCAAATAGGCCATTCCAGATGCTGCATCCAAGGAAAACTTCACAAGTTGCTTAGTTTTCATATCATCTTTCCTTTTTCTTAAAAATGACAGGAAGTCACCCCCTACAGAAATAGATGTAATAATGTGAGATGGTCCTGTCTAAAACTTTTAGCAAATGAGGAGAGTAAAAAACTGCTGTAAGAAACAATTCTTATACTACTATGTATAATAATAAGCACATATTGATGTACTCAGAATTAACAAGTTTTATCTTCTCAACAAATCATGTAGGTTATTTCTCAAAGTAGATATACACATTTCTACTCTGGAAAAACAATTTTTTTTTTATAAAAGCCATGTTATTGTATATAAATAGAGTTTCTAACGTTTAAAAAGTACCTTAAAAATCTGGCCTCTGTTTATATTCGGGTCATACACAGGAAACCTGGACAATTTGCCAACCAGAAAGCCTACATTAAATTTGGCGCTATGTACTAGCGCTATGTATCGGCAGAGATGCAGAGGTAATGAGACCGGAGACCAGGAGAGACTATGGGATCCAAGAACCGGAGCAGACAGAGACGCGGGCACGCCGGGCATGTAAGTTACGCGCGGGCACGTCCGCTTACGTCCTCCTCAACAGGCATAGAGGAGCCCTCACAGTCTGAAGCTCAGCCCTGTACACACAGCTCAGCCGGGTCAGCCCTCTGGTAAGTACAGTATCTTCCACCGACCATATGTACATGAACCTACTACATGTGTATGTGGGGTGTAAGGGGTGGGCCATAACCGCTTGTGCAGTGGAGGGGGGTGGGTGGGGAGATGTTACTGTGAGTCGGTAAATGCATTTTATTAGGTTGTGTACTGGTAACTGTATTACCTATTTTATTATGGGGGGCATATTACTAATTGTACTGTAGGGAACTGTATTGTAGCAACCAACGCATGCTGCCCTCGGTTTATACTCAAGTCAATCAGTTTTTTAGGTAACAATAGGTACCTCGGTTTATACTCTGGTCGGTTTATACTCTAGTATATACGGTAACAATCTGAAAAAGACTCCCAGAACTCTAACATTGTCTCTTTTAGTTACCACAGTCAAAGTTAGCTTAAAGCAGAGATATTTGAAATTACAACAGCAACCTTTTTAGATAACCAATAGGAGATATTTAGCAAATGAAGAGGGACAATAATGTTTAGATGATGCTGGTTAAGCTGCATTGACTAGGGATATTAAAATCACCCGTCTTACTTTCCCCAATATATTTAGAGAGTAAGTCAACTATTTAACTCTACCTAAAGGACAACCAATGGATGATAACAGTATGATAATTAAGATTAAAAGAAAACAAGCACAAAAATTAGAAGATTGCAATGGTATGGTATGGATTGCCATGATATGAAGTGTTTCCAAGGGGGTCTCCATCTTTCTGATCTGAATTGTAGTTCCTTGTTTTGACACAGATGCATTTTGATTTAGTTAAGTAGATCCCTTAGTAGGCTAAGGGAGTGCAGTGAAATTGCACCAAAGCAAACCTTCTGTACAGAGCATGTAACTCATGTGCTTCATACAACTAGACACAAATGCTGTCTATAATATGTAAATAGTCATGTTTCTTGAACCTGTGAAATTTACATAAAATCTACCTTGCAAAGTAGTTTAGATTTTAACACAACATGTTGTTAAGTATTCATATAATCTCTCTATATATGTACAGCTATTTTTATCCCTGTTAGTCTTGTGGATGCATTCCAGTAAGGCTTACATACACAATGTAAAATGTCTATTTTACTATGTATATATGTGTACAGCTATTTTATATTTTTAATATACCTTGCTCAAAATAGCCACTAGTAGCACCCTCTTCCATTGAGTAAAAAGTATGTGGCTAATATGGGGTCTCCTTCAGGGACTACATCCAAGACAATAACGTTCAACTCCTAAAGGAAGTTTACTTTATATGGACATGGCCAATCAGAAGTTTATCATAATACATGTGGCTTTTTTTTTACTGTCTGATTGCTCATAAAACCCTTGTGCATTATTAGACTAAAGGGGAGTTTCATTTATCTGCACTCTGTGCCAGTGTGATTCTTCTTGTGCATGCACTACAATTAATTAGGACGGAAGCAGATACTCTACAGACAATTAGTCTGATCCAAAACATCAACAACAGAAGGACCTATAGCCAGAATTATAGAAATTACTGAGCTTTATTGGTTACTGAAGGGGCAAATTTGGTCTTCAAACAAGTTAGGGTTAAATAAAAGCCTACAGTCTTTCCTTTAAAAATTAGTCCGGAATCATATCTGGCTACAGCCTGGGAGAATTTATTTTGTGTTGAATGTTTACATCACCTGCTTCCAGTTGGTTGAGTGATATCACCTGATCTCTGCTCCACCCCATGGGAGAAGCTGGCTAAGTTAAGCCTGTATGCTGGGGAAAACAGGAAGAAATTTGAAAATTGACAGTCGAGATGGGGAGCCTATTAATGCAGACAGAGACTGGTCACATGGCCAGGAAGAAACATTGCTTTACCTTTCCAGCAATAAAACTTCTCACAAATTTTAACAAGAGATGTGGTGTATTCTGAAAGGACAATGGAAATACTAGTTTGGAAAAATTGGAGACCACAGTTACCCTTTAAGATGGCTTTCTTCAAAACTATGATATTAAGTTGCTCTTCCTTTTTTTTTTTTTTTTTTTTTTTTTTTTTTTACAGGTAATGTTTGTCATTTACATTTTCATGGAAATTTTAGGTTAAAAAAAAAAAAAAAAAGGGGAAATGAACAAAAAAAAGAAATTACAATAAGCCAGGTAATGAGTTAGTGGTTTCTGGTTTCAAATTTAAACATCCCTTTAAAAAGGCCACCTGTAAATTCCAGATGTTGCATTAAAACCAATTTGTCCACCAATGCTTATTAGCCAAAACAAAGTTACTAAGGTTTCGCTTCATTATGTTCATTCCAGCCACATATTATTGTAAGGCAATTTGCATTTCATTTAAATGTATGCTGTATGCACATTGTGTCATGTAATATATGGATAAAAGTTACAAAGCAAGATATTTTGTGATGGTCCCTAAGCTTATTTATCTTAAATGCAAAATTGCTGAGAACACTAAAAATGTGTTATGAATAAGGTACAATGTTTCTAGCCAAAATCATTTTCTTACTATAGTTGCCCTTTAAAAATTCCCTGCAAACAATGACACACAAAGACATGCCAGTAAATTTAAAGAGGAACTAAAGTCTCCAGACAACATTGCCCCAATATAAAGAGCACATTCACAAAGATACAGCTGTGTCTCACATCTCACAGAAAATAACCTGTGGGGATTAGGGGTCAGCTCCCATTATTTTACCTTATCCGGGAACACCCAGCTAAGTGTACGCAGCACAATTCACAGGAAGCTTTATCTTTACTTTGTACAAACCTCCTTCCTATTATACCACAATGCTGTGACTTCCCACACTGAATGCTGCTGGATCAGCACTTGAATTATTTGCACTTTGTATTACTTGCACTACCCTTGTATGTAACATGTATGTTTTCCTTATGTATATTAGTGCAACTGTAAAGTGCCACGGAAGATGTTGGTGCTATATTAATCTACAAGATTAATAATAATAATAATAATAATAATAAATGCAAGTACATTTGAGTAAATGTCAGTAAAATCAGTTCACTATTTTATATTGCTCCAGGAAGGCTGTCAGCAATTCACTGTAGTTGGTAAATAAAAAACAGAGCTATATATAAAGTTTGTAAATATGTACAAACTTTATATTTTTCCAGATGGTGGAATCAAACAAAAAAAGTAATAAAATCAGGCAGAGACTATGTAAACTAGGGGATTTGAACTTGTGACTTATCAGGCTGTATGTTACTAAAAACATGGCACTCAACAATGCCTAGAGGTACATTTAGAAACTTTATCTTACACTAGAAACAGAATCTAGAAACCCTGCATAGAGACAGTGAATCCTGGGGTCAGGGGTGTGACTCTTTGAAGCCAACATGGGCAATAAGTTGCACTGGCAACAACACGGAAGCCTTCTGTGTTACAGAATCTATTACTTACACATACTAAAAGAAAATTTACTAGAGAAGAACTTTTCAATGTATAGGTGCTCTGGAGAAAAAAAAGTGTTCACATTAGGATTACAAAAAAATTAAGTTTAGTTCTCCCTTAATTTAAAACAATGCAATCAGTGATTTAGCTAAAACAAATAAATTACCACGTGGACTCTTCTTACAATATGTACTTGTTTTATGAAGTTTAATATTGGTAACTGTAAATGCCAGATGCAAGCAATATTTTGTACACAATCTACACAAACAGATTTTAATAAATGAAGGTTTAAACTGATCAGAAATAATTTAAGGAATTTCAAAGTAAAAAAAAAAAAACCTGCTGACAAAGTATCTTCCACTATTAGAAAGTAATATTTATATTTTTATTATAAAGTGTTATCATAAAATACTTCTATCAATTTTCTTATGACGGTACTGCGTCTACATCATCAAGATTGCATATACCATGATAAGGTTGTAAACAATATGTAGCATTAAGTCATACTACACATTTCTAATAACCAGGCAACTGACAATATAAAAGAAAATGTCAGGTTATAAAAAAGATTTAAGATCAGTCTCCAAGGACCTGACATATTAATTTGGAATGTTTACAAAAAAGATTTGCATTTTAATCGTCATCTCCACATTGTATCCAGTGACAGCTACAAAATGTAACATTCAAGATGAAAACAAACTCCTCAGAAAATGGCCTTACTGACTTGACTTAATTATTTAATGAAATATCCTAAAATGTCATATTTGCTTTTCTTCAATTTATACTACTGTATCATCTTTTTTTTCAAAGATAAATTTTAAAACCTCACTGAAGTTTCAATACAATATTTCAAAAAAAAGGACAGCACTACCTACATTTCATAGGTCATTTTAGATAACTTACCCTTTGATACATATTCCGTATCGTTAGGGTAGTGCTCTTGTTCGCGCCTACCACAAGATTTGGCACAGTATCATCACTATGACCATTTTATACATAGTAAATCAGATATAAACACTGGTATTAACTTAATTTGATTGATTTTTTTTTCTCAAAAATCTTTAGAAATACCTTTAAATTCTCCAAATGGGCAATTACCACTATTACTTCCTAGTAACAAAAAAGTAAAAAAAATATAATGCCATTTGATACTTTGTAGTTTCCTCTTTTGTAAAATTGTCAAGTTGAGCCCATTCCTCTCTTAGCCAATTACTAAAATGCTCTTATCCACTCACATCAGGACTGCCAAGTCTGCATAACAATTCTTACTGACCAACTATAATTTACTGACCAACCAAAAATCAAAGAGGTATAAAAACAGGTGACAAAATTTCAAAAAGAACAGGTAGATGGGTTAAGAAAATGCAGTGCTTAAATCGGATATATTGCTGTAACTACAGTGTTAAGGGACACAGATATATTACTATACATGGTCAACTTACGGTTTACACGTTTCACAACAAGACATTATTTGTGGTATTACAGCATCCATACAGTCAAAACAAGTCGGTCTTTGTTTGAACAGTGCCTTAATGAACTTAAAACATCTTCCCTTGCTAATTCCATCGGCTAACTTACATATAATAAAACCAATATTAGAAAATTTGGAGAGCAACACGAGAAACAAGTTCCCTCCTACATCATCTCTGAAACAACTGACAGATCCAATAGAGACTATCCAAAATGTGAACAAATCTATTCCAAAATGAATGAGCAGTAGTAAAGGGAAATGGTGGTCTGAAGCCTCCAAATAAACATCTCATTGTTTACAATATTTAATCCAACCACTGTATGTACAATTTATAAAGAATGTAAGGTTTATTATCTAAAAAATAAGAATAAATAGAATAAAATACTATATCTAGAACACCATAGGAAAAGTACTGTATGCATAAAAATATTTTAAAGTTCTTTTAAGAGCTGTTTCATAAATAACATTTTCAACCTAATCTCTAAAGGGAGGGATAATGACATTATTGTAATGTAGTGTTTCATCTCAAGGGCAATGTGAAAAGCACCATTATTAAAGCTATGTAATCTTCCAGCAGGTCCTAAACCCCTGTAATAGACAAATTAAAGAAAATAACTCTCGTTTTGAAGGATTAATGTGTGTTCAGCGTCTGTATAAGTGGGCAGCTCAAGCTATTCCATCCTCATTTGTTGAGGTATATTAGGTACTAAATGAAACATCAGAATACCCAAACCACGCTGGATGGTTACATTAAAAGTCTGCTGAAGCTGTATTTATATATCCATTACTTTTGACAATATTGCTTAAAAAACAAAATTCAAAGAAAATGTTGCATGCAAACATGAAGAATACAAATATGTTTTTTGCCTAAAAAACTGAAATGGAAATATCTGATACAAAACTATTCAGCTGTATAGTACTTTAAGTATGGTACAGGGTAAGTGAACAATTTTACATTAGGCACTATTGCTTAAAGGGTAACTAAAGTTACCAGATAACATTTTTCTAATAGACACAGCACATTCATAAAGATACAACAAGCTGTTGGTATTTTTATGAAATTTATTTGTTGGTACAGTTAGATGCCATAATCCACCCCTATGTTTTGAAAGTCTAAATGTGGGTACACACTTAAACTATAAAGGGACAATTCTGTGGAATCTGCCGGAATCGTCCCTTTATCATCAAAGTGAGTAACGCATTCCCGAGCGGTCCCAAGGCTGCCGTATGTTCACTGTCTGCCTCGGGATTGACAATTTCCTTTGGCTGCAGTATTCTCTCTGTTCCTTAAGAATAGGGAGTCGGCCACAGATGAGGGAAATGTGCAGTTCTAAAAGTTCTTCCTATGCATTACATAGGGAGAACGCTTGGGAGTATTAATAGTGTAATGACAGATTCTGTCTGTCATCTTTTTAAGGTTTGTAGTGTGTGTACCCAACTTAAGTGAGTAAAGTACACTAAACAGGTCCTTTAGTGCACAGCAGAGTGCTTTGCCCCTTAAAGCCAATCATGTTACAGCTCAAAGGTCCTAAAGAACAGGGATTTCAGTCTGGGTTATTGAACATGCTGCCTCTTGTACACATCCTTTATAAAAACAGAGCATTGGTACAATGACCAACCAGAAATAATACATAAGGGTGTACATTTAGAGACTTTTTTTCTTTTTAGGCTGTTCTTTGTGGAAAATAAACTGCAGGGTAACAGCAGTTTCAAAGCCTTTTAAGAGGGGTCTATATTGGAGATGTCAGTAATGAAAATACACTGTGCATACTGGGGTCAAGGTGCGTGGTTAATAGGGAGACATGCTCACAAGGCTGTTTGAAGACTACATGGAGAGAGACACGTATTCTCTTAATTAAAGAGTCTAACTTTAAAATGCAAATAAATGCAAGGTACTGAAAAATTATCTAGCAATGTAATGGGTGTTAGGCGGAGGAAAGCTTTAACATTAAAAGGTAAAATAAAATGTAGTTCTCCTTAAATTCTCACATTAAATTGTCTTGCAAAAGCACCCTAAGTACCTGCTCAGCATAAGCAGACAGGTAAGGACCTAGAAGATACACAGAGATCAGTATAAATATAGGCATACTGCTGCTGTATCTGTGAAAAAAAGCCCACTTATTTTTTCCAATGTTTTTATGCTACCATTAATGTAGACCTATAATGCTATTTTACATAAAAAGGTCTTAAGCTCAACCCTTTTTATCTGTCAAAAGTGTAAATAGAAATCTAGCAGTTGCCGTAGCCATTGAAATTAATTGGAAATTTTTCTTGGATCCAATGCAATTTTCTTACCTTTTCATTTTTATAAGCTGGCACAAGACATATCTCACTTGATATCTGTAACTGTAAAAAAAAAAAGTTGTGAATAAATAATTTTCAATGTGATGCAAATATTGCATTTTAAATTGGATGCTGTATCGGTCAGAAGTGGATTATAAAAATGAATGTTTTTTGGGGGGGGACGGATGAAACCTTGAAAGATTTGTTAGTAGGCCAAACAATATGGCAGATGAAATAATTCTCAATAGAAATCTACTATGACTTGTCAGTATGCATCAGGAAGCCAATGAATAATAGTGTAAGGGTCATATTCATTAGAGCAGGGATCCTCAAACTTTGGCCCTCCAGATGTTTGAAAACTACAGCTCCCATCATTCCCTGGTTTCCCTCTGTAGTTGATGAATGCTGAAAGTTGCAGTTTTGAAACACCCGGAGGGCCATTATTTGAGGATCCTTGTTTTAAAGTAACCTAAACCAGCGGACTCACATTTTTCCCATAATATATTCCAGTTAGGATTATTCACTGGCATTGCAAGTTAGCAATTCATTCGTTTTCTGTACTACATTTAATATTAAAGGAAGGGAAAAAGGGAGATAAACAATAAAGCAGATATTGATTAACAGTAATTTTTTAATTTGTTTCTTACCTCTGATTTTATATAATGCTCCTTCAGTTTAATCAAATAAGTAATGACTTCTTCTAAAGCTTTTTCTTCCTCGGTTTTAAGAAATCTTTTTGTCACAGGGCTTGCCCCAAGGAGATGAAAGAGACTGATTACAGTGCAAAGGATTGCCACTAAGTTGTTCATTGTGTAGTGGAGGTAGAGCAAAATTTGGTTTGCAAGGATCAGATGATGATTTAGATGTCTGAAAAGCTTGTTGATTTATAGTGAGTTGAAAATGGCTAAAGTGACATCACTTTTACAAACTGCTGACAGCTCAGATTTATATATCAGATATTGGAGTTAAAAAAAGCCTCTAAATATGTAAATCACTAGAAAATCTTCCAAATGGAAATAGTAAGATTATTTTTTTCATTCAAAAATATCAACTGTGACAGAATACTCTGTTTCTTAGAAATCAATTTGGACAATCCTGCCTCATGTACCTGTGAAATTAAAGGGTATGTCCACCCTTAAATCTATTTTTTGATATAGCCTTCCCCCTGGTCCCCCAGCCCCAACCGCATCATTTTTATTTTTAGAAAGTGCCCCAAACTCTACTTACCTCCCCTCTTTCCCCCACCGCGCTGCCGGCCCTCTGCTTGCGAGAAAATGCAAGCAGAGGGGCGGGACCAGCAGTCGCGTCTGTGATTGGCTGAGCGGCAGCCAATCACGGAAGCGGCTGCCGGTCATTCAGTGCAGCGGAGGAAAGAGGGAAGGTAAGTAATGTTTGGGGCACTTTCTAAAAATAAAAATGTAGCGGTTGGGGCTGGGGGGACCAGGGACCTTTACTATATTAAAGGGGATTATGCTAGGGGAGGGAATCCAAGAGGGAGGGGAGGGGGGGGAGAAGGGCTGCAGTACGCATGCCAAACTTCTCCCGGAGGCCAGGTAGGACGCAGAGTCATATGGACTTGTATCCTCCTGGTGGGCAGTTTTTGGGACTTTGGGGGGGGGGACTACTGGAGAAACATATGGAGCTGGGATGTGAGGTAAGGATTAAACTACACTACACATGGGGCCATAGTGTGGGGGGGGAATTATAGTTTGGGGGTGGACATGCCCTTTAAGAAACAGAAGAATTTTCACCCCCAAAAACTATTTCTGTGAGAGCTGCGAATAACTGTTTTTACAATCATTTCTAGGTGACCAATATACATGTTTTCAGTTACCTCCAAAACTGTTATATTCAATGGGAGGTCATTTAATAGATTTGTTGTAGGTATATGTCAAAAGAAAACTTGCAGCAGACAAAACTCCTAAAACGCCACATGTACTGTAACTTAAAGGATAAGTGCACTGTAAAATCAAGTTGTGTTTATTTGGAAGCTACAGCTTCAAAAATACTGTTGCCATTTTTTTTACCTATGCCCCTCAGAGCCTACCTTTGTGCCTTGAAAGTTGCTGACATCTTGTTACTGGTTTGCTGAATGTTAAGCTCGCCCTCTCTGAGATTTCCTCTGCTTTTCTGTTTGAGCCTCAAATGGTAATGCCTTTGAGCTCCGTGCACTCTCCTGCTTAAGCCTCAAACAGTAATGCCTGTGAGTTCCGTGCACTCTCCTGCTTGAGCCTCAAACAGTAATGCCTGTGAGTTCCGTGCACATGCGTGTGCACGGAACTCACAAGCATTACTGTTTGAGGCTCAAGCAGGAGAAAGCGGAGGAAATCTCAGAGGGGCGGAGCTTAACATTCAGCAAACCAGTAACAAGATGTCAGCAACTTCAAGACACAAAGCTAGGCTCTGGAGGGGCATAGGTAAAAAAAAAAAATACGATGGCAACAGCGCAGCTTCCAAATAACATAACTTGATTTTACAGTGCACTTATCCTTTAAAGGGGAAGTTCAGTGCAAATACTGCTTTTTTTCTGAAAAGTATATGTATTTTTTCATCCCAATGACCTTAACCTGCTAATTCAGCATTTTTTTCTGTGTATAAATAAATGCAACAGAAATACTGACTTCCTGTTTGCAAGACCCCTAATAGAGACCGTTATGGTCTTGCCCTTGACCAGCGCCGGGGTTATGAGTTGCTCAGTAGAGATACTGAGGCATATTTGACCCATCCAACAGCCAATCAGTAGAAATTACTGTTAGGAACATTCTGGTGCATCCTGGGAAGAAGAAGGACCGTTAGAACCTGAAATGTCAGCTCACTAATGTCAAAAGCAGGGATCAACAAAGGGTATGAAATCAACTGATTTTTTAAAATGGGAGAGAATATGTAGAATAACTAAGAAGGCATTACACAAACTAACAATTAAACAAATATTGATAATTTCCACAGAACTGTCCCTTTAAGCCAAAAGAAGCTCTAAGCCATTTTCGAATGAACCCTGTACCAACAAGAAAACATCTATACTAGCAAAGCTTTAGGAGAGCATTGAGTACAATGGATTCCCCCTCTTCTTTTTCTTACAGAAAAATGCTAAAATCAATTTTATCCCACAAATGGTGGACATGAAATCTTTCACTAAGTAAGTAAACAGTCTCACTCTACCCTTAGCAGAAATTAATCAAAGGTAGCTGATGAAAACATTCCCTCTTTCTCTTTATTAGGCACATTGGGCATCCCTGAGCTGTGAAAGATGATAGGGATCAGACACCAGAAGCTTTGCTTACTGGCTAAATAAAATCTTTTTTTACAATTAGTAAATGCATTCACATCAGGCCCTGTCCTAATGAGCTTAAAATCAAAGCAATTTATCTCTCATGTACAACCTATCATTATATCTTTATGATTATGGGGGAACCGCAGTGCCCAGAGCAAACCCACACAAGCACAGGTAGAAAAGACAAACTCCTTGCAGATGTGGCTGTAATAACTTGGCCAGATTTCTACCATATAGCAATTTTTATGTTTCACTTTAGCTGTCCTTTAATGTTTTCAAACAGGAGATATTAAATTTAACCTTAAATGAATTATCACTATTTGAATTTACCTAGGAAATCACTTAATTCTCTGTACAAAGAAATGTATCGTGATCTTGCAGATCCTGTCTGTCATCTTTTAAAAATCTTTCCTGTGTCTTCCCATATTAAGGTTGCTGCACACAGAACCTCAAAAACAGTATGTCTGCCATGAATGGTTAGATAAAACCTACAGTATAGACCTGTACAAGTAGCCTCACACTAAATACTGTTACTTCCTTTTTGGCACTATGCTGTGATTTTTTTTTTACGTTAGGCAGCATTTATTAGCAAACACTCTAATATGGAAAACAAAAGTATTACACAGGTTTTGGTGTATTCTATTGGAAATGGAACTGAATTACTTACCTGGAACAAGCTCCATGACTATATAAATCGGTTGCCTTTGCGTGCACACCCCAATTAGCTTAACTATATTGCCATGATCATATTGCTTCAGTATTCTATATGGAATAGAAACCAAAAATAACTTGTAAATACTTAAGAATTGCATTGTAAAATCACAAAGTATAGAAACAAACTTATAAATATGAAAGCATTTTAAATAATAACATAACGTATATACTCTAGTATAAGCTGAGGTTTTTAGGTTTCAAAACCAGCCTCGAATTATACTTGAGTCAAGAGCAGACTTAGCATAATTCCTGATGCAGCCATAAGTCAGAAAGGAAAGCCAGCAGTTCCCAGTAGTACTTTGTGGGTGCACGACGAAGTTATCATGCACGCCGGCGCAATGACGTCATTGCGCACCCGCTGACACAGGAATCAACTTTATGCACAGAAAGGCTGTAAGTACAGTAAATACCCATGGCTACCAGTATATGATGCAATTACCCTTGGTTATTAGTACGGTATGTGTTTCCTTCCAATGGCTACCAGTATGTGATTAAATTCCCATTGCTATCAGTATATAATGAAATGCCCATGGCTACCAGTATGTAATGAAATACCCATGGCTACCAGTATGTGATGAAATGCCCATGGCTATCAGTATGTAAATAAATGCCCTTGGCTACCAGTATATAATGAAATTCCCATGGCTACCAGTATGTGATGAAATGCCCATGGCTATCAGTATGTAAATAAATGCCCTTGGCTACCAGTATATAATGAAATTCCCATGGCTACCAGTATGTAAATAAATTCCCATGGCTACCAGTATGTAAATATTAATTCCCATGGCTACCAGTATGTAAATTAGTTCTTATGGCTATTCGGTGTACTGTATGGGATTACTGTCCATTTAAAGGGCAACTAAAGCCTCAGAACAATACAGAATTAGAAGGCAGAATTGGTCATAATTTCAACCTCGGCTTATATTCGAGTATATACAAACAGAAATAAATTGTAGCGTAATGGATTCCCATCTGAAGGGGACTTAAGCCTACAATAAAATAGAACCTAGAACATGGATGGCAATCATAGATCTCAAGATGTTTGAATTCTACAACTAATTCAAAAAAAAAAATAAATAATATATATAATATATATATATATATATATATATATATATAGTTCTACCAAACAAAATAACACTAATAATTTAGTTTAATACACCAGATAACTAATCAAAATTCATAGAAACATTGCTGATTAAAACTACAATGATTAAAGATAGCTGGCCAGCTACAAAGAATAAATAAATATCAATATATAAATAAATAATATGCACAACATACACCAAATTAATTAAAATCCACGGAAAATACACTAAAATATATATGGCAGTCCGGAGGACAGCAATAAGTTGATATCTCTCACCTACCGGAGAGTTGGCCCACCGACACTTCTCAATCTTTCCCCATACACACGCGTTTTTGTGTCTGCTTGCTGCACGCTTTGGAAGGATTGCTTTTGCAATCTGCAAAATATCTTTTCCTTACATTGGAAGCAGCACAATGACTAACTTATCATTTAGAGCTATTGATCCAAGCCCAATATCAACTATTGATTAACTGGAGGACTACCATGAATTTATAGAGCAACCTGTATGTTGTGCATATTATTTATTAATATATTGATATGTATTTATTCTTAGTAGCTTGCCAGCTATCTTTATTAATTGTATTTTTAATCAGGATATTTTCTATGAATTTGATTAGTGATCTGGTGTATTAAACTATGCATTTTTCCTCAATGATTTTATAGTGTTACTGTTTTTGGTGGAACTACATATGCTTTAGGCTCCCTTGTCTGTGTTCGGAGGGAAGGCACCCTTAAGGTTCGTACACCCGTACGTACACCCGCAGACCCACGATGTGTACGAATGGCCATTTCAAGCCCGTGTATGTCCACTTTATCGGCTCTGCTCGTTCAGAGAACCGCCCGGCGGATTGGGCAATGATCCCCGAGTGAGTGGCCGTTTCAGCCGATTAGGTGCCCATACGTGTGCCGATTATTGGCCGTGTACAAACCTTTAGTGTACAAACCTTTAGTGGTTCGGTTGTCTTTGTTCCACCATTCAACCTTCATTTCACTCTACTTTCAGGCATTTTAAGTAATGATGAATACAACAACTCACATCATTTCCTGGCAGCACATTGCTTGTAGGAAAATGCTGGGAGCTGTAGTTTTCAAACATCTGGAGATCTACTGGATGCCTATTGCTGACTATTTATGTCACAGAGAGTGAAGAAAAAATTACGAGAACAGGAAAGCTGTTATGAACCCTGGTTCAGATTAAAAAAGCTAAGGTGGTAAATCAGTTAAGTGTGTTCAAAAATACGTTATAAACTAATGTAATTATCTTTAAAAGAAGCATATCATTAACCAGTGAGCTATCCAAACATTTGTCCTATTAACTTTTTAGGAAAACCCCATCTAAAATGCCCGAGGACATTAAAAAGAGCCATACAATGTGAAAAATCCTGGCTACTGGACAGCAAACGGATACTAGCCATATAATGATAACAAGGCCACAATTAGTGACACATTATATAAACATAATGTAGTTACAGAGTTTACGTACATATCTTGTCTTTTTGGGGGTCTTCATTTTAATTCTTTAGAAGTACATTTTGTACACAATGGTGAAACCTTTAAAGGGGAACTAAAGTCTCCAGACAACATTGTCCCAATGGACAGAGCACATTCACAAACATACAACAAGCTGTGTCTCACCTCTCCCTTTGCTGTGACCATTGGGTGGTTTATGAAAATAACCTGTGAGTACTAGGGGTCAGCTCCCACAATCCACCTAAGCTGGGTAAACCCCCAGCTAAGTGTCTGCGTACAGGCACATGCTCTGTAGAGCTCAACAGATCAAAACAAGGAAGTTGCAGCCTTGCTTCCTAGAAGCTGACAGCCAATCACATTACAGCACAGAGATCTTCCCTCTCCCTGACACAGAAAGGGTATTTCAGTTTTGTGATTTTAAACACATTCAATGCTCCTGTCCTAACAATGATATAACACTTTACTCTTCATACAAAAAGAAAGATAATGTTTGCAGTGTATTTCAAAGATAGCATGGATGTAGGAAACGGAATACTTACATTTCAGCAAAAATAAAAGTCTGGGGAATAGAACTTGCAACTTGTACATTTACTCTGTATTGCTTGGTACAAGTAGAATATTGTACAAAAAATAAAGGTAAGTTTGGGGATTCAAACACGTGACCTTCTTAACTATGTGTCTAAACCTGGCGACATGGTGAGCCACTACTGAATAAACTAAAAACCTATGTACATTTAGAAGCTTTATCTTTTGCATAGAATACAATAGAAACAAAAAAGGTATGTCTGGGGTATTGAACTCGTGACCTTCTGAACTGTGTATTTTTTAAACCTGGTGCCTTAACCGGTGCGACAACAATCTACAAGCAGAGAATCCAGGTACATTTGGAAGCTTTATCTTTTGTTAGGAAAAGAATAATTTTAAAAAATATGGAGGGTAAAAAGCAGCTTCCAAAGTCCTATCAGGGATTCCATAGTGGCGTGGAGACATCTGTATAGAAAACACTTTGTGCATAGAGACAGTGAATATTGGGGTCAGGGACATGTTTTTTTGACGACTTCATGGCTGTGGGTTGTACTGCTAACAACATGGAAACCTTCTTATTTTCAGAATCTATTTGTCACATGTACTAAATGCAACTTACTAGAGATGAATCTCACAATGTATAGGTGTTCTGGGGAGAAAAACTTTCACATTATGTTTTAAAAGATTTACGTTCTTTATTATTCAAAATATTGCTCTGAAGAACTTTAAAAGGCATGTCCCCCCTTAAAACAAACAACATTGTCAGTTACCTGCCCCCCAACGGATATATTTTGCACATTATTACCTGAATTACTAATTAGATATTTAATAATAAATATTGTCCCCTTTTTGGCAGCGTTAGCTGGCCCTTCCTCCACGCAGTCAATAAAAGCTGTGACAACCGATATCACAGGCAATATTTAACTGCTGTTTCACCTGCTGCACATGCTCAAGCTTATTAAAAAAAACTCACTCAGCAGATGGAGGAGACTAAAAACTTTTCCAGAAGGGAATAGAACAGATCAATACATTTCTGGTTCCAAATGCGTATAATAAACTGATTTTTAAAAAAAGCAGTTGGGGTTGGCGTGCAGACAATTGTCAAGTTACCTTTGTGATGTGTTAAATTGTGGATTATTGTTGGTCCGGATTAGCAACACTCAACAGTCAATATGTAATTTAAATTTCACCAATGTGCTTAAATTTGCAGAAAAGAAACCTAAAGGTAAATGTTCCCTATGGTTCTAAATGGCTCATGGGAAGAGACAGGTGAATGCTCTTGTATAAGCAAACAAGATATTGGTTTGATGGATACATGCTTTGCTATCTTTGCAGTTTTTTTTTTTTTAGAAACTCATGAATATACTATGGGAGGCATATGTGTAACCCCAAGGAATTTATTGCACTCTGCAAATACTACTAAACTAAATTTTGTAACTGGTACAGTACTTAATTTCCTACGCAGAATTAAGTACCAATGCACTGTAAGATGAATTACGTATATATGATAAGAAGTGGATTATATAAGTAAAAAGTTTTCATGTTGTTGCAAATTAATTTCCCTGTCCATAATCCATATAGTCTTCAAACAGCCTTCTGACTATGTGAAAGTATTGACCACACACCCCTGACCGCAAGCATCTATTCATAGAGCATTTATACATATTAAAGGATAAGTGCACTGTAAAATCAAGTTATGTTCATTTGGAAGCAGCAGCTTTAAAAATACTGTTGACATTTTTTTCCCTATGCCCCTCCAGAGCCTACCTTTGTGCCTTGAAAATTGCTGACATCTTGTTACTGGTTTGCTAAATGTTAAGCTCCACTCCTCGGAGGTTTCCTCTGCTTTCTCCTGCCTCAAACATTCTCGTTCTCTCAAACGTTCTCACCTCAAACAGTAATGCCGGTGAGCTCCATGCACTCTCCTGCTTGAGCCTCTAACAGTAATGCCTGTGAGTTCCGTGAACTCTCCTGCTTGAGCCTCTAACAGTAATGCCTGTGCGTTCCGTGCATGTGCACGGAACTGACAGGCATTATATATTGAGGCTCAAGCAGGAGAAAGCAGAGGAAATCTCAGAGCAGGGCTCAACATTCAGCAAACCAGTAACAAGATATCAGCAACTTTCAAGGCACAAAGCTAGGCTCTGGAGGGACATAGGGGAAAAAAAATATGGCAACAGTATTTTTAAAGCTGCAGCTTCCAAATGAAACATAACTTGATTTTACAGTTCACTTATCCTTTAAGACATCAAAGGATGCTGTAGCTCTGCAATTTATCTAGCCAGCATGAATGGCATAAAGTAAAAAATAAAAGAAAATTTGAGAAAAATTAAGACAGCTTCAAAAAACAATACTAAATATTCAGCTATTTTTATCGTATTTTTCCCTCAAATCTGGAAAATGTTTCTAAATGTACCTATTCACTATGTGTTAGGTTTGGTGGTTTAATGGACTAATAACACATTTAATGTTATTACTGCTTTTCCTGCTGGCTTGGAAATAAAATGCAAAGATTAACTTTTTTGTATGAAAAGCAAATTAATGTGTAGATGTAAGGGGGAAAGATGTTTCCAAACACAGTAAAATCCCCGTGCTGCGTTTGAGAGACAGGATCTCTGTGCTGTAACATGATTGGCCATCTACCTTTAGAGTGCAGGACAGGCTGCAGCTTCCTTGTTTTTAATCTGATGTGCAAAAGACATCATTTGTAATAGTGTACAGCCAACACTTAGATTTCCATCAACACAGAGAGATGGGAGCTGAACCCTAGTACCTGCAGGGTAATTAAATAAATTGAATCAACAGCCTCGGCAAAGGGAGAGGTGAGACACAGCTTTCTATATCATTGTGAATGTGCTCTGTACATATGGCCAGTTTTATGATTTAAAGGATAATTGAATGTATTTTCGTTCAATAATCTTGTAAAACTAATCAATATATTTTATAGTAGTTGAATAGAAGACTACATTTCAAGAATGCTTTATGTTTAATGACAGTATCCTTTTATTTCTTTCCTTTACACAATTAAAATATTCACAGAAACAATAACACCACTATTCTAAAAAAAAAAAAAAAAAAAAGGAAACAAACAGCAGAACATTTTCACTTAGATCTTGGGTTGTTTACCTGGCTTCAGATAAAAATTTTAATTTAAGTTCCTGAGGAAGATCTTCTTTGCATGTTTTCACAGCCACTGGTGTTTTATCCTTTAAAGTACCCTTAAAAACTTCACCAAAATTACCCTAAAATAAAAAAACACAATAATTTACATAGATTATTTAATAGTCAAGAGTTTGTTTAGTGTGGCTAAATTTTTGTCAATTTTGCTGTTCCTGTTACATAGATTATTTACCTGTGCTTGTGCCACAAAACAATATTGACTAAATTAGAATGTTCATGCTGATTCTGCCACATAACAGATATTGGAATTTCATTCATTCGTAAAATACTAGCACTGCTATGTACTGAGAGCCGTTATTGGCTATTTGTGTCTTAAAGTCACGTTAACCAATGTACCAAGCGTTAAAATGACTTTAAGACACAAATAACGGCAGTTGCGATGTTACGCAAATTTTCTGTCACGCAACTGCCGCAACCAATGTACTAAGCCATTAAGGCGTTAAAGAATTCACAAAAGGCAAGCTCAATTTTGCAATGCACCGAGTGCCACTATCAGCTCGGTGCATTGCCTAAAGGGGGCAATAGAGAGCGATAGCGACTCTCGGTACATATCCCCTTAGGTATTTCTGTATTTCACACTATATAATTCACACCAACATATATACAATACATTCATATAGGATGAAATTTATTGACATTAAAAACACCAGAAGGTGCAGACTCTTGTAACTTACATACATTTAATTTTACCGGTTTTACATGTTTACTTTTAAGATGTAATTGGTTTGAAAAATTGTAATCAAAATTACAGTAAAAAAAAGTCTTATATAAGGCAAATCTATATGTGTAGGACATAATATGAATAAGGTCCAGCCCCTGAGAACAACTGAAATGCAGGGGAAGGGGTTAATCCAGACAGGGATTACTTTGAAATTAGAGGGACAGGAAAAATTATATATCATTTATAAAATAATTTTATTCTATGTCTCCTATTGCCTGTTGTGAACTGAAAATGATTAGGAAATGATCGAGCATCTTGCAAACCCCAAGTACTGTAACAGTACAGAAAGTACCAACAATCCCTTTCCATGTGGGGCAACAGGAAGCTGTGTGTACAGGTTTTAGAATAGAAAAGTAGAACTCTACTTACAACCCCTCTCTCCTGCGGGCACTTTGATCCAGCTCCCTGCTTGCCAGAACTTGCAAGCAGGGTCCAGACAGGCAGCCGCGTCTGTGACTGGCTGAGAGGCAGCCAATCACAGGCACAGGAGAAAAGGGGAAGCACGGTGGCTCAGTGGTTAGCACTGATGACATGCGGCGCTGAAGTGCTGAGTACAAATCTACCCTTGGATGCATCTGAAAAGAGTTTGTATGTTCTCCCTGTGCTTGTGTGGGTTTCCTCTGGGCACTCCAATTTCCCCCACAATCATAAAGTCATACAGAGGTTGTATGTGTCAAATAAATGTGCTTGGACTGAAAGGGCCTGATGTGAATGTATACATGTAATTGTAAAGCGCTATGAAAGATGTTGGCGCTACATAAATCCATAATAAGAAGTAGATTTCCAATACTTTTTTTTAGGAATCTGACATAGTGGTTGGGGCTGGGCAGGGGTTTACGCTAGGTAAAAGGGCAGCCATGGAGGGATCCGGAGGGGGGGGGGAGGGGGGAAATGGCTACCCTGTGCATATCACACTACCTCCAGGAGGCAAGATTAGAGGCAGAAACCTTTTAGCAGGAAGACATCTCTTCCTGACAAACTTCAGTCTCTTGGACTTTGGACAAGCATTGCAGGACAACCATAAGGAGCAGAGATGTACGGTAAGGATATTTTTAAACTTCACACTGGGGTCAGTAGTGGGTTAAATTTGGAGGGTCGACATGCCCTTAAAGAAAAACATTTCATGTGCCTTTTATTGGTATATTACTATCATTACCAATCTTGTGGTAAAATGCACCATAAAATGTACTGTGCTATTGTATACTATTACTTACTTTTCCCAATAATTCTCCAAGTGTAACATCTTCATGATTAAGTATCCACTTTTTATCCTGGGGAAAACAAACAAACAAATTCAAACCAGCAAAATAAACACAAACTGTTTTATACATTTTCTTCCTAAAGTCATGTTAAAGAAGAACTAAAGTCCCAAGACAACATTGTCCCAATAAAGAGAGCACATTCACAAACGAACAACAAGCTGTGTCTCATATCTCCCTTTGCTGTGGATGCTGGGTGATTTATGAAAATAACCTGTGTGTACTAAGGGTCAGCTCCCATAATTCACCTTATCTGGGAACACCCATCTAAGTGTCCGCTGGACACTTCACAGGAAACTGCAGTCTTGCTTCCTGGAAGCTGACAGCCAATCATGTTACAGCTCAGAGTTCCCTCCCTCTGACACAGAACACAGATACCAGTGCAGTTTTTGTGTAAACACATTAGAAATGCTCCTGTCCCTAACAATGATAAATTCCTATGCTTTACATACAAAAAAGAAAAGTAATCTTTGCAGTGTATGTCTTTGCTATGATGAAAAGATGAAAGAAACAGAACATTTAACATTTCAGCAAAAAATAAAAGTAAATATGGGGAATCGAACCAGCAACCTTCTATTCTGTGTCTTTCTAAAAAGAAAGCTTTCTAGGCCACAAGGGCTAATAAGTAATGGACTAGTACATGTAGAGTCTTTATCTTTTGCTAGACACATAATAAAAACAAAAAAAGGGAACATGGGGAATCGAACCTGTGTCCCCAGCACTTTAGCAGAGCACGCCACAGGTGAACACTCAATCAATAGAAGTAAATGTCAGTAAAATCAGTACACTGTTTTGTATTGCTACTGGAAGACTGTCAGCAATTCACACTGGTTGGTAAATAAATAACAGAGCTGCTATATATAAAGATTGTACATATGTAGAAACTTCATATTTTTCTAGAAACATGGAAACAAACAAACAAAAAAAGCACTAAACTCAGGCAGTAGACCATGTTATATTGTTTCATAAGTAAGCTAGGGGATTTAAACTTGCGACTTCTTGGTCTGATTGTTTCTAAACACACAGCATTCCCTTAATTTTAAACAATGCAATCAGTGATTAGCTAAAAACAAATAAATTACCACGTGGACTCTTTTACAATATGTACTTGTTTATGAAGTTTAATATTGGTAACTGTAAATGCCAGATGCAAGCAAATTTTGTACACAATCTACACAAACAGATTTAATAAATGAAGGTTTAAACTGACAGAAATTATTTAAGGAATTTCAA
Source organism: Hymenochirus boettgeri (assembly GCA_019447015.1). NCBI lineage: Eukaryota > Metazoa > Chordata > Amphibia > Anura > Pipidae > Hymenochirus > Hymenochirus boettgeri. The sequence continues at coordinate 334,740,717 of CM033469.1, forward strand.
AGTAAAAAAAAAAAAAAAACCTGCTGACAAAGTATCTTCCACTATTAGAAAGTAATATTTATATTTTATTATAAAGTGTGATCATAAAATACTTCTATCAATTTTCTTATGACTGGTACTGCGCCACATCATCAAGATTGCATATACCATGATAGGTTGTAAACATATGTAGCCATTAAGTCATATACAATTCTAATAACCAGGCAAATGACAATATAAAGAAAATGTCAGGTTATAAAAGAGTTAAGATCAGTCTCCAAGGACCGACATATTAATTGGAATGTTACAAAAAAGATTTGCATTTTAATCGTCATCTCCACATTGTATCCAGTGACAGCTACAAATGTAACATTCAGATGAAAACAAAACTCCTCAGATGGCCTACTGACTTGACTTAATTATTTAATGAAATATACAAAATGTATAGATTTGCTTTTCTTCAATTTATACTACGTATCATCTTTTTTTTCAAAGATAAATTTAAACCTCACTGAAGTGTCAATACAATATTTCAAAAAAAAAAAAGGACACACTACCTACATTTCATAGGTCATTTTAGATAACTTACCCTTTATACATATTCCGTATCGTTAGGGTAGTGATCTTGTTCGCGCCCTACACAAGATTGTGGCACAGTATCATCACTATGACCATTTTATACATAGTAAATCAGAATAAACACTGGTATTAACTTAATTTGATTAGTTTTTTCTCAAAAATCTTTAGAAATACCTTTAAATTCTCCAAATGGGCAATTTACCACTGATTACTTCCTAGTAACAAAAAGTAAAAAAAAAATAATGCCATTTGACTTTGGAGTTTCCTCTTTTGGAAAAATTGTCAAGTTGAGCCCATTCCTCTTAAGCCAATTACTAAATGCCTTATCCACTCACATCAGGACTGCCCAAGTCTGCATAACAATTCTTACTGACCAACTATAATTACTGACAACCAAAAATCAAAGAGGTATAAAAACAGGTGTCAAAATTTCAAAAAGAACAGGTAGATGGGTTAGAAAATGCAGTGCTTAAATCGGATATATGCTGTAACTACAGTGTTAAGGGACACAGATATATTACTAACATGGGCAACTACGGTTTACCACGTGTCACAACAAGACATTATTGTGGTTATTACAGCATCCATACAGTCAAAACAAGTCGGTCTTTGTTTGAACAGTGCCTTAATGAACTTAAAACAAAATCTTCCCTTGCTAATTCCATCGGCTACTTACATAAAAAAACAATATTAGAAAATTTGGAGAGCAACACGAGAAACAGTTCCTCCTACATCATCTCTGAAACAACTGACAGATCCAATAGAGACTATCCAAATGTGAACCAAATCTATTCCAAAAATGAATGAGCAGTAGTAAAGGGAAATGGGTGTCTGAAGCCTCCAAAATAAACAAATCTCATTGTTTACAATATTTAATCCACCACTGTATGTACAATTATAAAGAAGTAAGGTTTATTATCTAAAAAATAAGAATAAATAGAATAAAATACTATATCTAGAAACACCATAGGAAAGTATGATGCATAAAAATATTTTAAGTTCTTTTAAGAGCTGTTTCATAAATAACATTTTCAACTAATCTCTAAAGGGAGGATAAGACATTATTTAATGTAGTGTTCATCTCAAGGGCAATGTGAAAAGCACCATTATTAAAGCTATGTAATCTTCCAGAGGTCCTAAACCCCTGTAATAGACAAATTAAAGAAAAACTCTCGGTTTGAAGGATTAATGTGTGTTCAGCGTCTGTATAAGTGGGCAGCTCAAGCTATTCCATCCTCATTTGTTGAGGTATATTAGGTACTAAATGAAACATCAGAATACCCAAACCACGCTGGATGGTTACAAAAAGTCTGCTGAAGCTGATTTATATATCCATTACTTTTGACAATATTGCTTAAAAAACAAAATTCAAAGAAAATGTTGCATGCAAACATGAAGAATACAATATGTTTTTTGCCTAAAAAACTGAAATGGAAATATCGATACAAAACTATTCAGCTGTATAGACTTTAAAGGCTATGTCCACCCTAAAATTTATTTTTTCATATAAGATCCCCCCTGGGCTCCCAGCCCCAACCGCTATATTTTTTTTTTAGAAAGCCCCCCAAACTCTACTTACCTCCCCTCGATCCTTCGCCGCGCTCCCGGCCCCTAGCTTGCAAGGAAATGCAGCAGAGGGGCGGGGGGACCGGCAGCCGCGTCGTTGATTGGCTGAGCGGCCGCCAATCACAGACGCGGCTTGCCGGCAGCTCACTTCGCCGGAGGAAAGAGGAGAGGTAAGTAAGAGTTTGGGGGAGCTTTCTAAAAAAAAAAAATATGCGGTTGGGGCTGGGAGACATGGGGGAAATCATTACTGAAGGGGTTTTATGCTAGGGGGAGGGGAGAGTAGAAGAGGGAGGGAGAGGGAGGGGAGAGGGGGAGGGAGGAGGGGGAGAAAGGGCTGCAGTACGCATGGCAAAAATCTACCTGAGGCCAGCTAGCAGGCGCGTGTCCTATATGGACTCTGCTAGCCTCCTGTAGTCATTTTTGGGAATTTGGGGGGGGGACTACAGGAAGAACCCTATGGAGCTGGGAGTGAGGTAAGGATTAAACTACACTACATGGTGGGGCAGAGTAGTTGGGGGGATTATAGTTTTGGGGGGTGGACATGCCTTTAAGTATGGTACAGGGTAAGTGAACAATTTACATTAGGCACTATTGCTTAAAGGGTAACTAAAGTTACCAAATAACATTTTTTCTAATAGACACAGCACATTCATAAAGATACAACAAGCTGTTGGTATTTTTATGAAATTTATTTGTTGGTACAGTTAGATGCCATAATCCACCCATGTTTTGAAAGTCAAATGTGGGTACACACTTAAACTATAAAGGGACAATTCTGTGGAATCTGCCGGAATCCTCCCTTTATGATCAAAGTGAGTAACGCATTCCCGAGCGGTCCCAAGGCTGCCGTATGTTTCACTGTCTGCCTCGGGATTGACAATTTCCTTTGGCTGCAGTTTCTCTCTGTTCCTTAAGAATAGGGAGGCGGCCACAGATGAGGGAAATGTGCAGTTCTAAAGTTCTTCTATGCATTACATAGGGAGAAGTTGGGAGTATTAATAGTGTAATGACAGATTCTGTCTGTCATCTTTTTAAGGTTTGTAGTGTGTGTACCCAACTTAAGTGGAGTAAAGTACACTAAACAGGTCCTTTAGTGCACAGCAGAGTGTTGCCCCTTAAAGCCAATCATGTTACAGCTCAAAGGTCCTGAAGAACAGGGATTTCAGTCTGGGTTATTGAACATGCTGCCTCTTGTACACAATCCTTTATAAAAACAGAGCATTGGTACATGACCAAACCAGAAATAATACATAAGGGGGTTACATTTAGAGACTTTTTTTCTTTTTGGCTGTTCTTTGTGGAAAATAAACTGCAGGGTAACAGCAGTTTCAAAGCCTTTAAGAGGGGTCTATATTGGAGATGTCAGTAATGAAAATACACTGTGCATACTGGGGTCAAGGTGCGTGTTAATAGGGGACATGCTCACAAGGCTGTTTGAAGACTACATGGAGAGAGACACGATTCTCTAATTAAAGAGGTCTAACTTTAAAATGCAAATAAATGCAAGTACTGAAAAATATCTAGCAATGTAATGGGTGTTAGGCGAGGAAAGCTTTTAACATTAAAAGGTAAAATAAAATGTAGTTCTCCTTAAATTCTCACATTAAATTGTCTTGCAAAAGCACCCTAAGTACCTGCTCAGCAATAAGCAGACAGTAAGGGACCTAGAAGATACAACAGAGATCAGTATAAATATAGGCATACGCTGCTGTATCTGTGAAAAAAAGCCCACTTATTTTTTCCAAGTTTTATGCTACCTAATGTAGACCTATAATGCTATTATGATTTCAAAACCGTGTTCCAAGAAAAAGAAAGTACAAAAAAATTAAAGGGTATGTCCACCCTTAAATCTATTTTTGATATAGCCTTCCCCCTGGTCCCCCAGGCCCCAACCGCATCATTTTTATTTTAAGAAAGTGCCCCAAACTTTTACTTACCTCCCCTCTTTCCTTCGCCGCGCTGCCGGCCCTCTGTTGCGAGGAATGCAAGCAGAGGGGCGGGACGGCAGTCGGTCTGTGATTGGCTGAGTGGCAGCCATCACGGACGCGGCGCCGGTCATTCAGTGCAGCGGAGGAAAGAGGAGGGGAGGTAAGTAAAAGTTTGGGGCACTTCTAAAAAAAAAAAAATGATGCGGTTGGGGCTGGGGGACCAGGGACCTTTACTATATTAAAGGGGATTATGCTAGGGGGAGGGAATCCAGAGAGGGAGGGAGAGGGCGGGGAGAAGAAGGGCTGCAGTACGCATGCCAAACTCTCCGGAGGCCAGGTAGGACGCAGAGTCCTATATGGACTCTGCTATCCTCCTGGTGGCAGTTTTGGGACTTTGGGGGGGGGGGGGACACTGGAGAACCATATGGAGCTGGGATGTGAGGTAAGGATTAAACTACACTACACAATGGGGCCATAGTAGTGTTGGGGGGGGGAATTATAGTTTTGGGGGTGGACATGCCCTTTAAGAAACAGAAAAGAATTTCACCCAAAAACTATTTCTGTGAGAGCTGCGAATAACTGTTTTTACAATCATTTAGGTGACCAACTAACATGTTTTCAGGGTACCTCCAAAACTGTTATATTCAATGGGAGGTCATATTAATAGATTTGTTGTAGGTATATGTCAAAGAAAACTTGCAGCAGACAAAACTCTAAAACGCCACATGTACTGTAACTTAAAAGGATAAGTGCACTGTAAATCAAGTTGGTTTATTTGGAAGCTACAGCTTCAAAAATACTGTTGCCATTTTTTTTACCTATGCCCCTCAGAGCCTACCTTTGGCCTTGAAAGTTGCTGACATCTTGTTACTGGTTTGCTGAATGTTTAAGCTCCGCCTCTTGAGATTTCCTCTGCTTCTCCTGTTTGAGCCTCAAATGGTAATGCCTTTGAGCTCCGTGCACTCTCTGCTTAAGCCTCAAACAGTAATGCCTGTGAGTTCGTGCACTCTCCTGCTTGAGCCTCAAACAGTAATGCCTGTGAGTTCCGTGCACATGCGTGTGCACGGAACTCACAAGCATTTACTGTTGAGGCTCAAGCAGGAGAAAGCGGAGGAAAATCAGAGGGCGGAGCTTAACATTCGCAAACCAGTAACAAGATGTCAGCAACTTTCAAGACACAAAGCTAGGCTCTGGAGGGGCATAGGTAAAAAAAAAAAATACGATGGCAACAGCTGCAGCTTCCAAAAAACATAACTTGATTTACAGTGCACTTATCCTTTAAAGGGGGAAGTTCAGTGCAAATATGCTTTTTTCTGAAAAGTATATGTATTTTTCATCCCAATGACCTTAACCTGCTAATTCAGCATTTTTTCTGTGTATAAATAAATGCAACAGAAATACTGACTTCCTGTTGCAAGACCCTAATAGAGACCGTTATGGTCTTGCCCTTGACCCAGCGCCTGGGTTTATGAGTTGTCAGTAGAGATCTGAGCATATTTGCCCATCCCAACAGCCAATCAGTAGAAATTATGTTAGGAACATTCTGGTGCATCCTGGGAAGAAGATGGACCGTTAGAACCTGAAATGTCAGCTCACTAATGTCAAAAGCAGGGATCAACAAAGGGTATGAAATCAACTGATTTTTTAAAATGGGAGAGAATATGTAGAATAACTAAGAAGGCATTACACAAACTAACAATTAAACAAAATATTGATAATTTCCACAGAACTGTCCTTTAAGCCCAAAAGAAGCTCTAGCCATTTTCGAATGAACCCTGTACCAACAAGAAAACATCTATACTAGCAAAGCTTTAGGAGAGCATTGAGTACAATGGATTCCCCCTCTTCTTTTTCTTACAGAAAAATGCTAAAATCAATTTTATCCCACAAACGGTGGACATGAAATTTCAATAAGTAAGTAAACAGTCTCACTCTACCCTTAGCAGAAATTAATCAAAGGTAGCGTGATGAAAACATTCCCTCTTTCTCTTTATTAGGCACATTGGGCATCCCTGAGCTGTGAAAGATGATAGGGATCAGACACCAGAAGCTTTGCTTACTGGCTAAATAAAATCTTTTTTACAATTAGTAAATGCATTCACATCAGGCCTGTCTAATGAGCTTAAAATCAAAGCAATTATCTCTCATGTACAACCTATCATTATATCTTTATGATATGGGGAACCGCAGTGCCCAGAGCAAACCCACACAAGCACAGTAGAAAAGACAAACTCCTTGCAGATGTGGCTGTAATAACTTGGCCAGATTTCTACATATAGCAATTTTTAGTTTCACTTTAGCTGTCCTTTAATGTTTTCAAACAGGAGAATTAAATTTAACCTAAATGAATATCACTATTTGAATTTACCTAGGAAATCACTTAATCTCTGTAAAGAAATGTATTGTGATCTTGCAGATCCTGTCTGTCATCTTTTAAAAATCTTCCTGTGTCTTCCCATATTAAGGTTGCTGCACACAGAACCTCAAAAACAGTATGTCTGCCATGAATGGTTAGATAAAAACTACAGTATAGACCTGTACAGTAGCCTCACACTAAATAATGTTACTTCCTTTTTGGCACTATGCTGTGATTTTTTTTTTTAGTAGGCAGCATTTTTAGCAAACACTCTAATATGGAAAACAAAAGTATTACACAGGTTTTGGTGTATTCTATTGGAAATGGAATGAATTACTACCTGGAACAAGCTCCATGACTATATAAATCGGTTTGCCTTTGCGGTGCCACACCCAATTAGCTTAAATATATTGCCATGATCATATTGCTTCAGTTATCTATATGGAATAGAAACCAAAAATAACTTGTAAATACTTAAGAATTGCTTGTAAAATCACAAAGTATAGAAAACAAACTTATAAATATGAAAGCATTTTAAATAATAACATAACGTATATACTCTAGTATAAGCTGAGGTTTTTAGGTTTCAAAACCAGCCCGAATTATACTTGAGTCAAGAGCAGACTTAGCATAATTCCTGATGCAGCCATAAGTCAGAAAGGAAAGCCAGCAGTTCCCAGTAGTATTTGGTGGGTGCAGACGAAGTTATCATGCACGCCGGCGCAATGACGTCATTGCGCACACCGCTGACACAGGAAACAACTTTATGCACAGAAAGGCTGTAAGTACAGTAAATACCCATGGCTACCAGTATATGATGCCATTACCCTTGGGTATTAGTACGGTATGTGTTCCTTCCATGGCTACCAGTATGTGATTAAATTCCCATTGCTATCAGTATATAATGAAATGCCCATGGCTACCAGTATGTAATGAAATACCCATGGCTCCAGTATGTGATGAAATGCCCATGGCTATCAGTATGTAAAAAATGCCCTTGGCTACCAGTATATAAGGAAATCCCATGGCTACCAGTATGTGATGAAATGCCATGGCTATCAGTATGTAAATAATGCCCTTGGCTACCAGTATATAATGAAATTCCCATGGATACCAGTATGTAAATAAATTCCCATGGTACCAGTATGTAAATATAAATTCCCATGGCTACCAGTATGTAAATTAAATCTTATGGCTATGAACCCTGGTTGATTAAAAAAGCTAAGGTGGTTAAATCAGATAAGTGTGTTCAAAAATACGTTATAAACTAATGTTATATCTTTAAAAGAAGCATATCATTAACCAGTGAGCTATCCAAACATTTGTCCTATAACTTTTTAGGAAACCCCATCTAAAAAGCCCGAGGACATTAAAAAAAACATACAATGTGAAAAATCCTGGCTACCGGACAGAACGGATACTAGCCATATAATGATAACAAGGCCACAATTAGTGACACATTATATAAACATAATGTAGTTACAGAGTTTACGTACATATGGGGGGTCTTCATTTAATTCTTTAGAAGTACATTTTGTACACAATGGTGAAACCTTTAAAGGGGGAACTAGTCTCCAGACAACATTGTCCCAATGGACAGAGCACATACAAAACATACAACAAGCTGTGTCTCACACTCTCCCTTTGCTGTGACCATGGGTGGTTTTATGAAATAACCTGTGAGTACTAGGGGTCAGCTCCCACAATCCACCTAAAACAGGGTAAAACCCCAGCTAAGTGTCTGCGTACAGCACATGCTCTGTAGAGCTCAACAGATCAAAACAAGGAAGTTCCAGCCTTGCTTCCTAGAAGTGACAGCCAATCACATTACAGCACAGAGATCTTCCCTCTCCTGACACAGAAAGGGTATTTCAGTTTTGTGATTTTAAACACATTCAATGCTCCTCTCCTAACAATGATATAACACTTTACTCTTCATACAAAAAGAAAGATAATGTTTGCAGTGTTATTCAAAGATAGCATGGATGTAGGAAAAAGGAATACTTACATTTCAGCAAAATAAAAGTCTGGGGAATAGAACTTGCAACTTGTACATTTACTCTGTTATGCTTGGTACAAGTAGAATATTGTACAAAAAATAAAGGTAGTTGGGGATTCAAACACGTGACCTTCTTAACTATGTGTTAAACCTGGCGACATGGTGAGCCACTACTGAATATAAACTAAAAACCTATGTACATTTAGAAGCTTTATCTTTTGCATAGAATACAATAGAAACAAAAAAGGTATGTCTGGGGTATTGAACTCGTGACCTTCTGAACTGTGTATTTTTTAAACCTGGTGCCTTAACCGGTGCGACAACAATCTACAAGCAGAGAATCCAGGTACATTTGGAAGCTTTATCTTTTGTTAGGAAAAGAATAATTTAAAAAATATGGAGGGTAAAAAGCAGCTTCCAAGTCCTATCAGGGATTCCATAGTGGGTGGAGACATCTGTATAGAAAAAAACTTTGTGCATAGAGACAGTGAATATTGGGGTCAGGGACATGTTTTTTGACGACTTCATGGCTGTGGGTTGTACTGCTAACAACATGGAAACCTTCTATTTTCAGAATCTATTTGTCACATGTACTAAATGCAACTTACTAGAGATGAATCTCACAATGTATAGGTGTTGGGGGAGAAAACTTTCACATTATGTTTTAAAAGATTTACGTTCTTTATTATTCAAAATATGCTCGAGAACTTTAAAAGGCATGTCCCCCCTTAAAACAAACAATTGTCAGTACCTGCCCCCAACGGATATATTTTGCACATTATTACCTGAATTACTAATTAGATATTAATAATAAATATTGTCCCCTTTTTGGCAGCGTTAGCTGGCCCTTCCTCCACGCAGTCAATAAAAGCTGTGACAACCGATATCACAGGCAATATTAACTGCTGTTCACCTGCTGCACATGCTCAAGCTTATTAAAAAAAACTCACTCAGCAGATGGAGGAGACTAAAAACTTTCAGAAGGGAATAGAACAGATCAATACATTTCTGGTTCCAAATGCGTATAATAAACTGATTTTTAAAAAAAGCAGTTGGGGTTGGCGTGCAGACAATTGTCAAGTTACCTTTGTGATGTGTTAAATTGTGGATTATTGTTGGTCCGGATTAGCAACACTCAACAGTCAATATGTAATTTAAATTTCACCAATGTGCTTAAATTTGCAGAAAAGAACCTAAAGGTAATGTTCCCTATGGTTCTAAATGGCTCATGGGAAGAGACAGGTGAATGCTCTTGTATAAGCAAACAAGATATTGGTTTGATGGATACATGCTTGCTATCTTTGCAGTTTTTTTTTTTTAGAAACTCATGAATATATATGGGAGGCATATGTGTAACCCCAAGGAATTATTGCACTCTGCCAATACTACTAAACTAAATTTTGTAACTGGTACAGTACTTAATTTCCTACGCAGAATTAAGTACCAATGCACTGTAAGATGAATTACGTATATATGATAAGAAGTGGATTATATAAGTAAAAAGTTTTCATGTTGTTGCAAATTAATTTCCCTGTCCATAATCCATATAGTCTTCAAACAGCCTTCTGACTATGTGAAAGTATGACCACACACCCCTGACCGCAAGCATCTATTCATAGAGCATTTATACATATTAAAGGTAAGTGCACGTAAAATCAAGTTATGTTCATTTGGAAGCAGCAGCTTTAAAATACTGTTGACATTTTTTTCCCTATGCCCCTCCAGAGCCTACCTTTGTGCTTGAAAATTGCTGACATCGTTACTGGTTTGCTAAATGTTAAGCTCCACTCCTCGGAGGTTTCCTCTGCTTTCTCCTGCCTCAAAATTCTCGTTCTCTCAAACGTTCTCACCTCAAACAGTAATGCCGGTGAGCTCCATGCACTCTCCTGCTTGAGCCTCTAACAGTAATGCCTGTGAGTTCGTGAACTCTCCGCTTGAGCCTCTAACAGTAATGCCTGTGCGTTCCGTGCATGTGCACGGAAAATGACAGGCATTATATATTGAGGCTCAAGCAGGAGAAAGCAGAGGAAATCTCAGAGCGGGGTAACATTCAGCAAACCAGTAACAAGATATCAGCAACTTTCAAGGCACAAAGCTAGGCTCTGGAGGGACATAGGGGAAAAAAAATATGGCAACAGTATTTTTAAAGCTGCAGCTTCCAAATGAACATAACTTGATTTTACAGTTCACTTATCCTTTAAGACATCAAAGGATGCTGTAGCTCTGCAATTTATATTCTAGCCAGCATGAATGGCATAAAGTAAAAAATAAAAGAAAATTTGAGAAAAATTAAGACAGCTTCAAAAAACAATACTAAATATTCAGCTATTTTTATGTATTTTCCCTCAAATCTGGAAAATGTTTCTAAATGTACCTATTCACTATGTGTTAGGTTTGGTGGTTTAATGGACTAATAAACATTAATGTTATACTGCTTTTCCTGCTGGCTTGGAAATAAATGCAAAGATAACTTTTTTGTATGAAAAGCAAATTAATGTGTAGATGTAAGGGGGAAAGATGTTCCAAACACAGTAAAATCCCCGTGCTGCGTTTGAGAGACAGGATCTCTGTGCTTGTAACATGATTGGCCATCTACCTTTAGAGTGCAGGACAGGCTGCAGCTTCCTTGTTTTTAATTGATGTGCAAAAGACATCATTTGTAATAGTGTACAGCCAACACTTAGATTTCCATCAACACAGAGAGATGGGAGCTGAACCCTAGTACCTGCAGGGTAATTATAATAAATTGAATCAACAGCCTCGGCAAAGGGAGAGGTGAGACACAGCTTGCTATATCATGTGAATGTGCTATGTACATATGGCAGTTTTATGATTTAAAGGATAATTGAATGTATTTTCGTTCAATAATCTTGTAAAACTAATCAATATTTTATAGTAGTTGAATAGAAGACTACATTTCAAGAATGCTTTAGTTTAATGACAGTATCCACAGAAACCCTAACTCAACCATTCTAAAAAAAAAAAAAAAAAAAAAAAAAAAAAAAGGAAACAAACAGCAGAACATTTTCACTTAGATCTTGGGTGTTTACCTGGCTTCAGATAAAAATTTTAATTTAAGTTCCTGAGGAAGATCTTCTTTGCATGTTTTCACAGCACTGGTGTTTTATCCTTTAAAGACCCTTAAAAACTTCACCAAAATTACCCTAAAATAAAAAACACAATCATTTACATAGATATTTAATAGTCAAGAGTTTGTTTAGTGTGGCTAAATTTTTGTCAATTTTGCTGTTCCTGTTACATAGATTATTTACCTGTGCTTGTGCCACAAAACATATTGACTAAATTAGAATGTTCATGCGATTCTGCCACATAACAGATATTGGAATTTCATTCATTCGTAAAATACTAGCACTGCTATGTACTGAGAGCCGTTATTGGCTATTTGTGTCTAAAGTCACGTTAACCAATGTACCAAGCGTTAACATGACTTTAAGACACAAAATACGGCAGTTGCGATGTTACGCAAATTTCTGTCACGCAACTGCCGCAACCAAGTACTAAGCCATTAAGGCGTTAAAGAATTCACAAAAGGCAAGCTCAATTTGCAATGCACCGAGTGCCACTATCAGCTCGGTGCATTGCTATTACAGAATCTATTACTCATATCTACTAAATGCAAATAAATAGAGAAGAATCTTTCAACGTGTAGGTGTTCTGGGGAGAAAAACTTTCACATTAGGATCTGAAAAACTGAAGTTTAGTTCTCCTTTAAGAAATGGCATTAAACTGCAATTGTTGCAAGCATTTAGTGCTAGATTAGCTTATTGATGTGGTTGCGTTAATCAACGGTGTTATCTACTTAATTTATTTTTTTTAAAACCTAGAAAAAAAAACTCAACTTAATATTTATGGGTTATTGTCACAGGCATTGAAACAATTTTTAATGTCACCACTATTAGGTAACTGCACATAATCATTTACCAACTATAATAATATAATTGATTGAAGCTTAGAAAACAGACACAAATGCCTGCTATTTGGGCATATTTATTATTTCAAGGTCTCTGTTTCTCCAACCAAGGAACAGTGAGGAGAGGGGAACTAATGCATTCAGGATACCCCCAAGCAATCAATATTTCCTGTCTGTCCAGGAGTGGTGCAGAGCGTGCTCCTGAGGTCACTTAAGCTACTGGATGCAGAAAACATAAAGGGTGAACTAAACTTTTTTTATTTTACTCCTATTGTGGAAGCTTGTCCAGAGAAAAGCTATACATTGTAAAAATATTCTCTAGTAAGTTGCATTTAGTACATGTGAGAAAAATAAGATTCTGCAACACAAAGCCTATTTGTGCACTTATTCATTGCCAGTATTCATTGTTTCTAGGCACAGAATTTTCGTCAGTCTAAATGCATGTTTTAGAAACATACATCCAATGGGTTCAAATTCCCAGACTTTGTTTTGTGTCCATTATGTTCCTAGCAAACAGTTAAGTTTCTACATGTACCAATTTCTATATGGTAGCTCTATTGGTATAGTGGTATAAAGCACTGCTTTCAGCAAGACAAAATACATGAGGTTGCAGGATCAATTCCCCAGAATTTTTATTAAAATGTTAATATTCTGATTCTTACATCCATGCTAGGTAAAAAATACACTTCAAATATTATTTTTACATTTTTGTATAAAAAGCAAAGGAATATAGGACAGAAGCATTAAAATGTGTTCACAAAAAAACTGCATTGAAATCCCTGTTCCGTGTCAGGGAGAGGGAGGATATCTGTGTTGTTATATGATTGGCTGTCAGCTTGTAGGAAGCAAGGTTGCAGCATCCTTGTTTTGATCTGTTGAGCACAATAGAGCATGTGACATGTACTGTGCTCACTTAGCTAGCAGTCATCCAGCTAAGGTGGACAATGGAAGCTGACTTAACACGTTTTTTTTGTATAATCATTCGTTTTTTTTATTATAAGCATTTAGTAAAGTTTGCATCACTTTTAGAATATTGTTCTTACATTTGCTTACAATTTGTCATTTTTCTTTAATATTTTCATAAAAACATTATCTATAAACAATACAGTAATATAATAACAAAAAGTCGTAAATTGATAGACAGTTTAACTTGTTGCTTTGTTTTTCTTTTTATATTTCACGGTTTAGGTTACATAGAGTCAATATCAATATACCACCATTCCTATTGTTTGTAGAACGACGCAAATTTGTTTAATGCAATGTAATAAATTTTTTCATAATGCATGTTTCTATTTAGTAATTTTTTGATTTCCTTTATTGTAGGTATCTTTGGGGATTTCCATGCTCTTGCTATCAGGGTTTTGGCTATGGTGAGTATATGATATTATCTGGGTTAGGATATTTTTCTTTTGTAGAAAGCTTCTTATTTGTAAGTATTTGTAGAAATCTTGTTTTGGTAAACCATGGGATTTCATTAGGTCTTGGTATTGTATTATGATATTTTTGTCTATTAGGCAGTATATGTTTAATATTGCTTTGTCTTTCCAGGTTTTGAGTAATATTCATTTATAAATCCATCATTACCTGGGGATTTGTTGTTTTTGAATTTTTGTAGGTTGTGGGTTATTTCTGATATTGGATTCTTTATTAAGTATTCTAAATCTTCGTATTTATTGTTGGTAGTTGTATTTGCTAAGAATTTTTGGATGTCATTAATTGTTGGTTTATATGTTTGAGCGTCTTCCTTCAGATTATATAGTTTTCATAGTGTTTACAAAATGCATTGTGATTTCTTTTAGGTTTATTTTTTTGTTATTTATGTCTATAATATATGGTATTTAGTTTTGCATATTTTTTTCTTTAGCCGGTTAGCAGGTATTTTCCGGTTTTGTTATTTTGGCTGTAACGGTTTTCTTTTAGGCTCCTAATCTATTTGTCGTAATAATATAATTTGTGGAGTTGGTTTCTTAAAGTGTTTAGTAGTTGTAATGTATCTTCTTTCAGTGTTTTTTTATGTTGTGATTCTTAAATGTCTTATTTGGTCTATAATTCTTGTTTTTCTTTTTCTCACTTTTTTTTTTGTAGGATGCTGTCTTGATGATGACTCCTCTCATATAAGCTTTGTGGGCATTCCACAGGGGGAAGATATCTATGTCTTGTGTGTTATTTAATGTGAAATATTTGTAAGATTTTTTCTATTTCCAGTTTGTATTTTATTGTTCAATAAATAAGGGTTTAGCTTCCAAAGTTTATTAGGTGTTGTGTTTTTTTTTGTCATTTATGTGTGCTATTATTGGTGAATGATCTGACCATGTGTTTTCTATGATTTGTACTTTTTGGATTTGCTGTAGTAGCCATTTGTCGGATATGAATAGATCGATTCTTGAGTATGTGTTGTGCGTTTTAGAGTAATATGTGTAGTCCTTTTCTAGTGGGTTTTGGCATCCCCAGCAGCCATATAGATCTTCCATTATGAGGTTTTTGGCTAATGTTTTATCTTTTCTTTTGTGTTTTGTATTGGCTGTATCTCTTCCGTGGTCTATGGTATGGTTGAAGTCTCCGCATATCAAACAATTTAGATTTTTGTATTTTTTCGTTTTTGTGAGAATTTTGTTTATGAATGAGATTTGCTTGTTAGGTGCGTATATGTTAGTTAGGGTGAAGGGTTTATTGTTGATTAGACATGATATTATATATTTGCCGTTATTATCCGTTTTGATTTCTTTTTATTGAAATGTGATTGAGTTTTTGACAGCTATAATTACTCCTGCTTTTTTCTTTCTGTTGGATGATGTATAAATGAATGGGAATAATTTATGAGTAAAACTAGGAGGGTTTGTTTTGGAGAAGTGAGATTCTTGTATGCAGGCTATGTCTGCTTTTTGTTTGATTATTTCGTTCTATAGTCCTTGTCTTTTAAATGGGGAGTTCAATCCCCTTACATTAAAGGACATTATTTTTAGTACCATTATTATTATGTGTTTTTTTGATATTTGATTTTTGTATGTGGTGTTTGTACAATTTGTTGTGGTAGTATATTAACTCCTGGGGGTACCGTATATACTCGAGTATAAGCCAAGGTTTTTAGGTTTAAAAATCAACCTAAAAACCTTGACTCGGCTTATACTCGAGTCAATAGAAAACTTACCTTGATTCCAGTTGCAGCGCGATTACGAAGGAAAGCGGCCGGGTCCCAGTAGTTCTTCGCGGGTGCGCGATGATGTCATCACGCACGCCGGCGGGATGACGTCATCGCGCAGCCGCGAGGAACTACTGGGAACTGCACAGAGCGAGCGGCAGCCGGAGAAGAGCTGAAGACTGAAGGATGAAGACTGGAGAGATGAAGACTGAAGACTGGAGAGATGAAGACTGGAGAGATGAAGACTGAAGAGATGAAGACTGAAGACTGGAGAGATGAAGACTGGAGAGATGAAGACTGAAGACTGGTCAGGTACGGTAAGTGAACTGGGGGGGCTCTAGGGTGGCCATACAGTAGCACACTGGGGGGTGGCCATACAGTAGCACACTGGGGTGGCTCTAGGGTGGCCATACAGTAGCACCCAATACCTTTCTACTATAGGTGTTTGGAAACTACAACTCCCAGCAACGAAAGCATGCTGGGAGTTGTAGTTTCCAAACATCTACAGTGGAATGGTATTAGGCAACTATCTACCCTCGGCTTATACTCGAGTCAATCATGGGTTACCCATTTTGGAGGCAAAAATGGGTACCTCGGCTTATACTCGAGTCGGCTTATACTCGAGTATATACAGTAATTCTTTGTGTGTCTATCATTCATTGCTGATTTTAACATTAAACTTAAAATAAAACATTTAAACATATTAAACTTATCGAACATTTTCAACAGTATGTGTGTCTCACTGTGGAAATCAAGTTTCTTCACAGATAGGACTTTATCGTATTTTGGGGTATTTAGTTGTCCCAGCTGGTATATAAGAGTTACTAAATGAGGCATTAACTGTCAACTTTTGGGTTTGACTCCTGAGCAGGGGAGGAGGAAGAAGGGAAAAAAAAAAAAAAAAGAGGGGGGGAGGGGCCAGGTGGGGGAGGCGGAAAATACATTTATATACATATCTATAACATTTGCAAAGCCTAGTTGGCATGCTTATACACATTATATTTCTTTTATCAACCCTCCCTCCCTCCCAACACCCACCGCCCCTCCACTCCTTGACCTTTGATTCTCTTTGTAGGGAAGAAGAGAAAAAAAAATAAAAAAAACGAAAAAACCACAGATATATGTGGGGTTTTTTTTCAGTTGTATTACAGTTTTATCCAATTCATTGTGTGCATCTACAAGGTTATTAAAGGCATCTTTGAATCTTTCTGTTCTGTGTGAGCTGTTCTATTATAGTTCTGCAACCTCTTTTTGTATTACAGCTAGCATGCCTCCTATGTCTGTCATCATGGCTCTGGCGTGAGCAATTAACATATTTTTTTTAAAATGGAGTCTGTGACAGGTTGATCAGACACTGGATCAGAGGCTAAGTTTTCATTAAAATAGATATTGACAGCAGTTTTTTGTGTTATGTCTTTTATAGCTTTTTCCTGGCTGTTAGTAATGGGGGAGGTGGCTGGATAGTTTCCATATCTCTCTGTATGCTATTTTCCGATAGTGTATTAGATGTGGTGTTGTTTTCTATAGTCTCTATGTTTTGTGATAGTTTGTTGTTAGCTTTTTTCCCCTTATGTTGACTGTCTTTGCTGTCAAGGGTTGAAGCGGGAGAGGTGGGTCTGTCGCCGGCACCATCTTGGGTGTCC
This sequence comes from Hymenochirus boettgeri, assembly GCA_019447015.1. Classification (NCBI taxonomy): domain Eukaryota; kingdom Metazoa; phylum Chordata; class Amphibia; order Anura; family Pipidae; genus Hymenochirus; species Hymenochirus boettgeri. The sequence goes on from CM033469.1 coordinate 334,757,837, forward strand.
TCCTGGGTTTCGTACCCTTGTGAGAAGTACTCGGTAAGTTTTGGGAACTGGGTTTTTTTCTTTCTTGCTTTTCCCAATTGGGGTCTCGGGGTGTTTCTGTGCCTTGGTTGGTCCGTTTTCCTAAGGATTTTCTCCTGCTGGGACTGGAGCTCAGGGACTACATGTCTTGCTCCATTGAGTGTTAAGCCACGCCCCCCCACACATGTTCATTTCATTTAAGGGACACTAAACTGAAAAAAATGACTTGCCTTTATCCATTTCTATGTTTTTAGCGCTGTCAAGAACTTGACCTTTTTTTGCTCTCAGTGCTCCTTGTCACTAGATCTCCTCATGTCCTGTTCAGCTCACTCCTAGTTAGTATGCATGTCTCCTCTCTATGTATCCACCCCCTCCCAAAACTGAGGCACAAATGGAGTGTAGAGCATGTGCAGTGGAGGTGATCTGTGCTTCACTTAAGCCAATAGCATTCACCCAGTGATTTTGTGTTATAGTGAAAGTGAAACTGCTTTGCTATGGGAAGGTAAGCAGTACTGGGAGCGGTTATCACTGCTTGAATCAAGTAAGATTTTCTTTTAGTTGTAAGAGTTTGAAGGTGTGTGTGTGTGGGGGGGCTTGGTTATTGATTTCTTTAGGTACAGTGCTACATTGTGACTTAACTAACACAGACAGCAGCTAACTTCAGGATTGGGTTTATCTGCACAGAAAGAGCACAGAGTAACAGATAATGCTTATTCCTTTTCTTGATCTTAATGCTGAATCAATTAGCCATGCAATGACAGAGAAATAAGCTTTACTTCTATAGAATGGATAGTTTCTACATGTAGTGTGCCAGGGGGAGGAGCTGGGTGATTGACAGTTTTTACTGACTAGCTGTGTCCCACCCCCTTTAAAAAGTAAAACTCTCAGAGCTAAAAAAAACAAGGGATAGGAAAGTCAGAGAAGAAAAATAAAAAGCAGATTTAAGATTGGTGGTAATTAATCCTAATTACTGTGTGATTAGTTAAAAAAAGATTTCCCCCAGTTTACATATACTTTAATCACCCTGCAGCCACAGCTTGTGAATGTGGAGACATTAGTTACTCTTTAACCTTTTCAGGCCCACATTGTCTCATTTTTCACCCAGCAATAAACAATTTGTTTTTTTATACAGCCAAGAAACTTTCCTTAAAATTGAATTCAGCAAATCTATGGTTAAAGTAATGGAAAGAGCATCAAAATCAGCTTAGCAGCAAACATAAAATGCTATATTTGACACTTAAAGCTATTTCAAATTATTTTTTTTTTTTTAAGTCAATCACATATAAACATTTGCCTTAATTAAGCATTTAGCAATGTTGGCAGGCATCAAAAATGGACAGCATTGCAATTTCCCTTCATATAATTAAGCACAAATCAAATTACTTTAGATGTTAGTCACTGAAACAGTTTTATTGCTTATAACACTCATTTTCTATGCCGCTGAGGTTTGCAGTGAGATTTTTTATACTGCACAAATTTCTAGGCTCGTTTTCCATGCATTTATAACGCAGACAGAGAAATTAGATCCAAAGGCTTCATCAAATTTGACATGGGCACATCAATTATTTCAGCTTATTAAACAAATTACACAACAGTTTACATTGGAATTGGTCTCTGTTACCTTAACACCCAAACCCAATGTTCTTATTCCCATTCACCGTAACCCAATATATCATGCACCCCAATTGTGCTATTGTTTGATGTATCTTATTTTTTCCTGGGCTGGGGTAAAAATATAAACCTCTGCAACCTGAATTGTAATAGCCATAAAAGTATACAAGATTTTTATTTTCATTTTCATAATAAAAGTATTCAGGATTTATGTTTTTACTAAACCTTCTCCCCTCCAAAGATCATACTGAACAAATATGGCCAGTAAAAAATATTTGTACTTTTTCAAGTACTTTTTGTTTGCTTCACTATAGGTTTCTAACACACTGTGTGTATTTCTTTGTTAACCATGAGGCAGGGAATAAGTAGCAGGTAAGATGCAGTAGTGAGGGTTCCTAATCTCCATATGCATTGTGCCTGTAAGGCTGGGTACATAAACCACAGAGCCGAACGCTTGCTAGTGGCAAACGTCTGGTTGGGACAAATCTCACCCAGCTTGTACCCATTCTACGAACTTCAGATAAAGGTTAACAAAAATGGGTGTGTCTTTTTGACATTTATTTTCTCCCTTTGAAGTAGGACTGTCTTGTATTAAGTCTGTAATAGTACACCTGTAACTCTAAATAATCTTACACATGTGCAATCGAGGGGAGGGACCCTACGATCGCACATGTGTATGAACCTAAAGAAAGGAAATTAAAAAAAAAAAAAAAAAACAGGAAAAACCTTTAACCATAAAGATAAGCAAAATACAAATGGCCCCAAATTTGTTTTTTAAAATCCTTAGCTTATCTTTCCTTTAGATTTCAGAAACATAAACATGAGAATGGTTTCATAGCTCTCCCACACCATACTCTCCAATGCTTTTTTTTTTTTTTAATCTGTCATACTCTTTAGAGGGCTTACAGAATTATTAAACTGACTGTACGGCTTGTCTGATCCATTTCTCTTGCTAGATGCAAGGTAGCTGAATATGGAATAATATCGGATTAATCTTTCTCTGTATATGGGAGATATTACTGAATGTTTCCAACCAGAACATCTGCTGCATGCATAGAGCACACATTTTCCTATTATGCAGATTTTTCCAGTATAGCGTGCATGTATGGGTTGTTAGAAAGGATTAAAGGGACTATCAGCTGCATGGAAGATAACAACAGGAGTCTTGTTTGTGCAGTAATATTTTGCTTGAGGCTGTTGGCTAACAGGTGATAGTACAGATTTCGCAAACGGTTTTCTGCTTTGTATACGTCAAATCAGTTTACTAATTACAGTAATATTACAAAAGGTTGTACAGAAATTTGTTTAGGCGCCCCCATTCAGTTAAAATGACAATTTTCAAGAAAAGCCCTCATAAACTTGCTGTTTTCTGCTTGTAAACATAATGTAAAAAATCAACTATAAAAAGTGATAAGTGCAAATGATATATTAATGGACTGCCGAACCAATCAAAGTTTTAACCAATCATTAGGAATTAATGGTACACAGGAAATAATCTGTTCGCCTGTTCCTAGAACCAGAGGAGACCGATCTTCTGGATTTCTTTATTTATGAATGTTTAGGGTATAAACTAATTACTGTACCTCTCCTATCTGCATTTTACCAATTGCCATGTTAATTCTTTTTTTTACAATTTGAAACCCATGCACACTATGGATTGCTATCTTTGCTTGCTCCTTATATCCTATTATGCATTTTCATTGTTTTCTAGATAGAGTTCTCCTTGCACTCCTATTTGGGTACTTTGGTAGTGCTGTATCCTCTATTTTGTTAACCACAAACAGTTTAATTCGACATTTCAGGGTTACCCCCTTCGTCAGGTTGCACATAATATGTCACAATAAATTCACTGAAATAGAAGTAATTGCGGTCCTTGTCATATATTGAAACTATGCATTTTAATACACTGACATTATGTTATAAATAAAAAAAATTGGATTCCTATCACCCTTTCTGCCATAAAGAAATAATATAGGCACAAATACATAAAATGCATACATATTGTCAGAACTAGCAACCAGAAATATTACTTATGTTTCATATGTAGTCCAAGAAATGAATATCAATTTAAGTATATATATAGATTAGATTATCAACATGTGATTCATTATAATGTTGTGATAAAATATTAAGGTGCTGATGCAATAAAATGTGTAAATGTGATTTCCCTGTGCTATTCACCAAATCAGACCAAATTGCAGTAACCCAGTAAAAAACAAATTTCGGATTGATTTCTGCAAATCGATGGCATAGACAAGTTTTGTACCTCTTATTGCATCCGACCCTAACTATCCTCCAACATATTGTACTATTAGGAGTATGCTAGCACACTATATAGAGCTAGATAAGGGGTCACTAGTTTATGTACATTTCGTTAGATGTCTACAAATGTCTACAGTATAACCAGAGTTCATTTAAAATCAAATTTCACCATTACAGCAATGTTAAATAATTTACAGACATTTACTTTGATTTTCTAATGTGTTGTTTATTAGGTTCATTCAAAGTAACTGCTGACTTGCTCAAACCATTTATGAAATCATAAACAGCAATATTGTTTAGGACCTGTGCAGGCAAAGTGTCATTTCTCTCTAGTCATCAAAATCTAAATAGGAACTCAAAATTGGATTTCATTATTGCATCTGTTGTTTCAAGAAGGACAGAGAAAAGAGAAAAACACATTTCAGCTAATGCATTTTATTACAGTCATCTCTAAGCCTTTAATTCACCGATAGACCTAAAAAAAAACATAGCAATTCTAAATATATTTATCATTTAGACTTAAAACGAAACATAAACTTGACCCTTTCTAGGTGGCCTTGGAAAAAAAATATCCCAATGTTTTAAAAACCTTCAGTTACCTGAGCTCATCCAATTAATTCTACCAGGTGCCTTTAGGAATTCAGGGTCTAGAAAACATATCTTGTACAATCATTTTCCAGCCACTCCTTATTAAGAAACAGGATGCTTTATTAGAAGTAAACAATTAGATAATGCTATTATTCTGCAGAAGTTTCCAATGCCTGCTGTCCAAACAATTACTGAATATAAGTAAGGAGGTTAAGCTTCCTGTCCATAATTGAGACCAACAGTCTGCTTATTTCTTTATATGAAACAGGAGTATTTCAACTGATCCTAGATATCTTATCCTATTTTAAAGTGTGTTGCTTTTTTGTATTCCTTTTGGCCCTTGCATTTCTCCATTAATTTCTCCATCATTAGATTAATCTAATAAAATTCTAGTTTTTTTCTTTGGGATGTCACATAATATATACATTTTAGCTATTGATCTGGGAGTGCTACAAATTTTAACCAAATCAAGGGATGCTGTGTAAAATTACAGGCCCTTGGTATGTTCCGACTTTTACTTTTATTGAGCTTTCAGTTACTCCAGAAAGTGGGTATATTAAAAAGAGTGAGTATGATCACCTGTTTATAAAAAAAAAAAGGGACAGTCCCCCAATATATAACTAGACATTAATAAAGAATGGGAGTTTTTTGTGCATTTTGCAGAGATTAAAGAGTTGGAGGGCAGTCACTTTTTTATAGAACCAATTTTCTGTACATAAACTCAATGTAAAAAAAAATGTGGCCCCTGGAACCTGACTTTCCTTATATAGATCTTTTCTCTTCTGAATGTAACACACCATTTAGTTCTTAATATTACATAGGTCCAGGAGGCACATTATCTATGGGCAAACACAATGTTTCTTTTAGGCTTATGATCCTTCCCAAAAACTATATGCATATGGACCTACTGAACAAAGTATTAAAATTACCAACTAGTTGGCCATTGTGAAATACATTCATCACATGAAAATAACTGCACACCTACCAAGTTTGATAGTGACACCTTTTGACTTTAAGCATTTCAATCATGTGCTTAACAAGTAGAATAAATAGAAGGAAAAAAGTAATGTGTTAAATGCAAACCCAAGTAGCTACCATTACACTGTACACATTATACAACCATAAAATCCATGTTTCACCAACAAACACATACCTTAACAACTGGATTCAGCAGAACCACTCCAGATTTTTTTGTTATAACTTGCTTAGTTGTGTAATGATGTTCTATCAGTTGTGGAATAGTTGGAAAGCCAGTGCCTTCAAATCTATATAGATTCTATAAATAAAATAATAAACTTAGTTTTAAAATTAAAGTAGAACATATTACAAAATACTCTGCTAAATAATTTAAAAGGGAGGCAAAACCAATGCAAACTCACAAAAATCCTCAATTTACAGAGCCACGGATCACATAAAAGATACAAATCTACACATGCACAAAGAATTATCAAGTCACTACTAGTTGACCTGCTTATGACTTCTAAGCATTTACTAAACTACTGTAATTTGTATATATTAGAAAGGAATTTAGGAAAAGCTAGAACCTGCAGGACATTTCTCCACAATGCTGCTGGTTGTTTTATGTAGAATCTACACAAGAAAATATATATTGTTTGGCTTTAAATAATTTTGTGTTAGAAAAACTAAACATAAAAAAAGATTTAGAATACCATGCTTCAACACCACATGCAAAGCACAGCAATTCAGATACGCAACTAAATTTATAAAAATAATTAACAAGTCTGCTTTATCTGGTCAACCCATGTAGAAGACATTACAGTGATCAGACTCTCAGATAGCAATGGATTTAAAACAAATTTTTAATTTAAAAAAATATCAGGCACTTTATGACTGCTCATTACAATTCCGTGGAATTGGTATTTTCAGAATTTTAGCTGCACCATGTTAGTTGTAGTTATATTGTATTTTTACATTTTGTAAAGACAAAACAAACCAACCAGAAATCGAAATGGTAAATTACTTATGTTTGCATGCTATAGGCATAAAAAAAAGACACAAAAAGATTTGTCATCACGTACATCAGCAAACTGAATGATAAAGTGCCTCCGTTGTGAATCTGAAAACACAGAAAGGACATATTCACCAGGTTTCCCATGACTTTCTCGAACTAAGAAGTCTCCTTGCTGCTTTAGTAGTTCTTGTGCTTCCACTCTTGGAATTGCACCATGATACCAATCTTGCTCTGACAAGGGCTTCTCACTGGCTGATATTACATCAAGAAACTAAAATAAAAATATAAGGATATGCAAATAAAGAACAGAGACTTCTGGGTAATTTCCATGTTTCCATGGCAGCTTTCAGGAAAACTATTCCTTTAAAAAGGATATCACATTCTCAGATAATAGTTTAATTTTAGTTTAAAGATTATAAACCATAGTACAAAATACTATACCTAGCTAAAGCTCAAAATATTCTAAATTAATGGTAGTAAAATCTGAGTCTTATGCCAAATTTGAAAGGTTAAATGCTTCACAGTGGCTAAATCCACCTTCTGCCATGGTTTATTACATAGCTTTAAAGGATAACTATACTCTAAGAATTACCTTTTTAAAAATGGTAAGTACCTGGGCAGGGGGATAGGATTGATTATTCCTACCTCACTATATCGTTTTGTTACAACACATACATTTTTCACTTGCCAGGTTAGTCCTGGACTAGTCCTGTATTAAATATAGAGCTAAAGCCAGTCTGGCAGAATCCTTGTTCTTTGGGCTACTCACAGAAACAATATTGGGAGGTAGGAATTATCAGTACTGTATCCCTGTCCCAAGTACTTTTCATTTTAACTGTTTTACTTGTGAAGGTTCTCATTCATCCAGGTCATGGTATATCTGTTGTATTCAGTTAGATCAACGGATCTTAAAGTCCTGTTGATCTAACTGAATACAACAAATATTTAATCTAACAGTTGATCTAACTGAATACACCAGATATTTAACTGTTTTATTAAACTTTATGCACACTATAGTTCTCCTTTAATATGGTTTATTCAGCAATACTTATCTTCCTGGTATATCAGAAGTACTTACGAAATAACAAATTAAGTAAGCATTAAGTAAATGTTCAACTGGTAAATATTAGGCAGTCAGAAAAATAACTTGTCAACCAGAATGGTAGATGTACTCCAAAAATTAACTTACAGATGAAGAGCCTAGCACAGACTTTGGAGATCTTATAATTCCTGCTATTGAGTGTCGAAAGGTATCAAATTTTGAGATTTTCTCCCTTTTCTCCTGTAAATAAATAAAATGTAATATTAAGGGGGGAAAGGTGGAGCCTAACCAATATAAAAATAATATAACCCAGAAACATTGCTTGAATCACCTAAATGTAAAAATTAACTGAATTCAAGCACAAATGATTTGAAAGTTTGTTTACATCAAACCATAAGAAAATTCCCACAGTTACACACAAAACTAGTTGTACAGATGTGTTACACTAAAACAGACACCACCTAAGATACAACAAGCAGTGTCGGACTGGACTGTTGGGGCCCTCAACTAAGATGAGGGGCCCACCAAGTTAAGTTTAAGGGCCCACCTAACATTTCATATCTGTATTATCACTCATTTACTTACCTACCTTACTCCTACTGACTTCTATTTTTATGAAAATGCATTTCTTACTGTTCCTTTTGCTCTGTATTTAAATTTTAGCAATTTTCTCTGTTTTTTTGTGGTTAAATGGGCTGTTGGCCCACCGGGGGATTCCCCTGTAGCCCTGTGGGCCAGTCCGACACCGACAACAAGCACCGAAATCCCAGGTCTTACAAAATAGAAGTAAAAGGGCATCAGTATAAATCTTACCAACCATACCGCTATATTACAATGCAACTGTAAAATAATGCAGAGGTAATAAAATACAGACCGGTATTGTTTTTTACGAACATATTATTGTACTATTGTATTCTAAAATACCGCAATAATAAGCCAATGGGTAATACTGCACATCGTACAATTTTACAAGTATGCAATTTCCCAACAATGTAACTTTATAAATAGACCCCAAAGTGTACTTTAAAACATGAAATTGTCTCCTCCCCGTGTTTTTAGATGGAGTCTATATTTCTGGGAATACCTTGTGAATCCACAAAGGACCAAAAGAAAGTCAAAAATAACTGCAGCGGTTTATCCGTTTTTAAATTACAAACATAATAGGTCAGGTCTCAACCATGTTGAGGAACTGGCAGACCTAAACTTTACTTTTGACTTTCAATCTCCTTTAGAGAAAAGTAAAATATTTTCATAAAAATGTAAGTAACCTTCTAGGTTTCCTGTTATGTCCTACTATTCTGATTGAACTGCTATCGGGATAATTCCAATCTATGGCAATATTATTTTGCAATAACTGCTTCTGTATCTGTGTGTGCCAGTTCTATAATTTCCTCAAATAGAACTTACCAGGTTTATTAAAATATAAATCCAAAACTGTGGTAATAGCAAAAGCCACTTGGGTTGACAAATTTGTGTCAGCCAGTAGCTTTGATTAAACATTTTAATCTAAATTCTACCACATCTCTAGATTACACGGCCATAAATTTTATCTTTGTGGTGTGAGATTTTATTTAGCTATTAACTAAAGAGTAGCTAAACTACTTAGACTATAAAGAAAAACATCAAAGGGAAAATATTGTGTATAGAAGATTTGGAGCTATATTCCTTGAAGTTCACTTACCATAAACCCCCCTTCAAGTATAGAACCAGCACCTAAAATCTGCATTTTGGCATAAATTTGAATGAATTAGGTTTAACCACAACATATTTTACAAGGTAAGAAGGAGATAGATATTGCTTTCCTGTCAAATGTAAAAATACCATTTTCTGTAGTGAAGCTCCCCCCCCCCCTCCCAACCCTAACCACGTTTTTTTGTTTGTTTTTTTAAAAAGTCCACCGAAACTTACTTAAGAGACTGGGTGCCTTCAGCCAATCACAGACGCAGCTGCTCTTGTAAGTAAGGATCTGGGGACTTTTCTTAAAAACAAACCATGCAGTTAGGGTTGGGAGGGGGAAAGCTACACTACAAAAAATCTTTGGTTAGCGTTACATTAAGATGAAAGTGCTGCAGCATTTTTCCCCTACATATTACATATTTAAATGTAATGCGGTTTTTCCCTTAACCCATTTTACTCCACATTATTTAGTCAAGGATGTGGTAACAAGTTGGTCATTCTAATCAATTATTTATGCTAAAATCATTTTGTGGCATGATGAAAATCACTTTTTGGTCCATTGACCTAATGATCCCTGAGTCCCTGCTGCAACCACAATGATGACTCACAGCAATACATGTTTACAATGATTAAAATGCCCAAGTGTATAATAGAAGAACAGGGTTATACTGTTGGGAAGTCAAATGTAACATGCAAAGATAATTACAAAAAGTGTGCTTTATTGGGCTAAACACACGTGTTATATTTTAAACAAGGACTGAATATTTGAAGGACAGAGAAAACAGGTACCCCTAGGGGTAGCACCCCACCATTCTGATATTCCGACTCTTTTTTTAAGTAACAAAAATGTGTTTAGTCAATGAACCTTACTGGTTAAATATTAAATATCTAAAAAATAGACTTTTTAAAAAATTGGTGGAATATCCCAACACTCAATTTTCCATTTAGGGTAATGTTGCTGTGAACATAGGTAGGTTAGCAAACCTGACGTCAAATGTGCCTACAAACGGCATCCTGTATAAATTGGATCCGTAGGCTGGGTACACAAGGTAGGACTTTTTGTCCCGCAATAGTGGTCGCGGACGACATTTCTGATCGCCCGTTCATTCGATACGGACAAACTGGCGATATTTCTGGACGACCGACTGATACACACCACTATAGATCGGTAGGAAAAATCTGATCTGCTGGTGTGTGCCCAGTCATAGAGATTGGAAATATAATGGATTATATATAATGACTTGCAAAATATTCATACCATTAAACATTCACATTTGACTAATTTGTACCAAATAGGAAATAATATTTTTTTTAAACACCAAATCTGTGAAATATTAGTTTAGCATGATGTGCACCATCCTTAACAATTATCTTTTATGGTGTGGCTTTGCATCCATTACTGCGGTGCTACCTGGGATAAACATATACAGTACACTTCTGTGAAGGGACTGTGTAGTGAAACTGCACTTTGGATTACAGTGTCTGTCGGATCTAAGTTTTGTACCATACACTTCTGGGTATAATGGGGGATGCCCCATTCTTAGATGGTTGTCAGCTCTATAGTGGTATTATTGGTTTTATTCCTCTGATAAGGGGGTGATGATGTTTTTAACAGTGTGTTTTGATTTCAATAAAGCTTGTTAATTTTTTTAGCATTGGGGTTTAAGGCAGTGTTGCTTCCATTTGGGATCTTTGGGATTATATCATGGTGCCTTTTCTATTACAGCTTCCTTTCATCTCAGTGTAGTCTAAATTGATGGGAGTTAAAATTTTGCAACATCTGTATTTGACGTTTCCATATTTCACGAGCACAGAAACCGATCCTGGCAAATTGACAGTTAAGAATGCTTACCCTTTCTTCAAAGCAATAAATAAAAGGGCATGCCTGAAATGCTGATATAAACTAACAGAATTTTTTTTCTTATTTTTTCAGCCCAGTAGCCAGATCAATAAAACATTTTTCCCTCTGCATTTCATTTTATGAGCTCTGATGATTTCATTAGTTTGTCAGCTGTAAAAATATCTGGACAGTAGTTTATGGCAATATTTCTTATTCTGGCAAACATTCAGAAAGAAACTGACTACTGCCTGTAAATTGTGTTTTATCTACCACCATCCTTTTCCTACTGCACAGCTCTGACATTTCTATATTGACATTTTTAATAACCATTATGACAAAACATGAAGTTTGAAAATTAATCCAGTCAGTCTGACCAAAACTCTTACATACAAGGTACCCCGATTATGCACCCGTTTTTAGTTAAACTAAAAGCAAAACCACCATTATGAAAATTCATAGCAGAGGACAAAAGAAAGGCTGTTATACAAAACACACACACACACACACACACACACACACACACACACGAGTGATTCACTTTTATTTACTAGCAAACAGCGCCATCTACTGGTAACCTAGTATTCAGAATAAATTCCATAAAGATATATGCTCCAATAATCACTTAAGAAATATAAGAAAAAAAGCAGAATAAAATGGTCTGTCCATATAAATGCAAATTTAAAGGTATCAGGGCTTTATAAACTACAGCTATATGCAGCAGCAAAAAGTAATAAAAGCAATAAAAGTAAAAAATATCCGCATGCAAATCCCTTTACCCCTAGACAACTCACACCTCTTTCTTCCTGCCTCACCACCTGCAACTTTGGAATCTTTTACCACTCACCCATTCTGAAGTCTCAGATGTTCTTTTGTCCTCACCCCTTACAAAACACATGTCAAACACAAGGCCTGTGGGCAGAATCTGGCAGTTTTTTTGTGGCCCCGTTGACTGTACAGCATCCAAGATTTACTACAGCATTATCCATTTGTGCAGTCCCAAGCAGCTACTTAACTATAGCTCTGCCTGCTAGATATCGCAATCAGCTGTTTTTAAACATCCGATCGCTCACACTCTTTACTAAGAAAACTATAGATCTGTGTAGGTTACTGGTATTGATACATGAAGTGGACTTGATCCAGGGTATGAATTATTTTCACTTTTAGAACTCTGGTGTTTTTTTTTTTTTTATACCATTCCTCTGGATCAATTGTTTGGCAGGAATTGTGGGTATTGCCGAGTGGGTTGAACTGGAACCTATGTCTTTATTCAACCTCAAATACTATCTGCCAGCAAGATACTGCAATCAGTTGTTTTTAAACAGATGATTACAGTATCTAACAGGCAGATATATAGTTATGATGCTGCTTGGGACTGCATTAATGGAACTTGCACAAATGGATAGCAGCAAAGAAAGGCTTGGATGCAGTCACTGCTGTAATCTAGCCCGGCACTGGGGAAGGGAGGCAGGTGTTACAAAGTGCCTTCCATTGGAGTTGGCCATTCCATTACTGCACCAGAAGAGTAAGGTGGGAGTTTCACATTAGCACATAGGCAGATCAGATCGCGCCATAGGCAGATCAGATCCAGCACTAGGCACAAGCATGAAAGATTCCCAATCCTGCACCTGCTAAGCATCTTAATAAAAAAATTTGGCCTGCCACTTAGCTTGTCTATTTGATTTTGGCCCGTTATGTAGTAGAGTTTGACACCCCTGCCTTACCACATGTACCCTTGATCCCATGCCCTCCTTACAAAAACTTTTTTTAAATCCTTACCCCTGCTCTAGCTCACACCTTTAATTCCTCCCTGACCTCTGGGATATTTCCAGCTGCCTTCAAACATGCGTGTCAAGCCCCTTCTTAAAAAACAGCCTCTTAACCCCTCCTGTCCCTCTAACTACCGCCATGTCTCCCTTTTACCCTTTGCTTCTAAACTTTTAGAATGTCTCGTCTTTACACGTATTACTAACCACCTCCATGAAAAAACCTATTAGACCCATTGCAATTACGATTTTGTCCAAGTCATTCAACCAAAACAGCCCTCTGTAAGGTTACTAATGACCTACAAACTGCAAAATCCAAGGCCTCATTCTCAGAATTTATCGTCTGTCTTTGATACGGTGAACCATTCTCTTCTCATGCAAATTCTGCATTCGCTGGGCATCCGAAATCTAGATGCTTCATGGTTGTATTCTTATCTTTCTAACAGAACTTTCTATATCTCCTGTATACTAATAAGACTTCCTCCCCAATATCCGCCCTTTCCTCTTTCGACGCACTACTAAAATGCTTGTCCATGCCCTTGTCCTTTCCCGTCTTGACTAGTGTAATATTCTTCTACTTGGACTCCCAGCCTGTCATTTGTCCCCTCTCCCGTCGATCCTGAACACAGCAGTTGGGTCATTTCACTCTACACCAAGTGAGAACCTGCAATCCGATACTGCAGTCTATGGGGTGGCTCCCCATCAAGCAAAAAATAATGTTCAATACTCTTCTTTTGACCTTAAAATCTCTACAATTATCTGCTCCACCCTACCTATCTTCTCTCTTGGCCCCATAAACTCCTGGCCATGCCCTCCGTTCCTTAAAAAGAAATCTTCTCCACAAACCCCCAACGAACACTGCTTCTCCTGCCTTAAATTATTCTCTCTTGCTACTCCCTACCTTTGGAACGCTCCCCCTCTTTCGCTTCACCAGGTGACATCCATTAATACTTCCAAATCTAGGCTATTATCCTACCTTTCTAAACACCAGCACAACAAATGATTATTAGCCATCTCAAGCTCTTTGTAACTATCCACCCACTTGTATCTTTATGTTGTCCCACCCACTTGTAAGCTCTTCAGGGCAGGGATCTCATCCATCATTTATATATATGTATTCTTAACCTATGTATGAAATTTTATTTAATTTTTATTTATCTCTATAATTGCTTGCACAAGAAGCCTAATAAAGCTCTGGAAAAACAGATCTATACTGGAACAAGGTTGTAAGATAATATGTCTATTCAGTACAGGTTGAAACTGAATAGAAACAAAGTCAAAATTGTAATTGACAAAAAGGGAAATAAAAAATGAAGTTAGAAACTGGATTTAGAAATTGAAACATGATCCAGATCATGTAGATTAAAGTAGTGCAACAAATACCTAATGTTTGAACAAAGGTTAAGTGCACAAGGGATTATACCTCCTAAATGTAAACAAAGGTCTAAGGCCACACAGCATTCATCCAAGAATTCTAAGGGCTGTATTACTGAACCCACTGTACTGGAAAGGCCCAATACTGCAGGCTTATTTCAAGCACTAAGGATGCAGCCGTACAATACCATCACAGTTCTTAAGGACTGTGGTATTGTATGGGAGATACTTTGCTGAAGAACAATTCTGTTATTGGTATTTTACAACACGGTCATTGCTTTTAACCCTTTAACTGCCACAGATCCTATATTCATGATCTGTGCAGTGAATACTCAAACTGCCACAGATCGTGAATATACGATCTGTGGCTGGCCCTTTAAAAAAAAAAAATGCCGGCGCTAGGGGCGATCCGGGGGCAGCATTCAACTGCCCCCCTAGCCCCCTCGATCCCCCTTGGTTTCGTCCAAATCCGAGGGGGGGATCGGAAGATATCCCTACCTTTCCCTGCATCAGCCAGACCCACGTGGAGGAAGAGAGGAGGAGGTCTTCTGTCCGGAAAGGGAGACCTGGTGACGTCATGGAGCTTCCTCCTTCACCGGGGTCTTCCCTAAAAGCTGTACAATGTGGAGGTACTGCACTGTGATCTCCATTCAGATCACGCTGCAGTACCTAGTATAGTAAAAGCTGTCAAGCTGACAGCTTTACTATACATTTTGTGAATGGAACTCAAAGTTTCATTCACAAATAGGATTTTTTCTAAGTCTTTGCTACTTAGCGAAGACTTAGAAAAAAAATGGGGACAGAGATCAAAATTGGGTGATCACTTCTGATCACCAAATTGTTGATCTTTGCAAATGAATAAAAAAATCACTTCATGGAAAATGATTTCCGGGAAGCGATTTTTCCGATCGGATTTCGAATTGGAAAACGGGCATTTAAGCCTGAATTCCAAGTTCGGTATCATTCCCTAAGATGATTTGATGATCATCTTTGGGAATGATCAAAAAAAAAAAAAAGGAGAAATGCACACAAAAAAAATCTTAAAGTGATACACACACCCTTTTTTTTTTTTTAACCTAAAAACTATAAATTAGCACAAAACTGTCTTCTCCAAGCTTCCCAATGTCCCCGGTGATATCGGTAAAGTAAATGCGGATCATTATTTGTTGGATTTAAAGGGAAACAGCCTATTTTAGTAGGAAATTTTGCAGAGGTACCAAAAAAAGACCGGATTGAATTTTTAGGATCAGTGAAGTGTGCAAAAACTTTTGTGACTCTCGGTACTAACTGGTTTTCACTAAAATACCACTAAATGGGGGAGCGGGGATTGGTGTGGGTTGTGGCGTTTTTTTTATTTTTTCTTGTAATTGCAATTGCACATGGATCCCATTTGAGCTAGTTGGTGGCCCCGTCTCTGTTTGCACCCACCCATATGGCATACCGTTTGATTCAGGACATGTGGGAGATTGCCATTTAGTGGGGTTTTTTACTTGCCAAGTGGGTTTAGGTAAGATTTCAACCAATGAGTCCTCTTATTTTATTTTTTCACAAAATCTCATAAAAGCACGGAGTTCTATGAATAACAGCGTCTGGAATTCTTCATGTATATACGAAAGCATGATCCCATCAGGTAGCTGAAGGTGTGTAGCTTCCAAAAATATATAGTTTGTGGGGGGTATTTCCAAGTTAAATTAGGCTGTTCAAATTACAGAACACGGATTTTTTTCCTGTAATTGGACTTGTGCATGCGTCCCATTTAAGCTAGTTGGTGGCCACGTCTCTGTGTGCACCCACACATATGGCATACCGTTTGATGCAGGATATGTGGGAGATTGACATTTAGTGGGTTTTTTTGCTTGTCAAAGGGGTTTAGGTAGGATTTTAATCCTTGAATCATCTTATTTTATTTTTCACAAAACCTCCTAAAAACACAGAGTTCTTTGGATCACTGGGTCTGGAATTCTTCATGTATGTATGTATATGGCATACCGTTTGATTCAGGGCGTTTGGAAGATTGATAATTGACAAGTTTTTTTCACATGACATGGAAATTTGCCATGATTTTAAACTTTGAATTGTATTTTTATAAATTTTTCCTGAAAATCCGGTAAAAAAGCGAAATTTTACATGAAACTGCGCCCACACAATTGGTGGTATGCATAAAGGAATCACACCATTGTGTAGCTGAAGGTGTGTAGATTCTAAGAATATATAGTTTTGGGGGGGGTTTTCTAATATAGAGGGGTGTTTAGTCTGACAAATCTGAAAAGTTGCTGTAATTGGGCCATTGTTCATTGGCTCACTTTGTGGCTAGTTGGTTCCATGTTTGCGTGTGTAACCATACATAGGGCATACCGTTTGATCAGGACATTTAGGAGATTGATATTTGGTAACTTTTTTTTAACATTACTTGGGATTTTGGCATGATTTCTACCTTTGAGAGAGTTTTTTTTAAAAAATTTTTTAGAAAATTTGCTAAAACTGCGAACTTCTACGAAGAACTGCGCCCCACATGTACGTAGCTACAGGTGTGTGGATTCGAGAAATATTTGGTTTGTGGGGAAAAATTGCAGACTGTTCAAATTCAGATTTGGCTGAACATTTTTGCTGTTTCTGAGCCATTGTGCATTGTTTCCACTTCGTCGCTTTTGGCTTCCAGGTCCGCGTGTGTAACCACACATATGGCATACCGTTTTGATTCGGACATTTGGGAGATTGATATTTAGTAACTTTTTTTTACATTCCATGAGGTTTTGGCATGATTTCTACCTTTTGAAGTTGTTTTTGTTCATTTTTCAGACAAAGGCAACTTCTACGAAGAACTGCGCCAACACCATTGATGGTATAATAAACAAACTACAGTGTTACAATAGCTGAAGGTGTGTAATTTCAGGAAAATATAGTTTGTGGGGTTATTTCTAAGTTACGGGGGTGTTTTGTGGAAAAAACTGCAGACTGTCCAAATTCGGAGTTGGCTAAATATTTTCGCCGTTTCTGAGCCATCGTGCATTGTCTCACTTTGTGGCTTTTCGCTTCCACGTCCACGTGTGTAACCACACATATGGATACCGTTTGATTCAGGACATTTGGGAGATTGATATTTGTAACTTTTTTTTACATTCCATGGGTTTTGGCATGATTTCTACCTTTTTGAATGTTGTTTGTGTTAGTTTTTTTTGGAAATCTGTAAATGCAAACTTCTACGATGAACTGCGCCCACAACCATTGATGGTATGAATGAACGAACTACAGCGTTACATAGCTGAAGGTGTGTTATATATAGTTTGTGGGGTGTATTTCTGAGTTGGGAGGGGGTTTTGTGGAAAAACTGCAGACTGTTCAAATACAAAACTGGCTAATTTTTTTTGTCTGCTACTGACCTTTGGCACTGGTCACGCTCTGGGTTAGTTGGTAGCCATGTCTCTGGGTACACCCATGAATTGTCATACCGTTTTATTCGGGAGGGGTTAGGCTTTCATATTTGAGATGCGTTTGAACTTTCCTCCACAGTTTTTAGCTGAAATTCGCATTGGATTTTGTCTCTGATTTTACAGTTGAGGAAAAAAAGTAAAAGTGAGAAAATAACTTACAATTGGACGAAGAGCTGCGTCCGGGTATCTGCATTTTGATCGAAACTAACCTCACTCATAAAATCTTGTGGGGTGTAGTTTTTAAAAATATCTCACTTGTGAATATTTTAGATAATTTGGTAGATATTCTATGTTAATGTCAGTAGTGGTTATACATTTTAATTTGGTGTAATATTCTTGAAGGTGCAGTTTTAGTGACAGGAAAAGTCGGGTACCTACATATATCTGGTATCGTTGTATTTGGGAGTATCAGAGATTTTAGAAACTAGATTTTTGTGTGTACCTTAATATACTATAAGTAAAATGGGAAAAAATCCATGAAAAGTTGCAAATTTATTTTTTTTACATATTTTACCCATAATTCCAGTAAAATTTCCAGAAAAGTTACAAAATGTTACCATGTTAAGTACACTTTGCTGAAAAAAACAATGTATAATATTCCTGATTTACTGCAAGGTTTCCTACTGTAAAATTAGTCTAAAGCGATTAAGGGCAAAATCCTGAAAATTCTTCTAGCAGTTAACGCAAAAAAAAATTTTGAAATTCTCCTGGCAGTGAAAGGGTTAAACGCATGGTATTGCAAAATGACAGTAATGCAGTCCTGAATCTCCGCCTGACCACTGTTTTTAATAATTTAGTATTCCTTGATATCTGGTTTTGTTTGGGTGAACTGCTGATGTGGTGCCTTAATTTAAAGGGCTTGTCCACTCCCCAGAAAGAAGATCTATATTTACCTTCTCCACCCCCCAAGCCCCAAGATCGTTATAGTTGCTCATCTCCCCTCAGCCACTGAAGCCAATAATACTTGCATTTCCCCATTTCACCTCCATGTTCCTGGCCTCCTCTGTTAGCAGAGGGCAGAGGATGCATGCCAGAATGCAAAATCAGTCAATCATTCACCATCACAACAGTAACTGACTGCTGCAAGCGAGAAGAAAGCAGGCACCTATGAGATATCAACAATCTCTGGATTTGGGGTGGGTTGGGAAGGTACATATAGATTTTCTTGGGATGGACATGCCCTTTAAAAAGAGACTTTTGGGGTAGGATAGCTTTTAGAAGGAATATTACAGGTTATTGGAATTTGAAATCCCAAACAGGGCAGTGTATAGAAAGCCGATATCAGCTATCTTCATCATAATACCATGTTAAACCCATTGTGCCAACGCACCAAGGTTTAACACTGCTTTATGATGGAAAAAACTGCAGTTAAGATTCTGAATGGGGTAGCATATTCTTGATGCACAGAGAGCCTCTATTCCAGTGGTGGCAAACCTTTTAGAGGCCAAGTGCCCAAACCCAAAACCCCACTTTTTCTTTTAGTTTAGAAAAAAAACAACTCAAATAGACACAGACCAATACAGTAGATAGAATTGATTATAGATTACCTATTAACCTTTACATTACCACACAGGAGTTTGATATCTAAAACAGGGACTCAAGCAGAGCTGAATGTTATAGTACGTCACTTCTCTCTGCTACAGACAGTCACCCACTACACTTTTTCTCTAAAGTTCTGGTAACAAACTGTAAATAATATCTAATATTTTAGATTTTAGTAAATGTATTCTTTAAAAAAAGGATTTGTTCGCCAAGGACTTGCTGGTTGATTTGTGGCCAGAGACACATTTAGCCTTAAGGTGGCCATACATACAGCTTACCTGCCAGAACAATCATCCGATGGTCGCAAAGAATATCTGGCAAGGCGGATCTGGCAAAATTGATTGTATGTCGCAGGATTGGTCTGGTAGGTAAGTTGTATGTATGGGCACTTTTAGTATATTCTAGTTTTTATGTTCTTGGTGTGTAAGAAAATTAACTCTCAAGACAAACACTTACCATTTTTGCTTTTTATATAAAGAGGAAGAGAAGACAAACAACATGAGGTGTGCTTCACTTTGTACCCAAAACGAATATATTAGTGCACAATGTATTTTTACATAATAGTGTGGATGGTCCTGGTGTATATGCCCTAAAACCTTCGCTAAGCGGCACACCCAGTTTCCAAAAACGAATATTAGTGGTAAGTCCACTAGAATTCTAGTTAACCCGGGTGCTGGAGCCCCAGGCCCATCTCTAGGGAAGTAATGCAAACACGATATTCATCAACAGAGGCTCACACCAAACTGGGACTTAAAAAGGGTAGACAGACTATATAGCTCATGCATTTAAAATCAAAATAAAAAGAAATATAAAAGAAAATGGAATAAATGATGAAAGGTGGGAAAATTTAATTAAATTCTGTACAGGACAATAGTCACAGAAAGACTGAAGACAAGCATGGAGAGAGAGATTGAAGGAAATAAACTGAAAAACAAGATGGATTTCACAGTAAGGTTTAGATTAAAAGAGAAAGTTATGGGTTTTAATTTGCAATTTGCAGTAATTCTTGTGCTCTTCATTTTTTTATTTACTTTCCACCTTGACCATTCGGCACAGGAAACACAAAACAAAGTGCTAGAATTCTCATACTCTGTAGAATCATGTAGCTAAGTATAATTCAAAACGCAGAACCACAATTGCAGTCTAAAAACTTTTTTTTATATTCAGAGTATGAAATAGACATTTAAAGGGTATGTCCACCCTTAAATGTACTTTTTAAAATAGTTTTGCTCCATGTCTCCCAGCCCAACCCATATTTAAAAAAGCTCCCCAACTCTTACTTACCTCTCCTCTTTCCTCCGCTGCGCTCCCGGCCCTCTGCTTGCGAGAAATGCAAGCAGAGGGCGGGACCGGCAGTCGCGTCTGTGATTGGCTGAGCGGCAGCCAATCACGGACGCGGCTGCCGGTCATTCAGTACAGCGGAGGAAGAGGAGAGTAAGTAAGAGTTTGGGGAGCTTTTTGAAAATAAAAAATATGCGGTTGGGGCTGGGAGACATGGGGAACAACATATTAAAGGGGTTTTATGCTAGGGGGAGGGATAGTAGAACGGGAGTGAGAGGGGGGGGAGGGAGAGGGAGGGAGGGGGGGAGAAGGGCTGCAGTACGCATGGCAAATATCTACCAAAGGCAGGGTAGCAGGCAAGATCCTATATGGACTCTGCTAGCCTCCTGGTGGGCAGTTTTTGGGACTTTGGGGGGGGGGGGGGGGACTACAGCAAACCCTATGGAGCTGGGATGTGAGGTAAGGATTAAACTACACTACATGGTGGGCCAATAGTTGGGGGGGGATTCTAGTTTTTGGGGGTGGACATGCCCTTTAAAGATATGTGTCCAACATTTTTATGCATAAAATCATAAACAGTAATTGTTTTTCATTTTAGTAAAAGACTGTGGTTAAAAGTGTCAGATATCACTGTCAGCTTCCAGGAAGCAAGTACTGCGTACACTTAGCTGGGTTTGCTCAGCTATGGTGGATTATGGGAGCTGATCCCTAGTACCCACAGTTTCATTTCATTAATCACCCAGCAGCTACAGCAAAGGTGAGACACATTTGTTAAGTTTGTGAATGTGCTTTTTATATTGAGGCAATGTTTTCTGGTGACTTTATAAAGTTTCTAAAAGGGCTCTGATTTGCTATGTTTTATTCATCGCAGGGTGTATCACATTAGTGTAAAGAAAACTAAACTATTCCCCACTCACCATTGAAGATATAGATCTAGCATCCTCTTCATAATTTACAACAGGAGGAGGTTCTTTTCCTTCATTTTCCTGAACCTTGTGATCTAGCATGTCCTTTTGGGCAGACAGTTTTGCCTCAGTACACTTTAGCTGCTGAATTGACTGCTTTAGTTCTATCATAGACTGCTTTTGGCTTAGTAAAAGCACAGTGCTACAAAAAAGAATACAACAGAGAATAAATTTTTCTCCATAATATATTATAATCCTTTGATAATGTTGTAACATTGAAATGACCAAAATACATAAGGTACCTAAAGTACTAACTTGTATAAAACATTGCAATGTAAATAACATCTTAAAATAAGGTTAGTTGATCCGATTCCCCACCTAATGAGGACAGGACTTAACTTAAACACATCAGGGTGTGCTTTCCCAATAATGCTTTGTGCACCCTGAGAAGCTGACAAACTTCACATTCACTACTAGGGACCAGCTACAGGTTAAGATAAAAGAGAGAATTGTCCTTGCTGCAGAGAAGAAAGACAGACAGAGGAGAAGAGGTATGATCCACAAAAATAATAGGTGTAGGTACCGGTTTTGATTTTTTAAGTGGCAGAATTATTCAAGGCCCCTTTAAGTGTTAAATTAGCTCAAGCTGTTTTAGTATTAAGTAGACCTACAACCGACATTCTAAGAATTTATAAAAAGCAGTAGTATGTGTAATTTATTTTGTTAAAAGGGTTTATTACATTTAACATTTAGGCACCGATAGAAATTGGATTTGCACTTCCTCCTTCAAGTAAGAAGTCACAATAAGGCACAAAACAAATTTAAATCTACACCCAAATGTCTTCCCAGCGTGCTACAAATTGGAATTCTAATAATAGAATTACACTGTATTTAAATTATGCAAATGTCACAATGGGTTTTCTTATATAAATTCTACACAGTGATGGACCAAGTTTTTGGAGGTTAGACACCGAATGAAATGATCTGTAAAAGCCACTTACTCGGATTTTTTTTCACATGTATTAGCAGATTCTTCAAGATTCTTCTCTAGTTTAGCCAGAAGTTCCTCTTTACTTAAAATGGATTGCTGTGTCTGAGCAAGTTCTTCTGCTGCTGTTTTTAACCTAAAAAAAGATTGGCAAGCTTAATAAAGCAGATTAAACCTGTCCACTAAATTATAAAAGAGAAACCAATATATCTAAAGGTTCTAGGCAGTAAGGCAATGACCTGTCTGATATCATGGCAGTATTCCCAAGTGGCCTATGTGTAATAAGATGTAGTATATCTAATAAAAAAATTATTTAAAGGGCATGTCCAGCCCCAAAACTAAAATTTAACCCCTTACTGGACACATCAAGTAGTTTAAAACAATCCTTACCTTACATTCCTGCTCAAAATAGTTCCCCTGCTGTGCCCCTCCAAAGTCCAGGAAACTGCTGTGTAGGAGCAGTGTGTGACTCATGCTGTTCCTGAGACTTCCTCAACCTCATCAAGGTTGAGGCATGCTCAGTGCAGCCCTCCCTGCCTCTCAGCCAATCACGGACGCGGCTGCCAGTCCCGCCCCCTGCTTGCAATTCCATACAAGCAGAGGGCCTGAACACTGCGGCGGAGGAGAGAGGGCAGGTAAGTAAGAATCGGGGGACTTTCTAACAATTATATTAATGCTGTTGGGGCTGGGGGAGCATGCCCTACCACATATCAAAAGTTAATTTTCGGGGTGGACATGCCCTTTAAATGCAAACAGACACAAACAAATGGTTTAGTATGTCTAAATAAAATAATTTTGTGCACCAAATGTGCGCACCATTCTCACATTTGCTAGTGAAAAAGGGTGTATAATTTAAAAATAAAAGTAACGGCACATCATTTGAAATAAGAATAATGACATTTGTGACTTGTCAGTTACCTGCCCCCAACGAATATATTCTGCACTTTGTTAACTGCATTACTAACCAGATATTTAACTATAGTTATTGTCCACGCTCCGACAGAGTTAGCTGGCCCCTCCCTCCATGCAGTCAATCAAGGCTAACAAATCACAGCCAAAAAAAAAAAAAAATGTTCATTGAGCAGAGGGAGGAGGCAGATTCCTTAGCCAGATAGGAATAGAACTTATCATTAAATATCTGGTTACTAAAAATATAAAAATAAGGAATGTTTCATGTTACTGTTATGTACATAAAGTTTATCCACGGATATTTCCAATTGCCTTTTGGAATCAGGAAGAAATGTTTTCCACCTTCTTGACCATTGGTTAAGACAGCAATGTGAGTATTGCCTAAAAGGTTGGACTGGATTGGCTTATGTTTTCATTCAACCTCAAATACTATACTAAAAGAAAAAGATTTACTTGTATAGTCAGCCCCCCTTATATTCATTTGTAACTTTACAATACAATGTCTTACATTGAATTCAGACTATCTGCGGTTAGGTTATTCCATTCAATCTCATTAGCTTTTAGTTTTTCCACTTCTTCTATTAAGGTTGCTTCAAATTCTATATCTTGTTGATTGGTCTCCTGTGTACTAAAATAAAGAAGAATACACCCTGGTCACACTTATGTCGCAGGAACAAAATTACTTAAAATAAATAGCTTTAAACCTTGAGTCTAGTAACTATAGATCACTAAATATATTTACCTGTTTTTTTCAATAAAGTTCTCATACTCTGTGCTTGGATTTATTTCCTCAATGCAAGTCTCAATCTCTTTATGAGCAGCAACAATTTCTTCAGAAACAAGGCTGGTAATCTGGCAGTATTCTGCAAAAATCCCTTTTCTGGGAAATAAAGGAATTCAATTGAAAAATCTGGTACATTGTTAAAAAAAAAAAAAAATTTAACCTTGTTCTAACTTTATTTTACAAGTAACATAACAATGTTAACTGGGAATGCACCAAAAGTTGCTATTACTCTAGATGTGCCAAAAGGTATAGCAGCTCCTGGTTCATTCTGAAATCTCCTTAATCCCTGAGTCAGTAGCATGTACTAGTTTTCAAAAGAGTTTTCACTGTAACCCTTGATGCCTTGCTGCAAAAGTTTAGCATGACTAAGCTGGGCAATAAAGCAACTATTGCCCATCTTGCTTTATAAACTAGATCATACCTCATGACGCTACACAAACTATAGCCAGTAAAAATGATTTGCCTTTATTGCTTTAAAGGATAACTTATAGCTTATGATACATTGTCTGTCACAGAGATACATTGCAGACCAGGAAGTGAAAATTTGCATGCCTATAAAATAGGATTCACAGCAAATAGAGACATAATTCTAGGCTTGTTTGGAAAAGTACAAGAGAGCTCTTTTTAATGATCTTTGAGGGCGCTTGTGTGCAGATCACAGTTCGCCTTTCATTTCACTTAATAATCTAGTAAAAATGAATTGCAAGACAGGAGACAAAACAACCCATTAAGGACATAGATCCAGGATAATGTTTCTAAACTTACAGCAATAAAAAGGATGGTGCTTCCTGTTAACAAATAGAGCTGTGAGATCACCAGCCACATTGCTGCCTCCCCTGGTCACTGGCTTGAGCATGCCCACTTGTACCCTACTGCTAGGACAGAGGGAAGATGTTACATCAGCTTTATCATCAGCCCCACTCTCAAAATATTTGTTAAAAAGCTAACCCAAATTTGGAAAGAAATCTGCCCATAGGCAGAGGAAAGCTCAGATAATGATTGTAGGCCTGTAACTAGCTTTATATATGGGTGGCTTATGACACTTTTCAGTCACAGTGACACAGTGCAGAGCAAGTAGGGAAACTTTGCATGCCTATAAATATTAATTTACGGTAGGCATCATTCTGTGCTTGTTCAAAAGGGTTTGGGAGAGCTCTTTTCAATGGTCTTTGAGGGCACTTGTATAGAGACAATAGTTCCCCTTTAATTTCACTTTTAAAGTCTTAAAAAAAATGTAACTGCAATACAGATGACAAATCAACCTTTTAAAATACACTCTTAACCCACATTATGTCTAGTAAACGTAATTATTTTTTCCAGTCTTACTTCCTCATATGGCAAGGATTCTCACAAACTAGATTTCAGTCAGCTCTCATTTTAGATGGGTCAGTGTCTAAAGCGCTTGATTTGGATAATAACAAACATATGGAGCTTGATTTACTCTTAAATCTAATGAGACTTGGAGTATAGAGACACACGTTTTTGTAATGCACAAGGGTTAATTTATCCCATAAGGGTTAATGCACTATTAAGTGAATGTGTGACCAATGAGTACCTGTTTGGTACTAAAATGATTACTGTTTCAATACAATTTGCACTTTAGAAAGAATGAGTAAAGCTTGAAACAAACAGGGTGATTCAATAAAAGTTCTTATCGTTAAAAATGGTGCTAATTTTGCCAGATATTATTTAACATTTAAAAGCTAACATCTGATTGGTAAGGGCAAAATTAGCACTATTTTTAACGATAAGAACTTTTATTGAATAACCCAGGTAGTGTTTTAAAGCAGCAATAAACTGCCTGACTGTGCCATACTGTTTGCTACCAACCAATATAGTTTCATTGAGGAGCTACAGCATGCACAGATTTCATCTGCCAGGTTAGTGCCCTGGGCATTTCTGAATTTCTTCATGCTGGTGCTCCTCATGGAAATGAAATTGGGAGGTAGGAATTCTAAATCCCACCTCCCTGCCACAGGTACCTTTCATTTAAAAAAAAAAAAACACTATATATGCACGATAGTTTTCCTTTTAACAATTTTTTTTTATTATTTAAAAAAAAACTTTATATGCACATAATTTAAAGGGCATGTCCACCCCCAAAACTATAATCCCCCCCAAGTAATGGCCCCATCATGTAGTGTAATAAAATCCTTACCTCCCATCCCAGCTCCATATGGTTCTCCTGTAGTCCCCCCCCAAAGTCCCAAAAACTGCCCACAAGAAGGATAGCAGAGTCCATATAGGACTCTGCCTCCTATCTGGCCCCCGGGAGAAGTTTGGCATGCATACTGCAGCCCTTCTCCCCCTCCCTCCCCCTCCCTATTAGGATTCCCTCCCCCTAGTGTAAAACCCTTCAGATATAACATTCCCCCTGTCCCCCCAGGCTCAAGCTTCACACTATTGCTTTTAATCTGTCACTTGTAGCCTTACATTCTCTTTAAATCTGCCAAAATTTCTAGCATTTCATTTCATCTGCATACACTTTAATAGCTTCATCATTGTATAGAACTGCAGAGGGAGGCTAATAAAGTGAACCTGCTCTTAGTACATCACTATGCAATGCATTTCTCAATAGTGTACCAATCTGAAAGTGAATTAAACCTTCACTATCTGAAGGTGAATGAAACCCTCAGTGCAAACAAATTTGGCTTCACATTTTTGTCAATATCCCAATCAAGCAATGACACACTGACTTAGATTTACTAGAATAATATCTCTCTGAAATCTAGTGTGGTGAGATTCACTGTATGAAGAAGGGGTAATTATTTACACTTCTCTCTCCTTTTCTAACCACATTAACTATGTTGCAAAAACTTGCCGCTTTTTCCTTCGCAATATAGCGAAAATCCTCAGGTTCCTTTCTCTCCAGACTACCACTATATGCTCTAATCCTATTCCGCCTGGACTATTATGGCCTACTACTTACTAGTCTTCCTGCTTCCTAACCTAAGTCGATACTAAACTCTGCTGCACATATTGTTTCACTCTTTAATAAAACTGGATCTCAAATCTCCTCTGCACCGGACATCAACCTGGCTCCCCATTAAACAGCGTTTAAGAACATTTAAATCCCTTCGCTCTGCTGCAGCTCCTTATATTTTCCTTTCTAGTGTTCCCATATTTTCCAGCCAGCACCCTTCATTCATCATATAACCCTCTCCTGTACAGAACCACCACTCATACTGCTTCCTCTCACCTTAAATTTCTCTCTCTTGTGGCTCCCATCCTCTGGAATTCTATTCCACTTACTCTTCAAGAAACCTCAATCAGCAGGTATAAATCTCTCCTTCCATCCTACCTATATGGTAACCAGCACAGTATAGGATTGTTTAATTTGCACTGCATAAGTCTCACTACTGCGTTTCCACCCCTTCTATCATTTCTACCCTCCTAACTAGATTGTATGTCTAAGGGGAAGAGACCTCCTTTCTCTCCTGTGGAAAGGCTCATTCACTCAATAATAAAATGCTAAAGGCTGCCCCTCTGTGTGTGTGTGTGTGTGTCCATCAGCGGACTTCTGCGCATGCACGGACCTCAGCTCGTACACAAACAGGACTGGATCCAACAATGCGGAGCAAATCTTCCAACTCTCTGACACAGTTAGCCTGCCTCAGTGGCACCAACTTGGATTGCTGTAACCTCAGTTTTTGTGACCTGTCCCCATATCTTTATGTGCCACTGTTCTTGGTTGTGGAAATTAAGCAGAGCGGAAACAGATCACAAGCAGCCAAGAGTGGATCCAGGACACTGTATTCCTGGGATCACTGGAGGAGCACTAAGTTTGGTTGTCACTTGGAGCTGTGCTGAAGAGCTTCCCAGGAGGGAGGGGAATGTGTGTCTGCATGCATGTCTGTATGCATGTGTATGTGTCTGTCGGCATGCATGGGTCGGTCTGCATGCGTGTATGTCTGTTTGCATGCATGTGTGTATGTCTGTCTGCATGCATGCATGTATATGTGTGTTTGCATGCCTGTATGTGTGCATCTGCTGTATGTGTCTGCTGCATGTGTGTATGTCTGCATATATATGTTTATGTCTGCGTGCATGTATGTGTCTCTTTGTATAGATGTGTATATTGATGCATGAGTGTTTGTCAGCATTATGTCACAGTCTTAAGGTCTAGTCCCGTTAAAGTAACAGGATTAATTGTCTAATATATTTATAATAGTATAATTGTTTATTTATATTTATAATGTAATTATGTACTGAACACTTGTATGACTTTCTTGAGCTTTGTTACTGCACAGTGATGTGTCCCCAATACAAGAAGTGAGACTGGGAAAAGTGATAAAATCTACGATTTACAAATGAAAGGGGAATAAAAAAAGTAAATGGAAAGTTTGACGTTAAAAACAAATTGAGTGGGAAAAAAAGGATGTGCTTTAAAATAGTAGAGCAGACATTAGTATTCCTGTAGTTCCCAACCGATTGTGAATAAAAGCAAATTTAGGAATGGAGAGAAGCTTGTCAACTTTATGAGGAAAATAGTGATTTGTTGTACAATTTGGATTTAGCAGAAATGTTGGCAGAAAAGCACAGATGCCCCAATACTCCTAGCTTAGGAATAGCTTTAAATAAATTGTATTTTGGCAATGACACATACAAGGAGATGTGAAATTATAGCAGCTGTTCCATCAAGACAGCAGCATGCAAATAAATTGCTACACAAATAACTAAAAACATTACTGCATATCCCATATGATCAAAGCTAAACAGACCAGGAGAATTTAAAGGATAACTAAAGCCTCAGAACAATACTCTTTCAGAAGGAAGAGCACCTTAAAATAAAAGCAACAATCTGTGTCTCGCCTTTCATTTTGATATGGATGTTGGGAAATTTACCTTTCTAACATGAGGTTTGTGTTTTCTTTCCCAACATCCCAGTATCACAAAGTGTGGTCACTGACCATTGTGTCCTTTACACATGCTCAGTCCTAAGATACTGCAGGAAATGGTTAGAGGCTACTAGTAAATGTGGCCAACTGTACCAACTGTAACAAATACTTTTATATGACAGATTAGGCAAGGGAGCATGTGACTGAGGTCAGGGCTGTGGCCAGTCATAGTACATACACATCGTTATTTTATCCAGTTCATCAGGGGTTTTTAATTTACTTTAATGCCATTTATTGTAGTGGGATTTTACAGTTGTGTTTTTAGATGAGATATTTTCAGATTCCTTGGTTACTGTGGTCACAGAATCAGCATCTGAACTATATCTGTTGGCACTGGTCTATGCATAAGTACATTCTATAGCAGTATGTATCTATTGCAAATATAGGGAGTATTTAAGACCAGCTAGCAGAACGCTTTAATGTGCCAGCTTTGTATCTGAAAGGAAATATCTTGTTAAAGGAGTTGCTTAAGTGAAAATGTATGCAATTGCATGTTGCAATTAAAGGACAAACAAAGCCTCAGAAAAACATTGGATCAGAAGAAGGAACACCTTGATATAAAAGCAGTACTCTCACCACTCATTTTCATATGGTCATTGGGAAATTTACATTTCAAACATTGGGTATGTGTTTTATTTCCCAGTGTCCCAGTATCACACAGTGTGGTCACTGACCATTGTGTTCTTTTCCACATTCTCAGATACTGCAGGAACTTGTTACAGTTGGTCACATCCACTTTTTAGTAGCCTCTGGCCAATACTTTTACAGGAGATATTAGGAAAGGGAGCATGTGACTGAGGTCAGGGGTGTGGTCAGTTATTTCATCCAGTTCTTCAGGGGGTTGCATTTACTTCAATGCTATATATTGTAGTGGGATTTTACAGTTTATATTTTCAGATTCTGAAGTGTAAAAAAATTGGTTTTATTTCACCTTTAAATAAACCAGATTTCTTGATTCTGAGGAAATAATGTAGTAATGTAAATAGTAATAGGATGAACGTATTGCATGCAACCTCTGGATACATTTATTAAATAAATATAGTTCCAAAAAAAATAAATAAAACAGAGTTAAGCAATCTTAAAGGAGAACTAAACCCAATTTTTTATACTCCAGAATCTGAAAACAACCCCCCTAAAAACACCAATAAACTATAAAATGCCACGTTAGTAAACTCTGTTAAAGTAAATCAAAGCCTATTAAGAACTGGATGAAGTATCTGTGTGTATGTGCAGTGTCAGACCACACCTCCTGACCTTAGTCACATGCTTTCTTGCTTTATCTGTCCTGTAAAAGGATTGGCTAGAGATTATTAATGGTTGTGACCATCTGTAACAAGTTTGTGCCATAGCTAAGGACTGAGCATGTGCAGAACATAATGGTCGTTGACCAAACTGTCTGATACTAGAATGCTGAGAAGTAAAGCTCAAACCATATGTTATTTAGGTAAATTTCCCAGGGCCTGTATCAAAAGGAGAGGTAAGACGCAGATTACTGGTTTTATATCAAGGTGTCCTGACTTCTGGTTAAGTTTTGTTCTGTGGCTTTAGTTGCCCTTTAAGGTTTTAGGCATTTTGTTTAAAGCAAATGTCAACTTTACAAAGTGCAGGTGGAACGGCATGAAAGAAAGGCAAAAAATACATTCTCTTTCTTAGGATTAAGCCAAAGGATTGTGCTGCTATCTACCAGATACCTGAAATATACCAATTCAGCAAATCATTAGAACCCCATGTCACATGCATATTAAAGGACATGTAAACTGTGCCATATTTTACTAATCACACTGCAATGAGGATTAATGACAACCAATCTTAAATCTGCTTTTTTTCCCATCTCTAACCTTTCTATCCCTTGTTTATTAGCTTTGGCAGTTTTACTTTCTAAAGGGGGCAGGGCACAGCTAGTCAGTAAAGAACTGTCAATAACCAAGCCCCTTGGTTATTGCACGGCTGATTCAGCATTAAGATCAGAAAAGCGAATAAGCATCATCTGTTACTCCATGCTTGCAGATAACACCCAATCCTGTAGTTAGCTGATGTTTGTGTTACTAAAGTCCCAATGTAGCACTGTACCTATAGAAATAAATTACAAAGTATCCACACCAGACACATACACCTTCACATAGCCAAGCAGCTTCACTTTAAAGGGCATCTTCACTGGTATTCAGTTTTATTGAAGAACGGGAGGTAAAGGAGCTATGTCTTCAATAAAACCTGCAGGAGCTCTTAGAGACGGTAAGGTACTTAACAGATCTTTTGCTCTTCCGCTGCATAGTCCGACAGGTCCTGACATCCTTAGTACTCTATGCACATGCACATAGAAGACAGAGTCCACCAGACTACGTGGCGGAGGAGCAAGTGATCTGGTAAGTACATTACCTTCTCTCCCGGCTCCTGCAGGTTTTATTAAAGAACAGGTGGTAAGACACAGCTCCTTTACCTCGCATTCTTCAATAAAACTGAAAACAAAAATTTTGTTTTTACCAGGTAAGATACTCTTTAAAGGGGAACTGTGGTCCAAAAATGATTTTAGGTAAATTGAGTTAAATTGATAGGAATTGCTCCCCTGAGAATTTTTCCAATTTATTTCCATTGTTTATTTTGCATCGTTTTGAAGATATTTACATTTTTGTGCGTGATATGGCAGCAGTATCAGCAGGTCCCCTGTACTTCCTGCTCTGAAACTGTCAGGGAATCTGTCCTGCGTCTCCTCCTCCCCTTTGCAGGAGGAAAGGGGAGGAGGAGACGCAGGACAGTAGGAAACTGTAGGAAAGTAGGAAACTGGCCTTTCATCAACTAGTTTGAAGACCACAGTTCCCCTTTAACACAAAATCACTGGATGAATGCTATTGGCTGTGTGAGGGCACATATCATCTCCACTACACATGATGCACACTCTAGCTGTGCCTCAGTTTTGGGAGGAGGTGGACACACAGAGGAAAAATGCATACTAACTAGGAGTGATCTGATCAGGGCATGAGGAGATCTAGTGACAGAGAGCAAAAAGGGATCTAGTGCTTGGCAGTGCTAAAAATATAAAAAATGATAAAGGCAAGTCATTTTTTTTTTACGTTAGTCTTTCTAGCTTACACAGCTTTTGCTCCCAAATTCTATTTTTGCAATTGACATGGAAAACATATTGCAGCCTGCTCTGCTTCAGATAAATAGTCAATGAGCCCTGCATTCAATGGTACAAGTTAAAAAAAAGTTTTGGAGTAATTACCAATAATATACTGACCTATCCGAAAAAGGTTGCAAAAAAGACCCCCGAAAACTGTTGGTTACGACAAAAATGGATCTATCTATTTTCATTTCCCTTGATACACAATAATCAACCATTTGTTTCAGAGAAACATTTTAGTAATGTTACATATGCAACCATGTCACTTTCACAAGGTTCTTAATAGATCTACAAAGAACACAATTCGTTTCTAAAATCTATAATGAATGAGCATCCTCAACATTTCTTACAGTGCTTGGATCATATCCTCTTGCATCTTCTGCAAAGAATCCAATAGAAGAGGAAGAGTGGTGTCATAATACTGATGCTGGTGAAGCTGAGCTCCTTTCAGTGCGAGAACATACTGGTTGTGCAACATATGAAGCTTCATTGTAGCTTTATCAAACCTTTCTCTGGCCTTCTCTGTCTCTTTTCCTGCAAAGTAAACAATTAAAAAAGTTTAATTCTTGTAAAATAAACTGCAAACGTGGCTTTGGGTAGCAGATAAAGTTCACATACTATATTGTTTATAACCTACAGTACATATGTTTTACATACACTCTTGTTGCACTTCAAGTTTTGCTTTGTCTGAAGAAGGTGTGCTCTTACACCAAAACATCACAATGTTATGACTAAATAAACTAGTCGTTATTTATACTGGTGTGTCCAGTTTTCTTTCTATTCTGTTTTTACATAAAATGGGTATAGTAAGGTTTGCAGTTCTTTTAAAAGCCAGCATATGCCTGTGCGTGTTCTGTGCCAAAAGTTTTCTCTATCATGTTTTGCAACACAGGTATACCACACCTACAGGTTATAGCCCAAGAGAAGTGAAAAGGCAATGTTTCCTACATAACACCCTACAGCAAATCTCTAGTGGGATTCTCAGCTATTTCTAAAGAAGCTTTGTTACAGTTTCCGAATTATCTGTAACAAAGTCACACAGTGAAATTTAACTTTAAAGTCAGTCCTTAAGAGCGGGGCCAACCTGCGAAAAACGACTGTAATATAAACAGCCATTTTGGCCGAGTATCATTCAATGCATGGGCACTCAATCAGGTCTCGATGATCATCAATGATGCCCAACTGAATGGGCATTTCATCCTACCATGAGCACATGTGAAAAGTCGCCTAAAACAGCTGTTTGTCCTATAGTCGCGTGTCGGCCACACAATCACACGTCTATATGGACATTAAGAATGAGGTCGATGGTAAATTATCTGACTAAAATGACCACCTTTCATTTAATCAACCAATTTGATTTTCAAATGATTCGCCCAAACCGTTGAAATCGATCAATAAAATCGACCCTGTATATGGCATGTTTTAGACTAGCAGTAATTTCCCCCAGATCTATTGTCTCTACCAATAATCGCCAAGTTTATACTATGCAAAAACAATGCCAGGGATTGTTTTTTTCATAGGGATCAATCATTTTGGTGCTTGGTGCAGGACAAGAAGTTCAAGAAGGACAAGAAGTTCAAAAGCTTATTAACTAGAAGGAAGAAGAATGTTGCATGACTTTAATAATTTGAAAAGTTTCCAACAAATACCCTTTGTTACAGCTTCTTTAAATTTCTCTTTGGCAGAAGTCACTTCTTTTGTTAGCTGCCTGTAGCTTGCCTTCAGCTTTTCTAGTTCCGTTTTTGTCACCTAAGGTTGAATAAGACAACATTTGTGAAATGTAGAAGTGCAATTTGCTAAGTGTTTTGATATGTATCTATATCACACACACAATCTGAGTGCAAGAGAATACAGTTTGAAAATCAGGCAACTTTACTTACTTGAGAGTAGAAATGCATGCCGAAACACAGAGAATGAGAGGCAATATCACTCACTGGTATGCTTTACCTTACTGCACTCCCACTAAGTTGCTCCCAGACATTAATTGACCAACCAAAATGGATTGATAAATTATGTCAGCTTATGCCTCCACACATTAGACATACAATTATCTTATTAAGTGTGCACAGAGCTCAAAGTGTAAATATTTTCTTATAATGGGGAAAGAGACAATAATTAAAAAACAAACAACCAACCAAAAAGGATCTGTTTCTGCTCCACTGGTGCAAGTAAACCAATGGTGTACGCTATTATTTTGACATTATTATTATTATGGATTTATATAGAGCCAACATCTTCGGTGGCACTTTACAATTACATAGTCATACATTACATACAGGGTAATACAGAGTTATACAAAGTCATATATATTACATACACAGGTAATACATAGTATAAGTAAACAGAGCGATGAGTTTCTTACAGCAATACCGTGATACAATAGGAGAGAGGAGAGAATTTGGGGGCGAGACATAAGGTCGTGGGAATCGGTAGGCTGTAAATAGAGCGTGCAGCGTGAAAGGCGGGTTATATCATATTGGGTAGTCAGATGGGTAATGTCTAGACCAGGTTGTGCTTGTGAAGGTTCTCATTCATCCAGGTCATGGTATATCTGTTGTATTCAATTAGATCAACTGGACTTGAAGTTTAGTATACATAAAGAAACCAAGCCTAAATAGACATGTCTTTCCAGTAGTTTAGAAGCAAATGGGAGAAGGGAGACCGACCGGTAACTGGAAAGAGCGGACGGGTCGAGGGAGGGTTTTTTAAAGTATAGGGGATACCACAGCATGTTTAAATATAGAGGGAAAAATACCAGTGGAGAGGGACAAGTTAAAGAGAGAGGTTAGGGCTGGTATGAGTGAAGAGGAGAGAGGGGGAATAAGATGAGAGGGAATGTGGTCAAGGGGGCTGGTGGTGAGACATGTCCTGGATAGGAGAGAGAAATTCCCTGTTCTGTAATAGTGGTAAAGCTCGTTAGTGTACAATTAAAGGGATTAACCAATGAAGAGAGGTTAGCCGGTGCAGTGGTAGGAGTTGGAAGCTGTAGGGAGGAGGTAGGGTGTACAGTTAAACCATTTTGGATATTTTTTTTTGTGAAATATAAGGCTATTTCATCAGCCAATAAACAGGAGGTAGGGAGAGGAGGTGGCGAACAGAGCAAGGAGTTGTATACTTCAAAGAGCTGTTTGGGGTTATGGGATTGTGTGGATATTTGAGGGGATGTCAGTGGATAAAAAGTGGGACAACCAAGCAGAGAAGTGATCAAAGAAAGAGGTGGCCGATAATTATCTTCAATCTGTAGGGGTGTGGGAAAGTAAACACGAACCGAGTGAAACTAAAAAGATAGACGGGCTGGTAAGGGCGCGATGGGTTTGAAAGTACAGCGCTCAGAGAGAAGAATACCAACTCCCCCACCACATTTATTATCGGGCCTAGTGGTGTGGCTGAAGTAAAGCCACCATACATGAGAATGCGGCGGGTGAGACAGAATCAGAGGGTGACAGCCATGTTTCGGTAAGACCAAGGAATGTAATGCAGTTAGAGATAAATAGGTTGTGTACGTGTGCAAGTTTATTACAGACAGACCGTGCGTTCCACAGGGCCCCAGATATAGGAGTAGGGGGAAGGGAAAGAAGAGGTACTAGTGGATGAAGGAGCGTTACGAGTAGTAGACATTAGTGTGGGAATGGGTTGATCATACAGGTGCGGTATGGGAGTGGGGCCAGGATAAGGGGAGATATCACACGCTGCAAGTAGAAGCAGGAGACAGAACGAGAGGAGGTGTGGGATTTAAATGGGCCGTGCGTTTGTCTATTAGTGGAGGAGGCTGGGGGGTGTTTGACAATGGAATGGAGTTCATGGTGCCGACGTACGTTTCGCCGTAATCTCGCGGCTTCCTCAGGAGACCCTGAATTACATCGAGTTATATAGTAATACAAGATCTTGACTTATAGAACATATGAGACTTTATTTATTGGATCCGGTACTCAGCATCTAAGTTGGGTTGTTAGTCTAGCCACATATTGGGGACGCATGATTTTTATGTTATGGTACATTTAGATAGTAGTATTTATGTGATAATAAAGTTGTGTTTTATATTGTTTTGGTACATGTGGATCCGTTTATTCCCACTACCTCCCACACAGGGTTTATGTGACTGATGGTAATTTTCAAATTGGGGTTTCAAGGGTTAGAGTACTATTCATGGGGGTTCTGATTTAGGTCTATCCTTAATGGGGCTTCATCATTATGGACTAAAGTGCTAAGTGGGGTGCCACAGGGTTCTGTGTTGGGGCCGCTTCTAATTAATCTATTTATTAATGATTTGGAAGTGGGTATTGTCAGCAAGGTTTCTGTGTTTGCTGATGACACAAAACTTTGTCGACCATTAAAAACTTCAGAGGATGTGCAATCGTTGCAAGGGGATCTAGATAGATTATCACATTGGGCTGCTAAGTGGCAGATGAAATTCAATGTTGATAAATGTAAGGTGATGCATTTTGGACTTAAAAATCCTTGTGCTACTTATACTATAAATGGCTCTGTGTTAAGTGAATCCCTGTTGGAAAGGGATCTTGAAGTTTTGGTGGATAACAAACTTAAAGGTAGCAAGCAGTGCCAGGCGGCAACAGCCAGAGCCAGCATGGTATTGTCTTGTATAAAGAGAGGTATGGATTCAAGGGAGGAAAATGTAATTCTCCCTCTTTACAAAGCATTGGTAAGGCCTCATTTGGAATATGCAGTGCAATTTTGGAATCCTGTGTACAAAAAGGACATCTTTGAAATGGAAAGGGTTCAGAGAAGGGCAACTAAATTAATAAGGGGATTGGGGGAGCTTGAATATGAAGAGAGACTGGAAAAGTTACAATTATGTACGCTGGAGAAAAGGCGCTTGCGTGGGGATATGATTACTGTGTTTAAATACATTAACGATCCATACAATAAACTATCTGGGGCATTATTCACCAATAGAACATGTCAAAGGACACGTTGCCATCCCTTAAGACTTGAAGAAAAAAGGTTTAGGCTTCAAGCTCGGAAAGGGTTTTTCACTGTGAGAACGGTAAAGCTACGGAACGGTCTTCCAGTGGACGTTGTAAGGGCAGGTTCATTGGTCAGTCAAAAAAAAGCTGGATGAGTTTCTGCAAACAAGGAATGTTGCAAGTTACTGGTATTGATACATAAAGTAGAGTTGATCCAGGGAAATTTCCGATTGCCATTTGGAGGAAGGAATTTTTTCCCCCTTCATAAATTTGGTGTGTTTTTTTTGCCTTCCTCTGGATCAACAGTTAGGCAGGAAATGAGGATATAGCTAGATGGGTTGAACTGGATGGACGTATGTCTTTATTCAACCTCAAATACTATACTATACTATACTAATTAGTAGTAGTGTGGGAGGGGCTAAGGGGAGACAGGCAAATTAAATGAAAACAGAGTGAGGATCAAACAAATGGTGAAAATACCAATAAACAACCAGACAAGACTGAGATAAGATAGATCATACCAGGCAAAAAATTACAACGAAGCACAGGAAGGGATGCACAGTGGAGAGTGATGAATAGGGTAGTACAGCAGATCATACCAGGAGAAAATTACAATGAAGCACAGGAAGGGATGCATAGGAGCGTGATGAATAGGGAAGTACTGCAGATCATACCTGTAATGACATTTTATTTTTTGTTTTTTTGAGGCAGTAAAACATTCGTCGAAACGCGTTTGGTCTCAAACTGATGATTTTGTTAACCAACTGTGGAAAACGATGCCGCATGCTAAACATTTAATATAAGTGTTATAAACAAGGGGGATGGAGACACACTGTCAGGGTTTAAGTGTTAAGGAACTGAGTGGTGAAACACCTGTTTATATGTTTTCTTCACACTGTGTATAACTACATACTGTATGATTTGATGCATATATTCCCTTTAGCACTACTCTCTTGCATTTTATTTATCATTATTCCAATATGCCTCAAGCTCACGCAGTGGTGCTGCATTTGGGCTGAGATGACATGCAAACAACCTCAAAAAGTGCACTTGATCACTTTTTCTATGATTGGACAGAGTCTTATTAGTATTATGGATTTATATAGTGCCAACATCTTCTGTGGTGATTTACAATTACATAGTCATACATTACATACAGGGTAATACATGTTATACAAAGTCATACATATTACATACACAGGTAATACATAATATAATTAAACAGAGTGATGAGTTTCTTACAGCAATACCGTGATACAATAGGAAAGAGGACCCTGCTCAAAGAGTTTGCAGTCTAGAGGATACAGGGGTGAGACATAAGGTGAATGTAATCGGTAGGCAGTAAATAGATTGGCAGTGGAGTGTGAGAGGTGGTTAGGATCAGGTTGGTTCAGTGAGAGAGGTAATGTCTAGGCTAGGTTATATGCTTGCCTGAAGAGGTGGGTTTTAAGGTTATATTTAAAGGTTTTAAGGGATGGTGAATGACAGACAGACAGAGAAAGGGAGTTCAAGAGCAGAGGGGCAGCACAAGCAAAGTTCTGAATGCGGGCATGGGAAGAGGTGACAAGGGTGGATGAGAGGAGGATATCGTTTGTGGAGCGGAGGTTGTGCCTGGGACGGTATTGATGCATCAGCTCTGAGATATATGGAGGGGCTGTGTTGGATAGTGCTTTGTAGGATAAGGTAACCGGAGCTGGCAAGCGAATTGATATCGGGTTTGAAGGAAACATCGGAATCTAGAGTT
Source organism: Hymenochirus boettgeri (assembly GCA_019447015.1). Classification (NCBI taxonomy): domain Eukaryota; kingdom Metazoa; phylum Chordata; class Amphibia; order Anura; family Pipidae; genus Hymenochirus; species Hymenochirus boettgeri. Next base: position 334,796,509 of record CM033469.1, read on the forward strand.
ATTCCCAGGCAGCAGACATGAGCAGATGGGGATATAGATGCGTTGTTAATATTAATAGTAAGACTAGGTAAGGGAACAGATCGTGAGGGTGGGAAAAGGACAAGTTCAGTCTTGTTCATGTTGAGTTTGAGGAAGCAGGAGGACATGAAGGCAGAGATGGCGGAGAATCTTCAAAAAGCTTCATGTAAAAAAAAATCCTTAATCACTGTTACTTTGTACGTCTCACATGTTATTAGCTTGAGAAAAAGTTCAGAACAAATGTCAACCTCACTGTAAACAGTTCAGTATGAAAGAATCCTTGTAACTTGGATGAATGCAGTGTTTGTTGCTTTATGTAAAATATTAGACAATGCCTCATCAATAGAAGCTTTTAATGCCACATATCTTACATAGAAAGGTTTTTGCTCAAAGCAATGACATTCAAAACCACATTTTTATGAAACCTTTTTTATGTAAGTAGTCTCACATTCTTCATCTGTGTGTATAAATTGGTACAAGCTATGCACACTGTTTGTGATTGTCTTTATTCACACAGATTTGATTTGACAGTCAACTCAAATCTTATTTACACAGATTTGAGTTGACTGTTAACACTTGTCAATTATATAATGTACAAAAGATTTTTAAAAATCTAAAAAATTTCATATAGTACCAAATACTGTAAAACGTAATTAAGGTTTTGTGCCCATGAAGGAAATGTTTGCCTGTATTTTAACATCTAATCTTGATTAAAAGTAGTAAACCAAAGCCACAACCTTTCTTGGCTCTAGGTAAGGCAGAATTTGAAGTGTAATCATCATTGGATTTGCATACATCTAAACATAAACAGCCGGATTTACCAGGAGGCGCAGTGCATGTTTTTAGATTTAAAGCCGTGCTAACCGATTCGATAGTGTTAGCGCGACATTAACTCCTTGGTGCCAGTTGTGCTGGAAGAGCATTAGACACAAACGCAGCATGTGCAAGCAATTTTTATTTGCTACTTTTTTGCGCAACTTTTTAAAAGTGCACAAGTGACAATGGCATTTTCTTTTGTAGAGAATATAGAATAGGACAGCACTCCCTGAATTTAAAGGTCAGTTCAGATAGCTTACCCTTTGATACATTTTCTGTATCGTTAGGGTAGTGCCCTTAATACAGGTTTCTCATACCTTATAACATCACTAATGTGGGGAAGTTAAGATTATATGTTTGGCATCCATTGCCACATGTGCCAGCGAATGTTTTTGTTTATCTGGTAGTTATGGGGTGTAGGGGATTTGAGGTGCACATATGTAAATACCAGGGTGTATATCTGGTTTATCTCCTATAAAATGGTCAGTGATGATACGGTGGCAATACTTTTGATGGGCGTGACAAGGCCACTACCCTAACGATATGGAAAATGTATCAAAGGGTAAGCAATCTGAATTGACCTTTAAATTCAGGGAGTTCTCTCCTGTTCTACATTAAGTGAAACTTCTGCAAGGTTTTAAAACTTACTGGTACTTTCTTTCTAAATTCTTTTGTATAGCTCTAGATATGGAAGTATGGTGGGAATTTACAGCAGTCTTTATTACAGAACATTGTAACTATTCAAAAAATGGTTAGCCTTTCTGGGATGTTTCTGCTTGGAAATTAGCCAAACTAATAAGAAATTTTAAAATCAATGCTAATCTAATAAAAAGAATACAATTATGTGTAAACTCGGTTTCTCAATATTATGCCAATATAAGATAAATAATTCTAGATCAATAAATTAGATAATAAAATAAATAGATGATTAGATAGATAACTAAACCGAGACAATCCATTAGATGATTACATTGTAAATCTTACCTTGTACAGTTCAGCATCTATCTGCTGGTGGATACTGTTGTAGGTTTTCTTTACTTGATGCTTGTCTTTAATTAAAATTGTAAGACGATGGAGTGGTCCTGCATTAATTTCCTCTGCATGAGTCCTCATAATTTTGCTAAGTTGTTCAGTCTGATGTACTAAGTGCAACCATGACTGAAGAAATTAAAAAGGAAAGGGAAAAACAATGTGCACATATGAAACTGTAGGGCCTGGGGCAGCATAGACACAGCATTATGACTTAGAATACTACTGATGAATTAACATCTTAGTCTAATTTTGGGGAAATATAATTAAGGACAAAGTATAGAAGGTGTTGCTACTGTAAAAAAGAGAATAATTGCTACCTTGATTTATCTGTGAAAAGCTGGCCATACACTAAAACTGTGGGCCAGATCATTTTGTGATCAATTTTATAAAATCGCAAAAATGATCTGGTCAGGGAAATTCAGGGGAACGTTGGCAGGTCAAAACGCTGCTCTACACGGACTGCACAATCAATTTGATATACACCAGGAATCATAGGTTGACTTGACTTAATGCCAAGGTAGTGTATGGCCAGCATAAAAGAACCTAAGGAAGATGAGTCCATCTTTCAATGAGTTATCATTTGTTTATTAGATTCCAGTTTCACAGTTATGTTTTTGCTAAAACCATGAAAGAGTATGTACACTGAAAAATGTTTTTTTTTTTTTAATTGCCCATTAGTGGAAACTATAATTTATTCCAACTATCACTGTACTGTTTTTTGTTGATCTGCCCCCTTACACCTTACGTTTTAGCATTTCTGTAAGCAGTTTTGCTGTAGCTGGAGTGGTTTGACAGTTGGTGTGCTTTATGCTGTACGCAGTTTTGACAGTTGGTATGTGGGAAAATAGTCAGGTCAGTGGTCAGAGCCTGAGCAAAACATGCATTGTATTGAAGGCATGCAGAAACACACACACCTCAGAGTAAGTGCTACTTACATGTTTTTATTTATATATTGAGATGACGCAAAAGTAATTTTTTCAGTATACATACACTTTAAAGGATAAGCTCACCCCTTCAAGTAAAAATTGTATATAGGTAAATCACCCTCCAAAACTGCAATTGTTAGAAAGCCAGCCATTATGTAGCAGTGATTTGTATTTAAAAAATATGTATGGGTGTTAAAGGAAATGTTCACCCAAAAAACATCACCTCTATTAGTAGACCACAAAGAGGTAATTAAATAGAAACAACTTTCAGATATATATGCTGACAAATGTATTTTGTTTTTATGATGTTTACAATGAAAGTCCCACCCCTTTACACTACTAGTCAATCACACCTCATAACCAAATATAGATGATTCACTAATGAAAAAAAGAGAAAAAAATTGACCATCTCCCCTACCAGGCTGTCAAATTAACTGAACCTTGGAAGGCATTTTACTGCTAGTAAAAGCGTTGGAAAATCAGGTTTTTCTTAGGTTGGAGAGGAGAGTCCAACTTTAAGCACCTACTGAGCATTCATGTCGCCAGTGGGGATGGGGAAAGGAGGCACTGTGATTGAAAGAAATCAAAAAGTTTTCTACAAAGATCTCTGGAATCAAAGCACTTGGGAAGTTGAGCGTAAACTCTATTTAATTAACCTTTAGTGATGCTTGTGAAGGTTCTCATTCATCCAGGTCATGGTATATCTGTTGTATTCAATTAGATCAACTGGACATGAAATGTAGTTCTTGAAGACGTTTCGCTAGTCATCCGACTGGCTTTCTCAATTCAGAATGACTTGTACAAGAATCTGTGGCAATTATGTACCCTGGAAAATCCCAATTAGCATATCACAGCCAAGTGTTAAGGGCATGAATGGATAGTGGCTAAGAGGTGTTATAGGAACGCCCAGAGTAAGGTGTTAAAACAGCATTGTACATGGCAGACACCAACTGTCTGCCACAAATAGGGGCAACCTGGGCTGGGTACATGCGGGGCTATTATTTGTCCCGACCAAGCGTTCTCTGTGAGCTAGCGATCAGCCTGGACAATAGACTGTATGTCGCGGCAATAGTGGCAGTGCACAGTGCACGTGAATGATTGTGCGATCCCATAGAGAACCTCCCAATTGCATGTGATTTACCAGCAGACCCGATCGCTCATTCGTCCGATTTGGACAACGGGCGACCTTGTTCGGTTGCGGCTGGCCGCCCCACACCATCAGATATTTCCAGCCGACCGACCAATCCACGCCACTATCGTTCAGTTGGCCGGAATTATCTGCTGGTGTGTACCCAGCCTAAATGGGTACGATCTTTTGTCAGACAGTCTAGATTACTTAGGAGCTGCATAAAAGCATTCATCAGCTAAAAGGAATCACAAACATGATTAAAAATTCATTCTGATTAGAATTGTACCGTAAGTTGTTTTAGTTGCACACAAAAAGAAAAAAATTAAGCTATGTGGGTCTATTTATGAAACTGCCCAACAGCTGCTGTACCCATTTATGTTTTTAGATAAAACAGGTTATAGATTAGCAATAAGCACACATTTTCACATAATCTGGGTACTGTCATTCCAGCAAATGTTTTTTTCTTTCACTCTGTTATTTTAAAAAAAGATCCTGTGATCTCAAACTCAAACATAGAAAGAGGCCTTATTTCAACAGTCGGATAAAGGGAAAAAAAATTGAACCATTACCTTTGACACATTGCTTATATAATCTAGAGGGGGTGCACTATCCTTATCCACCTGGTTGCAAAGATTCTGTAAAGCTGATGCATACTCCTTGTCACTTTTAATCCTCAAAGACATAAACTTCTTCACACTTTCCAAAATACGGAGCTCCCAGTCTTGTAGTTTAAGCAAAGCATCATGAGAGCATTTGAGCTCTGTGCCAAAGCCCATTTTCAAGAAGCCTTTTCAAAAGTCTGGTGCTTACAGAAATAGCTTTAGGTCAACACATGCCCAGATGTCTAAAGAAACACAGAGATCTAAATAAAAGGGAACAAATACAGCCAGTAGTTTTTATTGTAGCGCCAGCACTGTTTTATTTTCAGTAATATGTATTCCCTTCAATTTGAACAAACAGTATTAATGTACACACTTCTAAATGATGATTATCATTTGACTGTTCACATTATAGCACAGAAATAACCCAAAAAAATGCTTATGACATCATTTACCAAGAGACGCTATGACGAGTACTAAGTACCCTGATTTCTAGTGATAGTGGCTCTCAGTAATTCCCTATTTGGATATTAAACAAGGTAAAAAGGCTGTGCAGTTTGCTTACGGAAACCACTGCAGTCTCTAAGAATCCTCACTAAAAGCCGAGCTTACCTATATTAAATGGGACCAATAATGTTTATACACTGATCCTATTAAATGTTTGTTTCCCCTGTTAGCCTATTAGTTATTAGTAAGTATTTATGTATGGCCTAATTGTTCATAAACATGCAGGCCAAAATGTATCTGTGCTTTTAATCTGCAGCAACCAATCAGGGGTTACATTTTTACTACTACAGTTTACTACTACAGTTAGAACACACTGATTGGTTTCTGCAAATTAAAGGATGTGTACTCCCCTCATGTCTTTCAAATTTTTGCCTTGTTTGCTTTTTCTTGTTATCTGTAATAGTAGATTGTATCAGCTTTTCCAGTCTAAAGCTGGCCATACACTAGGCATACAACTAATGAAGGGGTAAAACCCCGAAACGTTGTGATTTTGTGGTTCACTAGTTTGGAGTGCAACTTTCTCACTTTGTTTTTTGATATACGGTATTCCTATGCGCCTTAGGATGGGGGTCTGAGACCTCTGCACCCTACCAGGCTAAGTGTGCATTTGGGACCCTTGCTGATATATTAGATTTTATTGCCTTTTTCAGTCTAAAGCTGGCCATACACTAGACCATGTTTTACAAGCAGCATTTTTTATCTAGAGATGTACCTATCTGACCCATTTATTTTGCGGACTCAAATTGATTGCATAAAAGAACAGGCCATGCGGTTCTTAAAGGGGAATTGTGGTCTCCAAACATGCTCCACAGCCCAAGATATACAGAAATGACTGACCAGAAAGTTAATGGGTGGGAGGCTGACTTGTGACATTCCTGAGGCTTCTCCTGCACAGTGCCGCAAGCGACCACAGCCTCAGACCCCCCCTAAGTGTGTGAGGGAGATAGGAAGTCCCTCCCCCTCTCTGCTGTGTAAAGTCCAGACAGAGAAGGTAGAGCGGGGGTCTGAGTAACCCATGGCACCCGCGAGTGGGTGGGGCTTAGGCCCCCACGAGTGGGCGGGGCCACATGGGGCTGTAAGATAATGGGCCATGGGGGGCCTGCAACTGGAGGGACCATGGGGTCCATGAGTGGGAGGGACCAGGGGGGGGAGAAGACACAGGACAGATTGACTGACAGTTTCAGAGCAGGAAGTGCAGGGGACCTGGTGATGCTGCTGCCATATCACACACAAAAATGTAAATATCTTCAAAACTATGCAAAATAAACAATGGAAATATTCAATGGAAATGGAAATTGCAAAAATTCTCAGGGGAGCAATTCCTATCAATTTACCTCAAAGTCATTTTTGGACCACAGTTCCCCTTTAAATAGAATGGACATTTGTCTTATGAGTGATTGAATATCTGTCTAATGTCTAAAGGTGGCCATACATATGAACAATAATGGGTAAATCCCGTTGTTCCACGGCAGGAGATTTACCTATTATCTTTCAAGTGTATGGGCTTTTCCCGACAGACCGTAGTGCCAACGAATGTCCGTAGTCGCCACTACGGTCGGTTGGGAAAGACGGAAAATTTCCATTGGACGTTATCAGCTCCCTTTACTTTAGTAATCACAGGAGAGCCCCTCCTGCTTGACTTTGCACAGAAGTTAAAGGGTAACTGTGGTCTCCAATTCTTTCAAACTAGTAAGGATCATATAAAAAGCCTTTCTATTGTATCTTCAAAATAAAACCTTAATCACATTTTTAGGTAATATTTGTGAGAAGTTATTGCTGAAATGGTTCAGCAATTTTACTTCCTGCTTAAATGCCTTCCTGTTTTAAGCCATGTGACCATCTTGTATTCAATTTTTTCCCCAGGTAATTCCTTTTTTCCAGGTAAGGTATAGAGTGGAGGAGCACTCCATCTCTCACTCTATCGCATTCATTTTTCAATACTTAATGAAAAAACGCATGCGCAAACGCAATGAAATCGCATGCGAATCCGTGTGCGATTGCGTTGCAGCGTGCCCTAAGTCTTAACGGAGTATGCTTCGTCCCCAGAGGCAGAGGGCGTGGCAGAGGTCTGGTGATGTCACTCAACCTACTGGATGCAGGAAATTTGAAAATTCACTGCAATATAATTTCCCACAGGTTGCAGCTAGAAATGTGATTGCTGACTCATTTAAAAAGAAATACTGCAGGCTTTCATTTAAACCTAACTTGTTCGGAGACCACAGTTTGGGGACAGCTGTGAGTGCAAGATTGAGGTTTATAGCAATTCCCTGCAACATATCAAAATTTAGTTTGGGAGGTGGACATACCCTTTAATCTATTTGTATAACGTGATCATATCCGCTCATAAACGTTGCTTCTCCAATGATTATAGCCCTAACTTGACTAACCTGCCTTCATAGTCAAGCCCCTTCAATGGATAAGAATCCGTGGAATATTGGATACAAAAAAAAAAAAAAAAAAAGAGATAATTGGACTGTATGGATGGACATTTTATATCTTATTGCAATAATTTAACTATGACATGCACTAATTGAAGCACCAATTAGGAATGAGGGGTGGAATATGGATATGAGATATATTTATTCACTGCTTGTTACAATAGCACACTTGAGAAAGAACGCATGTACATTCAAACATGTAATCATACTGTAAGCAGCAATAAAAACTTTTATTTGCAAGTATTGATTTGCCAATATTGATTTGCCTGTGCCTCCCTGCATAATTACTTTTCACTACAAGTTAATGTGAACTTACATTTTATCTTTTACTCCCCAGAAGCAGCTTTATGGGCCCCTGCATTTGGCTATGCTCCACTTAATCTTCTCGTTTCCTAATAAAGATCAAACAAAAAGGTGTTACTTGAATAATAAACAAATACTGTTTGGCTATTTTAATTTATGACAAATAAAATTTTGTTGAACTGGAAAACAAGATGAATTTATTCAACTATGCAATAATATCAGTTTTATTTTTAAAGGGCAAGTTCACCCCTCAAATGGAAAATTGTATAAAGGTAAATCACCTCCAAACTGCAAGACTGCAAAAGTTAGAAATCCGACAGATACACGTCTATTCTGAAATGTGGTCTGATGTTCTATTACCTCTCACTTAGCTGTCTGGTTCTTCCATCTGTAAGTCATCAATGTAACAGATGACATCAAAGCCAATTCCCCTAGCTGCCTTCTCTGAGCATGTGCAAGCTTGCAAAAGAGAGAGGAGGTGGAAACCTTTGAGAGGCAGAGGGGAGAGCATCATTTTGCTGTATAACAGATTATCCCTATGTCTGTCATCTAACTATTGTAGTTTTGGGGGGTGATTCACCTATATCATTTGAGGGGTGAACATGCCCTTTATTTATTGTACTATAAAGTTTTCCAAACAAGCTAGATGCATGGTACTGCTATTTAATTTGCCCTTAGAGCAGTACATTATCAGGAATCATGGAATGCCAACATTTTACAAACTTTAAATAAAATTCTCACATGCATGACTATTCACGTACCATAATAGCCATCTCCTTACCTCATTGGGAACACAGAGGAGGTACCTAACCATAGAAATACTGTGCGTGTTCAAGTGACAGTGAACAAATAATGACTACAATGGAATCTTAGGGGAGCAAAACAACATATTTTTGATGACAAAACCCCATCAATTTATCTCTCATCTAATATGTAAATACATTTAAGAAAAATTTGATATGCAGAGTTCAAATCTAAAGGCACTCTAAAGTCTGTTAAACTTTTCCCACAGGCAATAATTACTGTGCATACTTATTTAAATGTTGCTCAAAATGTGTAAAACAAAATAATTCTTTGGATTTTTTTCAATTCTCATTAATCAGCATTAATACTGTCCATAGTCAATAACACAAAAAGACAATTCACACAGACAAATAAGGAATTAAGCTAATGAAGTAAAAGGTTAAGTATGCTGACTTAACCATTCAGAAATCATATATACAGTATCATAAGAAGCCAGTCTTAGGTTCAAAGGGAAACATTGCTATCTTTGCACACGGATTAATAAAATATATGGTAGTAGACCTGAGAGTGCTGTGATTATTATAGTTTATTATAGGAAGATTCCGGCTCAGTACCACCCATGCAAATTCCTTTTAAAGAAAGTAAAGTATACACCAAATGTCTAGTTGAATGTATATTAAAAATACAATATATATGTTGCTTCCTTCTCTGTTTCACTGAAAACAATAGTCTGTCCTGTTTCCTTTGTTTTTCATCACAATAATTAACAATAACATCCTTCCCTCCTTGGAAATCTACTGCTTGCTCCCATAGCTACATAAGCATTTTATACCACCATGCAACTGACTGTAGGTAATTCTATAGAAGTTGAAGGGAAGTGATTCAGTGTGCACAAAATATAATTGAAACCAAATTACAACCCAACCATAAATTTCCTTATTATTTTTACAGCAACATTAAGATAACAGCCTGTTGGTTTGTATCCTGCAGTCTGAATATAGTACCTAGCTCAATTTTTTGCATGCCAGAGCTTGTATTTTTCCGGCCCAAGGACAACATCAAGCTGCTCTCTCAATTCTTTTTGTGCTTAATTCTGCAGAGGAATGCAAGCGTTAGTAGCTTCCTGTCAGCAAATTGTGCTTTAGGCTACAAACTACCTTATACTAGCAGATCTCAACAATAATAATCCACGGTATTATCTACTGTTTACATTACAAAACACAATATAATTACAGGTGTGGCTAAACCACAATACATTAAAGAATTGAGAACACAATTCTGATGCACTTTCATGAAATATCCAAATGTTATACTCCTTCTTATGATAAATTAGAGCAATCAAATTTTCAATTATATCCCATCTAGACCTACACTATATCAAGATTTTTACAATCTACAATCTACTAGCCATTAAACTTGGGACTGAATTTTAGTGATATCAATAAGCTTGTCATGTTTAAAATGTCATATGGACCCATCATCTCCCTGTGGAAGAACTAGAGACACTCTGAGCTGAAATATTATAGCAGACAATGACCATGAGGTTAAAGAGATTTTCTTCTTTGAAGGCAGGCTTTGGAAAATGTGAACAACATTGTAAAAAAAAAAAAAAAGGTTGCATCACAGGGCAGCAAGAATTTATATTAAGCGCTAAGGTCTTTTCAGAATAAAATATATCAAAGAGAAACATTTTTACTTAATTTTTATATTATTAAAGGGGAACTGTAGTCTCCAAACAAGTTAAGTTTAAATGAAAGGTCAGTTTCCTACCTTTCAAACGAGCCATCAACTACCTCTCTACGTGCTCCACAGCCCAAGATATACAGAAATGACTGACCAGAAAGTTAATGGGTGTGAGGCTGACTTGTGACATTCCTGAGGCTTCTCATGCACAGTGCCGCCGGCGAGCACAGCCTCAGACTCAGAGTCCCTCCTACTCTCTGCTCTGTTCTGTCCTGACAGAGGGAATCTACAGCCCTTTTCTTTCACTGTGTGAAAACAGCCTTTTCAGGCAGAGTTCTCACTCTGCCTGAGTAGGCTGATTCCTCAGAGTTTTCTGTAGGGGGGGGTCTGAGTAACCCACAGCACCCGCGAGTGGGCGGGCCATGGGGGGCCTGCAACTGGAGGAACCATGGGGCCCATGAGTGGGAGGGACCAGGGGGGCTGCAAAGGGGAGTAGGAGGCACAGGACAGATTGACTGACCGTTTCAGAGCAGGAAGCAGGAAGTGCAGGGGACCTGGTGATGCTGCTGCCATATCTCACACAAAAATGTAAATATCTTCAAAACTATGCAAAATAAACAATGGAAATATATTGAAAAAATTCTCAGGGGAGCAATTCCTATCAATTTACCTCAAGCCATTTTTGGACCACAGTTCCCCCCTTTAAAGGGTATCTCCAGTGCTGAAAATGACTTTGGGCTATTCAGTTTTATTGAAAAACGGTTGGTAAAGGAGCTGTCTTACCTCCCATTCTTCAATAAAATCTGCGGGAGCTGGGAACAAAGTTAAGGAATTTACCCAGTCTCGTGGTCCTCCCCTGCTTCCTCTGAAAAGCCCCGACACACTTTGAACTCTAGGTACATAGAATACAAAGTGTGCTGGGTTAATTGATAAATAATTGGTTATTTGTCCCTTTTTTTTGTTGTTGTTGTTTTTATCTTCGTATATAATATATAAAGTTATCAGATTTCTCTAATCTAAGGAAGCTGATAACGATCCAACGGACCGATAGGCCCTGATGCCAACTGCAGTAGTCCATAGTCCATACACATGGCCTATGTTCAACAAATCTCATCGCATCTGATGTGGTGGCTCTTAATTCTGAAATCAGCAGTATTGTAAAGAGTTCTTTGGTTATCCAGGTTTCTCACATTTCTGTATACTGAATCCTGTCCTCCCTCTCCCAATAAGTGCTAATTAAAGATATTACTGCAAAGAACACATAGGCAGTACAGAAATAGGTAAACCCGTGACAAGTTCTGACAAGTAGTGAGGGAGTGTTACAGAGTATCTGCAGATTAAGGTCTTGTCTGCAACCTGTAAGGACAACACAAAGGCTGCATAAACATTAAAAAATAGTCAGAAACCATTGCCACTGGTTTATGAAAGACACTGCCTAGGATATTAAATTATTATATACATATTTTTAGATTTCAGACCTTCGACTCCTACAAACCAATATCACAAAATGTATTTGTAATAATAAACACCCACGTATAAGTGCAAAGACACTACAACGCCCCAAATCACTAGGAGGAGCTGCCCTACCATCCCTACAACACTATTTTCTTGCAGCTTGATTAGCTCAGACAATGCAGTGGTACAATAGGGAAGAACAACAAAGATGGATTGAACTGGAGCAGTCTCCTACCCAATCATAGAGCAACTGCCACACAATATACCTCCAATCCCGATTTAAAATTTACACTGGAATTATGGTAAAACGCTATAAGAAAATACATGCAATCAATTTCCCCCCAGGGGTACAAACAGGTGGGTGGGAGGCATCTAAGTTCAACAATTGGCACCTGTCTGACATATTGTCCAATGGAGTCAAGTACAGCATCAATATAAATTACCCTCAAACGAATTGTTGTTATAACCAACTTTCACTTATATACACTTTCTTCTAACAAATACTAATACTATCCAACTTTCTTCATTTGAAAAAAATGTGTAATACAATCGCAAGAAACTTTATTGTTATTATATTGTATGAAGAAGGTACCACACGGGTACCGAAACGTTATGTGTGTTAATAAAACACTGGATTTGCTCAAGGTATCTTTCTACCATGTACAATTGCAAGAAACATGCGAACTATCTCAAGAATAAACTCTTTATTAAACAAATCTCGCCACACCCCCAAGATAAGGTTATGGAAAAATGGAAGTCTCTACTGGGTTCAAAAATGGAAAGGGATTAATGGTCAAGAATATTTGAATCATTACGCAAATGCTCATCCAATATCATAATTCAGGAAAAGAGTTTTAAAATATTACATCATTGGTAATGTTCCCCAGAAAACACACAGAATATTCCCCAATCCTCCCCTCTATATTAAAGACTGGATGTGGTTCCCCAACGGACCAAAAACATTGCTGGTGGGACTGCACAGAGGTACAAAAAGTATGGAAAGAGTATGAATTCTTAATCCAAGAGATACTTCACACTACAGTGACCCTTGATCCATGGATGGCTCTCTTTGATATAAATGTAAACCAACTGACTTTAGAAGGAAACAAACTAGCACACAGTGTGTGTGCAGGCGACAGAAACCTTATAGCATCCACATGGAAGCAATCTGCCCCTTCTAGACAACAATTAGTGACAAAGATTTGGTGGCTGTGCATAAATGAGTTGGTGGTTAATAAACTTAGGGGTACAATGAATCCCTACGATTGGAACCCATAGATGTACGTTATGACTGGCAGAGTCACAGGGGGCGGGCGCAGCGGGACACTTGAGATGAGGCGTGACTGAAGTAGGGAGATGGCGGGGAAGGCGCATATGATACAATGCTTATTGTTCTTCCTTTTTCTTTTTTTGGTTATTTTGTTTATTTTATTATTTATATATTATGTTGAACATTTGTTTAAAAAAGTTAAAATAATAGAAAAATGTAGACACTTGAATTGAACACACAAATTTGTTTACTACAAATGTAATTGAAAATGGGATGTTTATGTGTAAACCTTTGCCTAAATATTTTTATTAGGAAAATGTTCAAAGTAAAAGACACAGTTGTTAGTTTTGAATGAAAGAGTCATGTGTTCCATACAATTTATAATAAATGTTGGTGTACACAACACACATCAGCCAGTACAGGGTATCCCCTAGTAATATAACTACATGTATAGCCACCATTTGAATGTAAATAAAAGAAACAATTATTGTTCATTGTATTAATTTACACTGAATTCATTTGGCACTATTGGCACTAAAACAGTCAAGTTGTATGTACTGCATAAAAACAACTAGGGAAAATTCCAAAGCGGATTTGTTCAAACGGCATCATAATCCATAAACTAAGTTAGGCTATTCCGATGAAAATCACACCCTTTTTTGTCTATGTAATATGACAGGACCTGACCACACAACCAAATATGACTGCAAAAATATGAATGATTTTAAACATGTTGTATCAAGCCCTCTAGAAGAAAAGAACATTTTCTTTTTTTCCCATTGGAAATCCTCCGAACATGGAATTCCATGCAAATCCTATCCACATTTATTTGTATAAATAAGTACCTTTGATTTGCATTTTTCATTTACAAAATTCGCTCTTCATGTGATCTACTTAGCTGATCTGGCTCTTTTCTACAAACAAAATGGGTTTGTGGGTAAAAACTATATGACCTGGAACTTGCAATCAACTTGTCCATACTTGTTGTTATTCCATCTCCACCAATTCTCTATCCTGTACATGTATTATAGTGTGTGTGTAAGAGTGTGTGTGAGAGTGTGTGAGAGTGTGTAAGTGTGTGTGAGCGAGTGAGAGTGTGTGTGATGAGAAACAAGAACCCTTTCCATTTAAACAACTCAGCAGTAGGAGGGATGGAACACAACAGGAAAAAAAGATAGAATATTTTAATTTAAATCTCTCTAAATAATACGACATATAATACAACGCACACCCTTGTTTAATACCCAGCACCTATCTATGGCATGTGCGTATGGGAGTTTCATTTAGGTTTATATCAGTTTGTTTAAATATAAATTATTTTTCAAAATACCCTTCAGGGCTAGGCCACTCTGAGAGCACAGCCCTCAGCGCTCACCAATAGAAGCGATTGGTGATGGCCCCACTATCTCCGCTGCCGATCGCCATTTTTGGTGAGCATCGCATTCACTGCAATAGGGTTACATCAAAGGAATCGTAGCACACATGAATCACACGGCATTGCGATTTCGCTACGCCGCACAATTCTTACGCGCTGCCTAGTGGGGCCTAGTCCTCATGGTTTTACTTTTGCTTTCACGTTTTAAGCTCACATCATATTTTAAAGGGCATGTCCAACCCCCTAACTAAAATTTAACCCACTACTTGCCCCACTGTATAGTTTAAAAAATCCTTACCTTACATCTCTGCTCCTTATGGTTGTACTGCAGTGCTTGTCCAAAGTCCAGGAATCTGAAGAGTAGAAGCGGTCTTCCTGTTCAAAGGTTTCTGCCTCTAATCTGCTCTCCTGGAGGTAATGTGACATGCGCAAAGGAGCACATTCCCCCCCCTCCCTTACTCCGGATCCCTCCCTGTCTGCCCTTCCACCTAACATTAAAACGTCAGATTACGTTTTAAAAAAAAGGAATCGGAACTCTACTTTCAGCCCTTCGCTCCTGCGGCACACTGCATTGCCGGCAGACGCAGCTGCCAGTCCGGCAAGCAGGGAGCCTGATCAGAGCGTCACAGGAGCAAGGGACTTTAAGTAGAGTTCTAATTCTTTTTTTAGTAATCTGATATAGTGGTTGGGGGTAGGCACAGGTTGTCTACATTATACTAAAAGTTTTTATTTATGGTGGAGATACCCTTTAGTACTTAAAGGGTGCAAAATAGCTCTTCTTTAGAGATCCAGATTAGTGAGGCTATTTCCATTACAAACAAGTTTTGCCATAACATAATAGTTTCATATAAACAAAAACTCTAGCAGGGGTGCTAATTGGTCTCATTATACATTAATTCTGAACTGATTTACTTAAAGGAACAGTTATTAATTTGTGCAACTTATAAAACTGCCCACCAATATGCGTAAGTTGATGATTGCAAGTTTCTCACATATATTTTCATCCTTAATGGTGAGTGGTTGCAAAGGGTCCACTATAGCTTCCAAATCCTTTGTCAGGAAAACATAAAAAATCTCTAACAAAAAATGCTAGACATTGGACATTGTGTGCTGTTTCACAGCAATGAAGATTTACTTTAAGCTGGGCGTACACATGCCCAGCTTAAAGATAGATAGATAGCCCAGGAGGAAAGCAGGGTGTAGATAGGCCAGTGGTGGGTGGAAAGAGGGGTGGGGCTACCATAGGGGATAGGGAAGCATGTGTATTAAAGTGTACGAATAAATTATGGGATCATAATCTAAAATGTATGTTTGCAAATGCGAGAAGCCTGGCTGACAAAATGGGTGAATTGGAAATGATGGCATTGAATGAAAAGTATGATGTAATAGGTATAGCAGAAACGTGGTTGAACAGTTCTCACGACTGGGCTGTAAATTTAGGAGGATATGCCTTGTTTAGGCAGGACAGAGAAAAAAGAAAAGGGGGAGCAGTATGTGTGTATGTTTAAAAAGAAATTAAGCCAAATTTAAAAGAAGAGATAATAGGCGATATGAATGGAATTAGGCAACAGGAAAGGTTGGTGTCTGCTATAAGCTGCCAAATGCTAGCAGGGAGGAAGCAAGTCAGCTTCATATGCAGTTGGCAAGGGCTGCAAGTTTGGGGAGTGTACTCATTATGGGGGACTTTAATTACCCTGACAATGATTGGTGGAGTGGAACTGCCAACACAGAAAAGGGCGATGAGTTCCTGAATTTGCTGCAGGATAATTTTCTCTCACAGGTGGTTGTTGAAGTTCCTACTAGAAAAGGAGCTCTGTTGGATCTGGTAATATCTAATATTGTGGAGCGTATTATAGATATAAAGGTAACTGGAGGCTTAGGGAATAGTGACCATAAAATAGTGTCGTTTGAAGTATGTTATAGAAGGGAAAAGTGCGCTGGGTTAACAAAGACTTTTAATTTCGGGAAAGCAAGTTTTCCCAGGTTAAAAGTAGCTCTTCAGAATGTCAACTGGGATAAGGTATTATCAGGTAAAGGTACTGAACAAAAGTGGACTGTGTTTAAGGGGATTTTAAGCCACTTCACATCTAGATTTATGCCCTTCGGAAATAAATGTAAAAAAAATAATTCCGTGCCCATGTGGCTGAATTCTGATGTAAAGAGGCAAATGGAAAGGAAGAAAAAGGCATTTAAAACCTTTAAAGGATAAGTGCACTGTAAAATCAAGTTATGTTCAGTTTATGCCATTCATGCTGGCTAGAATATAAATTGCAGAGCTACAGCATCCTTTGATGTCTTAAAGGATAAGTGAACTGTAAAATCAAGTTATGTTCAGTTGGAAGCCACAGCTTTAAAAATACTATTGACATATATTTTTTTTTACCTATGCCCCTGCAGAGCCTTGAAAGTTGCTGACATCTTGTTACTGGTTTGCTGAATGTTAAGCTCCGCCCCTCTGAGATTTCCTCTACTTTCTCCTGCTCGAGCCTCAATCAATAATGCCTGTGAGTTCTGTGCACACGCACATACATGGAACTCACAGGCATTACTGTTTGAGGCTCAAGCAGGAGAGTGCACGGAACTCACAGGCATTACTGTTTGAGGCTCAAGCAGGGGAGTGCACGGACCTCACAGGCATAACTGTTTGAGGCTCAAGCAGGAGAGTGCACGGAACTCACAGGCATTACTGTTTGAGGCTCAAGCAGGAGAGTGCACAGATTCCCATGGTCGGCACCATGCTTCCCCATTCCCATGGTCGGCACCAAGCCCCCATAATTCTGCACCATGCATTTTTCTAAATTAAAATTATCCCTGCTTTTTGCTTCCTTTTAAGCCAAATTCCTTTAAGTTACACCCCCCTGGTTTTGGCGATCTGTCGCTAATGGCTCCTCCTGCGTTTATAATGACAAAAAGCTGCTAACCCTATTCCTGTCATTTAATTTTTTTTCTGCTTATAACGCATCAGATGGACACATGTTTACCAATAAAAGTAAGTTGTGAGACAAATTGAGATAGCATAAAGGATAACTATACTCACTTTACCCACTGTCCAACAATGGTTAGTGTCTAGGGTGTGGACCTGAACCGCCAGGTCCTCACTGCTGAGTTTGCCTTCTATCTTCTGCAATGCTTATTTAAAGTTTGCTATGTGGCTTTGTACAACGAGAAGACAAGCTTTGTAGAAGCTTGGCCAGGATCACAAAGGCGGAAGTGGAGTCAGAGCAGCAAAGCCATCTTTAAAGGAGAACTAAACTTAAATTTTTAAAATTTGAACGTGTGAACGTTTTACTCCCCAGAACACCTATACATTGAAAGACTCTTCTCTAGTATGTTCCATGTTGTTGCCAGTACAACTCATTGCCCATGTTGGCCTCAAAGAGCCACCCCCCCTGACCCCAGGATTCACTGTCTCTATGCCCTCCTTCCAGAAAAAAAATGGCAGTAAAATCAGCTAACTACTTTGTATTGTTCCTGTAAGGCTGCCAGCTGGAAAATAAATTACAGGATAACAAGCAGCTTTCAAAGTCTTATCTTACATTGATGTGGAGACAACTGTATTGGGGTCAGGGGGTTATAGGTGCATGCTCTTTAAATTTTTTAAAAACCTTTGTATTTTTCTTAATAAACTATTCTACACTTAACAGAGAATATAATTCTATAAAATATATTTTAGTTGAAAACATATCTAGAAATTTAAAGTCTGAGATGGTGTTAATGCCTTTTTTGGAACTTTTCCAGCCTGAAAATAAGTTATTTTACTTTTTGGAATGTGTCTTTACATTACTATTGTTTGAAATTCCCCATGGTTTGTTTCTCAATACACAAAATAACAAATAAGTGTCCAGGGGGTTTTAAGACTATTTTACATATGTTTGCTGAAAAGTTGACAATGGGCGTTAGACTCCTTTCTATATGTGCAGAAATGCCTCCTAAGTGCTAATCAGTGCAAGATTCTTTCTGTCATTCTTTCTGACAGATGGCAGTATACACTCACGATCTTGCTTCCTATAGTATAGGGAGAGCGTTAGTGACTGCCCTGCTCCCTACGACTGTGGACGAATCCCTATACCTTAGTACAGGGAACTGGCCACAAATGAGGGAAATTTTTCGTTGGAAACTACAGTTGACAACGAAGAACATTAATCGGCATTGGAAATAGTTGTTTCGCTTGTACACGCTTTCCTGATAAAGGGCCAATCCTGTATGTATTGACGGGAATTGTCGCTTTATTGGGAATGAGTTTACCCAGCCTAAGTTCTGGTTTCAGTTTTCCTCTTAAACACATTTTTAAACTTAACACAGATATTTTCTGTGTTGTTACAGGCGAATTGCGCCATGGAAAACATGAGCGTGACCAAACTCCTTTATCGGTTTTATAATTACAGCTAAAAAAAAAATAGCACAGCTCCATATATATGGGCATAAGTTAAAGAAAAATTCTCTGTGAATGCTCAATTTGTTGTGTTGTGTTTTGTAAAGAATTTCAATAGAACAATAAATCAGATTTATCTATTGGCTTATTTCTTTAGTTATTTTAACAGGCCCCCCCCCTAATTTTCTTTGCCAAATTCAATAAATCCTTCACAAAAGAAGTAACTTAAATTTTTAATTGTTTGGTTTTAAAGGGCATGTCCACCCCCAAAAATACAATCTCCCCACTGCTGGCCCCAGTGTGTAGTGTATAAAAATCCTTACCTTACCTCTCCGCTCCAAATTGTTCTCCAGTAATGTCCCTCCAAAGTCCTAGAAAGTGACTACCAGAAGCACTGCAGGGAGGGAAATTGTTTCCGCCTCTGAGATGTCCTCTCAGAGGTTTGTGGCTTGCTCAGTGCCTCTCTTCCAATACCTGTCATTTTGTCTGTGCCCCTAGTGTTTATTAATTTTTCTGTAGTGTAGGGCTCCTCCCCCAGCCCCAACCGCTATAGTAGTTTCTGCCAAAACACTCTGGATCTGTACTTACATTACTTCCTTCCCCCGACGCTCTCCACTGCAGCCGCATCCGTGATTAGCTGCCTCTCGGTTTCATGCAAGCAGAGGGCCAGGGCAGTACGCTGGAGGAAAGAGGTAAGGTAAGTAATGATTGGGGGAGTTTTGGTAGAAACTACTATAGTGGTTGGGGATGAGGGTGGGAGCCCTACAATACAGCCAATTATCAAAAAATGGGTGGACGTGCCCTTTAAACAACTATGCTTGTGAAGGTTCTCCTGATGAAAAACATGCAAATTGCTTAGAGAATGTTTTGTTTTCCAGCAGCATGTGATTGTACTTACAGAGGTTTGGAAACTTGTAGCTCTGTATCCTTGTTCATCATGTGACTACATGTTGTACTTTGGGATTATCTGATTCACAGGAAAGGCCATCTGATTATCACCAAGGGGTTTTAGCAGCTTGAATGCCTCACTGAAAGCCTCTTTAGTTTAAGATGATTACGGCTGGGGGCTACCTTGAGAACCTTCCACTAGTTGAATTAAAAATACCGGTAGCAAAAGCATTTAAATAATTGATAGCAGCTTCTTCTGTGTGTTTAGGCAGTGCAATAATATCATTATAACTTATTTTGTCAATAAATAAAAATAAAGAAAATTAAGACTTCTCCCATGTTTTTGTCATGAATTAAATGAGTCTGCTGTAATGTGCTCTTATAAACAACCCTTTACGTTTCATAGATTAATATCTTTTATTGTTTATTTCCAAAACTAACTACTTTCACACACATTCTTTTATTCCTAACTTTCAGTTTTGGAAAAATCAACATGTCAATCCAGCCAGTTATTGTTGCCGATTTTATAGGGTTACGGGAACTCTTTGTGCCCTTAAAGATTTATATAAACTTCCATTTAAAGAGGGCTCTCCTTGCCATGCTAAGGGCAGGTTTTTGTTGGCTACCTTCCAATCCTTTTTTAGTACAATTTGTTAATAACTTTGTTTAACAGGTCCCTTCTACCTGCACATACCTCCAGACTTTTGTGACTATTTATAAGTTAACTTAGTTATTCCCTTTCAAGTTATTTTATTTCAGTTTGCTTTAAAGTGTATACGTCTTCCCAACTATCACTGTACAATTTTTCAGTCTGTCCCCATCTTAAATATGCCACCTGAAATATCTTACATTTCAGCTGTCAATCAAGTTCCTTAGTATCATAAACTCTTCTGTTATGTATAGTTTTGCTGGAATGGTGGCAGTTAGTATGTGAACTGCATGGTTGGAAATTCCCTTTCTCAATGCACCCAATAGGGATTACTAAGCATGTGTGGCCTCACAGAGTCAGATAGTCTGGCTGGGGGACTGAGCTTGAGCAACACAAGTGCTTGATTAAGTCATGCAGCAACACTACCACAAGTGCTGCTTACATGTATTAATTTATGGAAATAGGGCAAAGTAATTTTTTCAGTGTACTATTCCTTTAAACTATCAACCACTTTGCATTAAAGGGCAACTCCACCCTCATGAGAACATCTTTTAGAAAGAATGGCCTCTTTAAAATATGTTGATATATTATAGTTTGTCCTATGAATTCATTACTGTGTGCCTGCTATGCTTCTGGATGTCTCATGGAAAATGAGCAATTTAAAAACCTGTACTGAGCCTGGGCATGCTCAGAAGAGGCAGACAGGGGATTAACATTCAGGCATTGGCTGTGATGTCAACTGTCAAATCCATAACTGACAGTCACTAACTGGAAGAACCAGGAAGCAGACAGGACATTGTGCAGGATTTCAGGTTAGACTTATAAATTTCACATTTCAAATTATTACCGGGTTTTGGGGGGTGATTTACCTGCATGTAAGTTTTCATTTCAGGGCTGGAATTGCCCTTTAAGCTTTGTAAATGTTAAACTATATTAATATGGTCTGAGACTTCCTGTTGTTATATTCAAAAAGAAAACACCATTTGGTATATCTATCAGTTAAGGTTTTGTTTGTTATAAACATTAAGAAATACAAAAGTTTAATTTGATTGTATCCTGTGGAATGTCTTTTTTGCTGAAATGTTCTTTCTTTGAGATGGGGAGTCTAGATAAAGAGCCTTTATCCCTTGGAAGTAGTCCAGATTTCTAAAAAGATCAACGATTCTTTTCTTCTCTGTAATATAGAAGAAGTCTAAATGTAATCTACAGGCATTAGTGTTCTCCCCAGCATCTTTTAGCCGGGTGTTCTGCCTGACTAATTCAACTGCCTGCCCAGCTAGCGGAACCACTGCCTCTCACAATCTAATCCAGCTTTAAACTGCAGAGGCAAAAGCAGCTGAAAACACTCCCAGTCTAGCACTCTCCTCTCTCAGTTCTGCAGGTAATTGCAACATTGTATACTCTGCTCTATGTGCTGATTAGCACAATACAATGTTGCAGTTACCTGCAGAACTGAGAAAGGAGAGGTGCAAGACTGTGAGTGCTTTCAGCTGCTTTTGCCTCTGCAGTTTCTAGCTGGATAGATTGTGATAGAGAACATTTGTCTGTGTGTCTGTCTCTCTCTCGGTCTGTCACAGATAGACATTTGTCTATCTGTGCCTGTCTAGATACTGTAGATAGACAGACAGACACAGTAATGTGTTGCTAAGAGACACTGGGAAGAAGAAGGAAAAATAGGGCATTAATGTTATGCAGCCAGTCAATGGGACTGGTGCTCAACAGGTATAAACACACAATATATAAATCTGAAAGGAAAAAGAAAACCTGTGGCACTCAAAATGTAATATATAATAAAAACCCTTTATTGGTACTTGTTCATGGGCATAAGTAAATATAAAAACACTTAAAAACACAGTATATTTCCTAACATAACCTCAGTCCCAAAATAGTATATATAAGTAAATATGCAAAATCCAATGGTATATCCTATGTATTCAACATATGTGCAGATAGATAACCAAGCAAAATATAAGAGCCTTGCAATGCACTAAACTGTCACACATGTGTAAAAGACAAAAACACAAGAGGCAACAGGAGTATAATGATGATAGATATATCAAAAAACAGTAATAGCGAATAGTATAATCTACATCTAGATATTATAGTAATGCCAGATAATGTGCGATATACTTAGCTCTATTTGGTAGAGGGTAACGTGTCTGGCGGGCTCTGTCTCTGTCCTCAGTATGGTATCCTGGCATTTCTAACGCCTATGTCTTTTGCCACTGCTGTCCTACTTTAAGAGTCTGCAGGATGTCTTGCCCTGCCTGTGTTTGACTGTACATAGATGAGTATATATTTATTCAACCTCCAAAACTATGTAACTGTTTCTGAGTACTAGTACTTACGAACTAAAGTGGTTATACATACTGTTTAAGGACAATTATGCTTACCTCCCCTGCTCCTTTTCTTTTCTAATATTTAAAAGTATTCAGGGTGACCTAAACTTACAGGTCCTTTCTCTAGCTAGTCCATTGGGAAAATAGTTCCTTCAAAGCGTCTCTTCGCATTTGGGCCAGTAAAGTACCCTTTGTTGTGTTCTATAAAATGTATCTTGCTAGCCCAAAATATGTAGCCATGTTTTTAGCAGCATTCCTGTCGTGATGAAATGCTTGCCTTGAATACGTTAAATATTGGTTAGCATTTTTCAAAGGTATAAAAAGGTAATTAATCCGAAAACAGTTCCCAAGTATTTGTTAAAGTTAGTGATGCAAGAAATCTGTTTTTCTCTTCTAGATTGTCCAGGGGCGAACAGATATCTGGTAGTCACAAAGTGGTCACCTGGAGTTTACCCTTATATCAAAATTAGAAATATTACATTTACTGGGGGACATAGAAACCAATAGACTGCATAATATTATTGGGGAAATGTAAGCTTTAAAATAATACAACACACACATCTATATCTTGCCTGCAGGGGCATATCTAGGGTCTAAGAAGATCAGGGGCACCATTGAGCACTCCAATGGTTTTAGGCCACTCCCCTTTCTCAAACCCCAATTAAGCCACACACACTAGCTACTTACTAGAGACAGACAAAAAGACACAAACAGACCGATAGACAAACACAAACAGATACACAGCCAGATAGTGATAAACAGGCAAAAAGACAGAGAAATAGACAGAGAGACACAAAGGCACAGTAAACTGGCAATTTCATTATATACTGGTAGCAATCTGGTCATTTTAAACTCACTGTTGTGTTCAGTTGTAGTCAGATGCTTGCCCACACCTTTGGCCAGGGAGACCTTCTTGTACCTTCTACATGGACCTCTGCCCCTATCTATCTCTATCTGTCCCTCTCTCTCTGTATATCTGTCTCTATTTCCCTCTCTCTCTGTATATCTGTATCTGTCCCTCTCTGTATATCTGTCTCTATCTGTCCCTCTCTCTCTGTATATCTGTCTCTATATTTCCCTCTCTCTCTCTGTAATCTGTCTCCTAGCTTTCCCCCTCTCTCCTCTCTCTCTGTATATCTATATCTGTCCCTTCTCTCTGTATATCTCTATCTGTCCCTCTCTCTCTGTCTATCTCTATACTGTCTGTCTTCTCTCTCTCTCTATCTCTCTGTATATCTATCTCATCTGTCCCTCTCTCTCTCTCTCTTCTGATATCTCTATCTGTCCCCTCTTCTCGTCTATCTCTATCTATGTCTCCTCTCTCTCTCTATCTATCTGTATATCTATCTCTATCTGTCCCTCTCTCTCTCTCTCTCTCTGTATACTACTCTACTGTCCCTCTCTCTCTCGCTCTCTGTATATCTATATCTATCTGTCCCTCTCTCTATCTCTATCTCTCTGTATATCTATCTCTATCTGTCCTCTCTCTCTCTCTCGCTCTCTGTATATCTATCTCTATCTGCCCCCCTCTCTCTCTTCTCTTCTGTATCTATCTCTATCTGTCCCTCTCTCTCTCTCTCTCTCGCTCTCGTATATCTATCTCTATCTGTCCCTCTCTCTCTCTGTATATCTATCTCTCTCTCTCTCTGTATATCTATCTCTATCTATCCCTCTCTCTCTCTCTTTTCTCTGTATATCTTATCTGTCCCTATCTCTCTGTATATCTCTATCTGTCCCTCTCTCTCTGTCTATCTCTTATCTGTCTGTCTCTCTCTCTCTCTCTATCTCTCTGTATATCTATCTCTATCTGTCCCTCTCTCTTCTCTCTCTCGCTCTTGTATATCTATCTCTCTGTCCCTCTCCTCTCTCTCTCTCTTCTCTCTCTCGCTCTCTGTATATCTATCTCTATCTGGCTCTCGCTCTCTGTATATCTATATCTATCTGTCCTCTCTCTCTATCTCTATCTCTCTGTATATCTATCTCTATCTGTCCCTCTCTCTCTCTCGCTCTCTGTATATCTATCTCTTTCGTCCCCCTCTCCTCTTCTCGCTCTCTGTAATCTATCTCTATCTGTCCCTCTCCTCTCTCTCTTCGCCTCTGTATAATATCTCTATCTGTCCTCTCTCTCTTGTATATACTATCTCTCTCTCTTGTAATCTATCTCTATCATCCCCTCTCTCTCTCTCTCTCTCTGTATATATATTATATCTGTCCCTCCCTCTCTCTCTATCTCTCTCTTCTCTCTCGCTCTCTGTTATCTATCTCTATCTGTCCTCTTCTCTCTCTGTCTCTATACTTATCTCTCTCTCTGTATATCTATTATATGTCCTCTCTCTCTCTCTTTCTCGCTCTCTGTTTTATATCTATCTCTCTGTCCCTCTCTCTCTCGCTCTCTGTATATCTATCTCTCTGTCCCTCTCTCTCTCGCTCTCTCGCTTCTCTGTTATATCTATATCTCTGTCCCTCTCTCTCTCTCTCTCTCTGTTTATCTATCTCTCTGTCCTCTCTCTCTCTCTGTATATTTATCTCTATCTGTCCCTCCCTCTCTCTCTCTCTCTCTCTCTGTATATCTATCTCTGTCTATCTCTTGTCTATCTCTCTTTATATCTCTCTCTATTTTACTGTCTCTGCCTCTTGTCTATCTGTCGCTCTCTAACTATATCTATCTAGTACCTATCATCTCTATCTATCATCTATCTATCTAACTCTGTCTATCTATCTAACTCTATCTATCTATGATCTATCTAACTCTCTCTAACTATCTATGTATCTAACTCTATCTAACTATCTATCTAACTATCTTTCTAATTATATCTATCTATCTGTCTATCTATCTAACTCTATCTATCTATCTATATAACTCTCTATCTGTCTAATGCTATCTATCTGGGAAGCGCATAGGAGTCCTGCCTGTATTCCTCCACACCGGCGTGCGATTGACATCATCACGCTGGCGTGCATGTGACGTCATTGTGCCGGCGCCAAGTCCAGAAGAAGATTCGGGGCAATTAAAGCAATTAAATGAGCCTTTCTGACCAAATTACAATCCTACAATACTGTTTAAGGGCTAGGCCAAACTATTGCATTTTTCTTGAGTTTGCCCATGCGATTGTGCTTGCGTTTTTCAGATCATTGGAAATGCGGAAACTCACCAAAAACGTGCGTTTTCAGGTGCATTGCGATTGCGCATGCGATTTGCGTTCTGCATTTTTAATCGCAATCGCATGCAGTTTCCAATACTTAAAGGGCATCTATAGTGAAAAAAACACATTGCCCCTTTGCAAAGTTAAATTCATGTACTCTGTGCTGCCTTAATCCTATATCTGTCACTGACTCTGTTTAACCACGGTGTCAGATCTATGTGCAGCATTCCCCCCTTCTCCCTCCCCTCTGTTACCTCCTCTATGTCTCAGCTCTGGCTAACCGACAAGCTTTTTATGTGCAGTAGGAGTTAAAAGTTCAACATCCTGAAAAACACACCCACGCACAGTGGCCAATAGAAAGTAAGCTGTCCTGGAGACATGGAAGAAGGAGATCAGTACAGTTTACGATCTCTCACTTTGTGACCCATTATCAATCAGTGAAAGCTATTAAGAAGGGGGGTCAAGTGCAGCCTTATATCTAACATCAAAGCTACCTTTCTCCCCCTGCTAATGCTGTTATCTCTATGTTTATTACAGAGCAGGGAGGGGGGATCACGTCACAGGGATTTGATTGACAGTCCAAGTAGGAGTAGAGGAATGCAATCACGTATTCTTCTAACTGGTGTATCTCAGGACAGAGAGGGAATCTGAAAAAAGTGAAGACACTCTGGGGGTTGTAGGGAATTATAGAACACATGGAAAGAAAGAAAAAAAAGTTCATTTTCCCACTATAGATGCCCTTTAATGAAAAACCGCATGCACAAACGCAAGAAATCGCATGCGATTCAGTTTGCATTGCAGTGTAGCCGTGCCCTAAAGAGAGAAAATAACCTAGTAGACTTTTCAGAACTTTTTAAAGGTAATTGTTTTAACCTGGTAGACATAAAACAAGTTCTTTAAACCTTAACATTTTCTGAAAAAGGTTGCTTTGTTTAGCTTACAAGCAACCATAACTACATTTTATAATTATCCAGTTAAAGGATAAGTATACTATAAAATGAAGTTAGGGTTCCAGAGTTAAAGTTGCTGACATCTTGTTGGTCAGTAGTTAAAGTTGCTGACATTTTGTTTGTCAGTAGGTGATTAATCCGCCCCTCCGAGATGTTCAAGCAGATGCAGATTGACTAGCCTCATTAGGTAATGCATGATCGCTCTGTGCACTCTGTGCGCACACTCATGACGGCACGCGCAACGTGATGTCAGTGCGTGCGGTTGCGCTGACACAGCGCGGCATGCGCAATTACGGCATGCGCACAGAGCAATTGTGATGTGTAATCACCTACTGACAAACAAGATGTCAGCAACTTTAAAGGATAACTGTATTGCCTCAATGCATTTTTTTTAAACTGCTTTCAAAAGTGTAAAGGTATGCAGCCCCCCCCATACATTTTTTTCCCGATTTCGAGCTTCTCTCTGCCTGTAACTGTCACTCAAGGCTAGCATGTGAGAAAACACTCCTCCACCCACCCATGATCAGCTTGATTATCTAGGCTGTACATCCTAGCAATCGAGCAGTTCAAGTTTGTTTGACTGGCAGAGGAGGAGGAGAGAGGTTGTAACAGACATTCCCACCAGCCAATGACAAGTGATATGTTAATCATGGCCCTGGGCCCTCTCGGAGGGGCAGAGCTAACTATACACCTAAAGAGAAGCAATGTGTCAGCAACTTTAAATGTACAAAGGTAGGCTCTGGAGGGGCTACTATTCTACTATTACTATTTCTAATCTAATTTAGGTACACATTAATTAATTCTGAAAAGTATACATGCAATATATAGATGGGTTTGCTTATTTATCCTCTGTCCCAAAGTCATGGCTAATAGGCCTGTGCGATACCCAGTGGGTACAGAAAAAGGAGCAAAGATGGCAGTCCGCATGGGACAAATTTGAAATCCTTTATCTTCGCAGTCTTTGTGCTGATGTCACTCAAAGCTGAGCGGGTTGGAAACATTCAGGGAGATTCAATAAAAGTTCTTATCGTGTAAAATGATGCTAATTTTGCCCCAACTAATCAGATCTTATTTAACATTTGTAAGCTAACATCTGATTGGTTGGGGCAAAATTAGCACCATTTTAAAGAACTTTTATTAATAACCCTGATAGTTTCCAGCCCAAGTTGTTTTTTCACTTTAGTTGCCCTTTATATCTAAAATTGAATACGTTTTGTCTTATATGCTCTAAAAGAACCTATGCAGCTTCTGCTCATTATGTGTTTTTTTAACGATTTTGATTTTTGAGTGCTGTGCTTATTCAAATGCTGATTAACTCTTTGACTGCTGGTAGTGTTTACTAATCAACTATTTGGTTTCTGGAGTTGAGAGCTGAGGCCACACTGGAACGCACAGGAATCCCTTTTTTCCCATTTTCCATTATGGAAACACATGCGTTAACACACCAAAAATGGTGAATGCATGCGTTTCCAAAACGTAAACTGATGCACAATCGCATGCGCATCAGAAATTGCAGGAATTTTCGTGTTCCCGCGACTTCCATTTTACCGAAAATTGCGGGCACAACCCCGAGCGCAAAACGCGCTAGTGTGGCCTAGCCCTTAGTGGTGCCAGGATATGAGTATGTGTAGCCCATAAGAGTCTAGTAATAGTAGGTTGTTCCTGGAGTCTTAAACCTTAGGGTGGTGGCAGTGAATTTTTGATTTGATTGATCAGATCACATGCTCACTGAACTGGCATCCGTGACCGTTCCATTCAACGGAGCTTGCCTGCATAACATATTTAGGCATTACTTTTATTTTTAAAGTTTCCCTTAAAGAAATTGCAAGCACATATAGCCACTGGTATTTTTTCCAAAACAACTTTTACTAGCAGTATGTATCAAATAGTTTCCTTCATATGATTAAATCAGTAAGTGAGGGTCTGTCTAGCATTTGTACTTTTACTAATATGCCAACAGTTGTCATGGTTGTCTTTTTAAGTTGCTATATGGCGGTGTGTCATTTGCCCTAAGAAATGTATCACTGTCTTCAAAATAATGATCATTTTCTGTTACAAGAATACTTATCAGTCTGCCAACATACTTGAATGATTCCTATACCTCTAACAAAGAAATGACCCTTTTACAGCAAGGCCATGGATTACAGATCTCTTTGGCACTAATTGCTATGCTTTATAGTCATAAAATCAGTCACTGTAGTTCTCAAGAATGGTTTTCCTTTTAATTATGTTATGGTATTATCATATATTCTCGCCTCTAAAAAAAGAACTATTTTTACACACCATCAATTTACCTTTTCTTATTAGTTTTTAATTATTTAGTCAGGTCAAATATCAAGTATTGTTAGGAAACCTGCATAAAGTCGAACTGATTTTGTTTACTATTTTGCTGGCGAGTTGATAAAATGTCTGGCACTGCAGTCAATTGTTTAAAAGGAGATAAATTTTCCCCCTAAATTACACAATCTTAAAGGGCATGTCCACCCCCAAAACTAGAATTTAACCCACTACTGGCCCCACTCTTTAGTGTAAAACAATCCTTACCTTACATCCCAGCTCCAAATAGTTCTCCTGTAACGTCCCTGTAAAGTCTCAAAAACTGGCCACCAGGAGCTGTGCAGGGAGGGAAATTGTTTCTGCCTCTGAGGCTTCCTCTCAGAGGTTTTTTGGCTTGCTCAGAGCACCCCTCCCTCTCCCTCCCTTTTTCCTCTCCCTCCCCCTAGTGTAAAATGCCCTTGCAGTATTGTAGGGCTTCCTCCCCCAGCCCTAACCGCATTATTCTTATTTCCAGAAACTTTCCCGAACTCTACTTACCTTCCCTCTCTCCTCCGGCATTCTGAACTGCTGGCAGCTGTGTCCGTGATTGGCTGCCTCTCAGCCAATCACAGACACGGCTGCCGGTCCAGCCCCCTGCTTGCAGTTTGAGGCAAGCAGAGGGCCGGGCAGTACGGTGGAGGAAAGCGGGAAGGTAAGTAAAGATCTGGACTTAATTATAATGCGGTTGGGGCTGGAGGAGGGAGACCTACAACATGTTAAAAGTGAAAAAAGGGGTGGACATGTCCTTTAAAGGATTTATTCACCCTAAAAAAAATGATAATCGGAATGGAGACAGGAGTTCCGTGAATGGAAGCAGCAGAGGGGGGCCAGACCAGCAGTGGCATGCGTGATTAGCTGAGTCATTGTGTCTCAGCCAATCATTGATGCTGCTACCAGTCCGAACCCCTCTGCTGCTTCCATGCATGGAACAGCAGCAGAAGGCAGCCAAGGGAAAGAGGGCTAGTAAGTACACTTACAAGCCTCACAGAATTGTTTAGCACTTTCAACATCTAGGTTTTGGGCGTTGTTTCAGGTGTGGACATCACCTCCACTGTTTAATTTTAGAAGCAGCTAAAAGATTCCCAAACCCTCGTCGGCTGGTTGTCTGTTCCCTCACTGGCTGTTAGAGGACTTCTCTGCTGGTATGTGCGTTAAGTATGTGATGCACAGCAGCAGAAGAGGCTTCTCTTCTGGAGTTCCAAAAAATATCGATTGGCTGTGACATAAGTATGACAGCCATAACTGACTGCCAGTTGTCTACTGTTCGTAATGTTAGTAAATAACTTTTTTATAAACAGCTGTTTGTTTTCACTTTTTCACATTTACTTTTACAGTATTCTTCAGTTCTAATATATACACACAGGGGCGTACCTGCACAGGCCCGGGTCCCCGAATCAGCAGTGAAGACCGGACCCAAACTTCTGGTTCGGTTCCAGAAGTTCGGGTCTAGTCTTTTAAAAAGCTGATCATGCATATGTTTCCTACATACACGCAAACAGTGGCAGTGGCAGGGGCAGTAGTTAGGCCACTGTATACACAATTAAAACCTATTAGTTGCTCACAAATAGACTACATTTTGCATATTTTGAATCATACGTATTTACCTTAACTTTTTTGCTGCATGTTTGTCAGAAAAATATTTATTGATTATTCTTACTGTAGTTGGTCTTGCAGGCCCACTCTGTCTTCCTTATACAGTTCTGACCTTGGTTTCATTGCAACTTGGCTGGGTTCTTTTTACACACATCTTATTGATATTATCAATCAATCATTTCGTGAATATTATATTGTATTAGTCAAAATCACGGTAAGAAATTGATTAGAAAACTCTGCAGTCATAAAGGCTAATGATCCCATTTTGTCTTAATTATATTTTGCTGACGTTTCTGTTGCTGGAGTAAAGTGTATATTTTAGTGGGACCCAAATACTGTACGGCCTGATGATTTAATAATTTTGTTTGTACAATATTTATACTTTTCTTTATATTTTAAGCAGTAAGCTTTTTTTTTTTTCATAATGTATGTGATTTGTTTTTGGATTGAAAATTAGTTAAAGGGCAGCTAAAGCCTCCAAACAACACTGACTCAAAAGGCAAAGCACCTTGACATGAAAGCAGTAATCTGTGGCTCACCTTTCGTTTTCACTTGGGTGCTGGAAAATTTAACATACTAAAATGGGGTTTGTGCTTTTTGTGTGCTCTGTATAATGTAGTCTGCTCACTAACCACTATGTACATTAAACATGCCCAATGGTAAGGCGCTTCAAGAACTAAATACACACACTAGCAGTCTCCAGACAATTCTGTTATTGTCCAGATTATACGAGGGAGCATGTAATTGAGGTCAGGACATGTGGCCAGACAGTGCACATACACACAGTTACCATATCCAGTTCTTCAAGGAGGATTCGTTGACTGTATTGCCATTTACTGGTGTGGGATTGTACTGTTTATTGGTGTTCTTGTGGGGAGTGTTTTTAGATTATTGCACATAAACATTTAGTTTTTATTTGAATTATTAAACCATTATATTATCAAAAACTTTTTAAGGTAGTTATTGATATTGCAGAAGAACAAATAAATAGCACCGCTGCACAAACTGGAACACACCACAATCGGAGTACCGTAGCAGTATAACAATTTATTAAGGTGAAAACAGCTTAACGCGTTTCGGACCTGACTGGCCCTTAATCATAAGCCCACATTTCAAATCACACCAAAAGCCCTTTAAATACACACCCCCCATGACGTATCATCCGGCTCACATCTAAAGATACACCTTCAGTGCATAGAGAAACCTCCCACGTATTCGTAGTGGGAATGTGCAAATAGAACATAGTACTATACAATCATATATATAAATACACAATCATAAATATATATAACCATATAAACACATAAATATATAAATACATATACACGTGATATAAAATGTAAATTTGCGAAGTATATATAGATACATATAATTTAATAAAGTGCACTCTCTAAAGTACATAAACAAACCCTATTTCCATATAATATATATCATTCAAAATTGTATAAATATAAAACTATAACTAAAACTAAAATTTCTTAGATGAAAGACCCGTGAAACAATTAATATCGAAAGCAGAATTCATACCATTAGGATATCTAGTGTTAAGGTGAAAGATCCATTTCGCCTCACAGTATAACAAATTGGACCATAGATCTTTATTTCTAGGATTCTGAGTCACTTTTTGTATGCCCTGTACTGTCATATATTTAACATTGCTTCCATTGCATGTTTTAAAATGCCTAGCCACCGGACTGTTGTTATCCCCTCTATTAATTGCTCACGTATACGTGCTTTCAGCATCCTGGATGTCCATCCTACATATTGTAATGAGCACTTGGCACACGTAAGTAGATATACTGTGTGGTCCAATACACAATTAATGTATTGATGTATGGAGTATTCTTTCCCCGATACACTACTTTTAAAAGAGTTTCCTATCTTCATAAAGCTACATGTGATACACCTAGTATGTCCACGTTTGTAGGAACCCTTTATTTTACACCAATTATTTTGGGGACCTCTTATTTTTTCTCTATACATACTAGGAGATATGTCCCTCAATGTACGTGCCCTTCTAGGTACAAATCTAAATGGTGTATCTAAAACTCTATCTAAATCTCCATCCATCTTGAGGATAGGTAAATGTTTTTTTGATGATACCCATAATATCATAAAATTGGGGGCTGTAACTGGATATGAATGTGATGCCCTTATTATTATAATCTGTATCCATCTTGTTTCTATATTGGTCGTTATCTTTATTTTTGGTATTGTCTCTCTTTTTATTTTTGTTTTTCTTTTTGATTTTATCTATGACCCTTATTTGATTGCTTTCTTGATTATTAAATTTATCAGTATTTTTTGGATGTTCACTATTTAGATTCTCATCATAATTATCCTTAAAGATCAAAATCCTTCTATCTTTGGTTTGAGTTCTAGCAAAGGCACGTTCAATTTCTGATGCATTATACCCACGATTGATAAATCTCTCCTTCATGTCCTGTGCTTTTTCTATGAAGTCCTGTTCATCAGAGCATATGCGTTTTAAACGTAAGAATTGGCCATATGGTATCCCTTTAATACACTGCCTAGGATGATTGGAAGTGGCATGTAACAATGTATTCTTTGTATTAAATTTTCTGTAAATAGACGTATGTATACGCATATCTCTAACGTATATAGACATTTCTAGAAAGGAGATCTCGTTTTCTCCATATTCCCATGTGAATTTAAGGTTACAATTATTAGCATTCAAACTTTCCATAAAGGAAGCAAATTCTAATCTTGTCCCTCCCCAAGCTATGAGGAGGTCATCAATGTACCTCCAGAACCCATTGATTCTGTTAAATAATGGATGTGTGGGGAATGCTCCTTGGAGGTGGGTTTCCTCCCACCATCCCATGTATAGGTTCGCATATGTGGGGGCAAATTTCGCCCCCATTGCGGCCCCGCAAACCTGCAAATAATACTCCTGATTAAACATAAAATAATTTCGTGTAAGGAGATATTCAATGGATTCAAGAATGAATATTTTCCATTCGTTAGAGTAATTACTGTATCGATCCAAATGGTAACGTATAGCTTCCAAACCTAGCTGATGTGGTATACTAGAATACAGGGATGTAACATCGATAGTGGCAAGACTGTAATATGGAAGCCATATAAATTCCTCCATTCTTTGTAACGTGTGTAGTATCTCTAATGTATGATTCTAATCTAAGAACAAGTGGTTGCAATCATAAATCAATAAGAGAGGAAAGGCCTTCATTAAGAGACCCAATCCCGGCTATGATAGGTCTACCCTTAGGTGGAATGTCTTCTTTATGTACCTTAGGAAGGTGATGAAATATAGGAGTGGTAGGGGAATTACCGTAGGTAATATAGTCGTAAGCATGGAATCTTTAACAATATCGATAGCTAAACCCTCTCGTATAATACCCTATAATTCATGGCGAAAAACCTCAGTAGGATCCTTATCTAACTTATGGTAAGTATTAATATCACTAAGTTGTCTCATGGCCTCATTGTATTAATCCGTTTTATTAAGAACCACAACTGAACCCCCTTTGTCCGCATTACGAATAATGATGGTCTCATCCTCTGTTAGTGTCTTAAGGGCATCAAATTCCTTTCTTGATAAATTATTAGATGTTCTTTTCTTATTGTTTATTTTGGATGATGCCAAAAGGGATCTTAAATCCTTCTCCACAAATTCTTGAAATTTATCTACCACCTCTGATCTAAATTTATAAGGGTAATAGGTTGATTTACCTCTCAAAAAGTTATTAAGGTCTTTGGGTTTTAGGCCCACCTTAGAATCATCCTTTTCCTCTGATAAAGCTGTTAAGGGCTATAACATCACATTCACAGTCCTGATCTACATAATCATCAGTTTTATCTAATTCATTATCCTTATCAAGAAAACATTTTTTGAGTATGATTTTACGTACAAACTTATTAATATCAATAATTGTGTCAAATAGATTAAAGTCTCTAGTAGGAGAGAAGGACAGTCCTTTTTCCAAAACATTCAATTCATCATCAGTAAGAATTTTGTGTGATAAATTTAATACATTACATGGCGACCTCATGTCTTTCTTTCCCTGAGATCGTATCTCAGAGTGTCTCTTCCTCCTCTTCCTCCCCCTTCGAACTTTTTTGGAGTAGATTGAGTTTGTTCATCTGTATTGTCACGATCGCGAGATTCTCTGTAACCCCTATGTGAACCGCTAAATATTTTCTTTTTTTGGTAATCAGATGTGGATGAAGAGGATTTAGAAAAAACTTCTGTAGCCCTCTGTTGTCTCACGGCATCGCTATAAGATATAGGAGTAGAAAAAGAGGAGGAGGCAGTATCTGATAGATAATCATCATCACTTGTATCTGTTACAAAACTAACTGTTTTATTGGTTCTCTTTAGAATAGATTTCTTATTATTCTTTTTAGGGGTAGTATTTACACTAAGCTGTCTATACTCCCTAAAAAAATTTTGTTTATCATATATATTATCAGTTTCATAATCCTGGCAGGCTCTGTTATATTTCTTATTTTTAACCAACATAATGTCACTTTCAAACGATTTTAATCTATCTTTCAATTGTCTGTTGTAATCATTAAATTCACTTGTCTCTTTAAATTCCATTGCCTTGCTATTAAGTTTCTCTACTTCAACTTTGGTCTTTTCTAAAGTCAACGTTTTATGTCTCTTTATTAATAACATCAATTTCAATGAACATCCAGATAAGATATTGTTCCAATCTGTGATAAATCCTGGGTCAAGTTCACAATCAACTTTAAATGTGGTATATTTATTAATCCTCAAACCTCTAGGGATCATCTGATTCTCCAAATATTTTTCAAAAGTAATAATATCCTACCACACTCTAATTTTTTTACTCATATTACTTTCCAGTTTTTTAAACATGATTTTAGCATCATCTATGGAGTCTATACATATATTTTTATTGAATACAACACGCACCTGTTTGTGCCTATTTTCATTACTAGGTCTCAAAAAATCACTCAGTTTGTAAACTAACCATATTGATATATATATGTATCTGTTAGTCACGAGAGATAAAGTATCGAGTATCAAAAGAGCTTATAAAGAAAAACTCGTATAGACACCTATACGGTACATATATAGCGTCAGGTTTTCCTAAATGTAATATATATATAAACCAGTTACAGAATAATCAACTGGAATATCCAATTAGTACTAATTAAGACAAATTGCATCGGAACAACCTGAGCTCGGCACTCCTATGGATCATTGACTAGAAGGGGGGAGCTACCTATTATGGCAACATAATATCATTTAAACAAACATGTCACGAACGCCAGTTCGCTGGGCACGTGATCTGACTAATTAATCGGTATTCGCTGCCACCACTTTAAGTTACGGCCTTAAAGACGCCCCAAAAACCCACTCTTGACTCTCACTGACTATGCACACCCCTGTCCTGGCAGCTAAATGGTTAACACTACACCATTCACTCCAGTAACTAACTGGTTAATTAGCATCAGTCCTTCACAAGCAGTCACAGAGTTAATTAGCATTTACACTGCACACTCCATTCAAACACATATAAACTTATCAGAGGCTAACTGAGTTCTTTTAGAGCATCAAAGACAAAACTTATTAAATTTTAGATTTAATATTCCAAAAGGTGGACAGTGCATATAATACAAAAATAAAATAGAATGGTGTTATAATAAAATGACATATAATCGGTACAACAGTTACAGAAAATAAAAAGGATAGAAATATTCACAGACCCTACTCACTAGAAGAAGTCCTGTGTCCTGGGGCAGGATGAAACATTGGGTCCATACACACGTTTTTAGCATGTCCCCAAGTATGAACAACATTATTTGGGCTACCAGGCTTTTTAAACTATTTGATGAAACACCCCCTCCTCCTGGTTATTGCATGAGGTGGGAGTGTCTAGCAATGTCCAGATTTACGACTAGCCAAAAGCACTCATTCCCCCTCAGTTAGACAGATTCCATTTAAATGTAGATATGTACATTGTATTGAGATATTGACCACATATTCCTTTCCAGTATTAATTATCAATTCCTCCAATACCAAATATGACCTGTGTATAATCCATATTTCCCAAGATATTAATAACTCGCCTTGGCAAGGGAATAAGGGCTCCATGTTGGGTATCATATTGCAGGGCCTTCTGTTCCATTCCTAAATGTAATATTGGTTTCTATCTTACACATTCCAATACTGAAATACATTTATTTTACATGTATGACTGTCCTTAAGATGACCTCTTAGTCCCCACCAGACCCCTAGCTGTAGAGAATTCCAGATGCACGGTTCGGCTCCACATTGTCTAGAAAAGGAGACCTGGTTCCATGCTTCACTAATCGTAATTTAAACAATAGGACTGTTCCAGGGTGGAATGGTATTTTTATTGGTCCTAAGAACTAATACCAATAGTTAACCCATTCTTGCCAAGTCACTACACATTTTCCTGACAAAACACAAAAAGAAACAGGTGCTACACCCCCATCGATCACAGTATTAGATCCTGACTTGGTGAGTGTAAAGTGTAATGTTACACTTACTTATCAAACGGAGTGGTCCGGGTGCGTATCCGCCCTGAACCCTTCGCCACAGCGATAGACGTGTTCCTCACGTTTCTCCCAAGGCCCGATTCAAGCACATATATTGGAGCCCAAATCACAATGTAGTATGCATATAACTCACTGAGTCTTCCAGGTGGTCCAGGTGCCAACAGCCCTGGACCCGTCGCTAGTCCGTATCATACAACTGCAGAAGAACAAATAAATAGCACCGCTGCACAAACTGGAACACACCACAATCGGAGTACCGTAGCAGTATAACAATTTATTAAGGTGAAAACAGCTTAACGCGTTTCGGACCTGACTGGCCCTTAATCATAAGCCCACATTTCAAATCACACCAAAAGCCCTTTAAATACACACCCCCCGTGATGTATCATCCGGCTCACATCTAAAGATACACCTTCAGTGCATAGAGAAACCTCCCACGTATTCGTAGTGGGAATGTGCAAATAGAACATAGTACTATACAATCATATATATAAATACACAATCATATAAATACATAAATATATATAACCATATAAACACATAAATATATAAATACATATACACGTGATATAAAATGTAAATTTGCGAAGTATATATAGATACATATAATTTTGTTATATATCAAAAGTTATTGATATTGTGCATGGTTTACAAAAGAAGGTTGCAGACGCTCAATAACCAGTATATATCAAATGTGCAGTACCTTTTATCCTAATTCCTATACAATGATAGGTTAAACCCCCGTTGTATTTTTAAACAATGTGATTTACTAAAGTAAGCAGATGATCTGGTTGTAATACCCCGTACCCTTCGCTTTAAGGATATCAATAACTTGTGATCAATATGTAGGTTAGAAACTGGAACATTTTATATCTATACATAAGTACACCAACACAGGTGCGTCTGCTCCGGGTCCTTTGTTTCAGTCCCGCAATGCTAAATGTTCCACACTACCCACACTGAAAATAATGTTTCAACAAGCTCTAGCAGTCATGGATAAATACTTCTTTAATCAAAAGGGAAGTAACATAGTATCTCTAAAAAACAGCATGACTCTTTCCCCTTGTCTGAACTTATGCTCTGTAAAAAGGTTAAACCGGTGTATGTAAGTATTTCATTTTTCTGTTAGTTACCATAGCGACTATGATACTATAAAATCTTACTCTAAACCTTACATTAGTATGACATAACACATCCTACATCCTGAGTAGGGCCTTCTTCCTATCCCTTCCCTTAGTATCTTTCTTAATATATTTGACACCTTGAAAACTCAATTTTGACATAGATCAATTTTGACATAGACCATTACAAGACCTAAAATGTCTACCTACTTTTATCCTTGTTTTTACATATGTCTTTCACATGTTCTCTAGCCCTTGCTTTAAGGGGGGGTGTAGTACACCCTACATATTGGATATTGCAAGTATTGCAGGTAAGTAAGTAAAACTACCCAGCATTCCTCAACTACAGAGGGAAGTCTAGGAATGCTGGGAGTTGTAGTTTTAAAACTTCTGGAGAGCCGTAGTTTGAGGATCACTGGTCTAACCCTATAGTGTGATCACTTCCATCTACACCTTCAAACATTTCTAGTAAGCATTGCAAATCATTAATAGCTCTTATAGTACATTTCAGAAGTTTCAATAATTGGTTGAGAATGATTTAAGTATACTGTAAAAGATCCTAAATACAAAAAAAAAATACAGATAATAATTGGAGTAATGAGGAAATGGAAGCCTTAGAATCCCTTAAAGCTCAATTGTATTTAAGAAGTCAGATAAGGGTTGGGCCGTAGTGGTCTTAAATGCCGATATTGTAAAAAAGAGGCCCACAGACAGCTGTCTGACAGAACAATGTATGAACTGCTGGAACAAGACCCTACAGAGAGAAATAAAAATACCCTTAATAAACTTTTTTAAAAAGGCATGAGCATTGGCATTATTGAGCCCCCTATGATGGGATGTTTATTTCCAGGCAATCCTGTCGCCTAGGGGGCGCCCCATATCAGCAGGCACCAATTCCCTCATTGAGGGATTGTCTTATATAATTGATATATTGTTACAACCTTTGGTCACCCGCATGTCCTCCTACACTATGCATATTTTACAAATACGTTAAGGAATTGGATGGTTTTTATGAAGAAGTGAGTGAGAATTTAGATTCAGGCACAGCAGTGGATGTGGTATACTTGGATTTTGCAAAAGCTTTTGATACTGTTCCACATAGGCGACTAATGTATAAACTGAGGACTGTTGGCCTTGAAGAAAACATTTGTGCAGGGGCGTCTCTAGGGTTTTTGGCAACTTTTTTTGATCAAAATCTTTCAATATCTTGAAACATGGTATTATCTGGTGCCGTCTTCTCTTTTCTTCAGCAAAAGGGCTGAATTAGGTAGGTAGGTCCCAGCAGACAAGTAGGTAGGTAGCCAGCCCCCAAATAGGTAGGTAGCCAGCCCCCAAGTAGGTAGGTAGGCCCCAGCACACAAGTAGGTAACCAGCCCCCAGCCCCAAAATAGGTAGGCAGGCCCCAAGTAGGTAGGTAGCCCCCCTGAAAAATGCACTCTCACAAATCACAATAATTACACTTACAGTATGTCCCCACACTCCTGGTAGGCAAATTTGAAAGGTGGCACCTTTTTCCAACTCCCACCCCCTCCCTCCCAAAACCTTTTCTGGCGGCGCTGCGCTGTCTTAGTTTTGTTGATCGTGGCAATTTCAAGCAGGAAAGAGTGGCAGTGGCTGGACTCTGCACCAATTACATCAGGAAGGCATGCATGGTAGGAGCTGTCGGTAATTGTTCTGGAGCTGTCGCCAATTGATCATCTGGCTACTGTCAGCAGTTGTGCACACAGGATGGGCCTCGCAGACAAGATGGACCCCTCACACACACTCTCTCACATACTCTCTCACACACGTACACACTCACACTCACACACACTCTCTCTCACACTCGTGCACACACACACTCGCACACACACTCTCACACACACACACAGGTAGGCCCCCAGCACACAGGTAAGTCCACCCCAGTTCCCACTCACACACAGGACGCGGCTGCTGCTGAAAGGGAAGATGAATCATGGAGCAAATGTATGGGTCCGGTCGATCCACCAACGAACGCTCCACCTCACTTCTCTGCTGCCAGGCCAGTGCCTCTAAAGTATGGCCGTACATCTGTTGTCTCCATTACTGCAGTGTAGGCTAAAAACCTGCCCCCCCACTGTGCGCGTGAGACACTTACGCACAGAGGGGGGCCTTAAGGAGCGAGCGACTGCAGCCTGCAGGACCAATGCAGCATTGTATTGCACTGATTGGTTGGAGTCCTTGTCCTTCAGGTTGCTGGTGGCCGCTGATTTAAGGGGAGAAAAAAAATTGTCGGCTGAGCTGCTGTCTCTTTGGACTTCTCAAAGGCATGAGCAAAATGTTCACACTGCTTC
This sequence comes from Hymenochirus boettgeri, assembly GCA_019447015.1. NCBI lineage: Eukaryota > Metazoa > Chordata > Amphibia > Anura > Pipidae > Hymenochirus > Hymenochirus boettgeri. The sequence goes on from CM033469.1 coordinate 334,837,024, forward strand.
ATGGTAGGAGCGGCACTGCATTTGTGCATGGATAGAGAATTGGTTATTGGATCGCAAACAGAGAGTGGTGGTAAATGGAGCTACATCTATGTGGGCTAAAGTTCTAAGCGGAGTGCCTCAGGGTTCTGTACTGGGGCACAGTACACTTCTGTACTGTTTATAAATGACTTGGAAGGGGGCGTTGAGAGCAAGATCTCTGTCTTTGTTGATGACACTAAACTATGCAGAGCTTACCTAGATAGATTATCAAAATGGGCATCAGAATGGCAGATGAGATTCAATGTTGATAAATATAAGGTGATGCATTTGGGATTTAATAATCCCTGTGCCACCTACACCATAAATAACTCTGGTAGATAACCAACTTAGCTGTAGCAAACAATGCCAGGTAGCAACGGCTAGAGCTAGCAAGATATTGTCTTATATAAAGAGGGGAATAGATTCAAGAGAGAAAGATATTATTCTCACTCTTTACTGGTAAGGCCACATTTGGAATATGCAGTGCAGTTTTGGAATCCCATATACAAAAGGGACATCTTGGAAATGGAAGCAGTTCAGAGAAGAGTAACTAAATTAATAAGGGGAATGGAGGGGCTTGAATGGAGGGGCTTGAATATGCAGGCAGATTTGACAAGTTAGGGCTGTTTACATTGGAGAAGCGATGTTTGTGTGGGGATATGATACCTTATACAAATATATTAATGGGCCATACAATGAACTCTCTGATGCATTGTTCACTAATAGGTCATATCAGAGGACTCGTAGATATCCTTTAAGGTTGGAAGAAAAGAAGTTTCATCTTCAGGTTAGGAAAGGTTTCTTTACAGTGAGAACAGTGAAAATGTGGAACTGTCTTCCAGCAGATGTGGTAATGGCAAGTTCATTAAATAGCTTTAAAAAAGGCCTGGATAAGTTTCTAAAACTAAAAAAAATTGAGAATTACTGTTATTAATACATATAGATCTGGTTGATCCAGGGATACTTTCTAATTGCCGTTTGGAGTCAGGAAGGAACTTTCCCCCCTTTTTTTGCTGTTTTTTTGCCTTCCTCTGGATCAACTGTTAGGGTTAAAAAAAAGAGGGTGAATAGGTTGGACTTGATGGACGTATGTCTTTATTCAACCTCAATTACTATGTTACTATGATGGCATGAAGGAGACAGCCGGGTGACAATCAATGTTGTCATTATACTCCTGACTACCCCATCAAATGAGAAGTAAAGCGGAGGAATATCACCTTCGCAAGTGTGGTAGATATTCCGCAGAGTGGATTTGGTTCATTCTGGCAGCTATTCAGTACCTGTTAGATCATAATTTTTGCATGTACGAGGGAGATTTCTTCAGGAAAATACAATGGGCAGCGATGTTGGCGAAATTTGCCCCCATGTCTGCAAATCTATATATGGGATGGTGGGAGGAGATAGTCCTAACCCACCATCTAAATAGTATGCCAGCAGGATGTGCAGTTAAATTGCATGGCCGTTTTATAGACTATATTATGTGGGTTTGGCAGGGCTCAGATGACATTTTGGGTAAGCTTTTGTCTAACATTAATGATAATCAATGCAAATTAAAATTTACGTGGGATAGCAGTAGGAATGCAGTTAACTTTTTAGAACTCACTATCAAAGTTGTTGGTTGTACAATAAATATGAGTACCTATTCTAAAAAGAATAGCTAGAACACCATTTTGCAGGCAGATTCATTTCACCTACCACATTGCATAAGGGGAATTCCGTATGGTCAGTTGGTACGCATGAAGAGAAATTGTTGCAGGACTTCCAATAATTTAAATAGACTGAAAGAAAGAGGGTATAAAACTTTAAAAGATTTATGTTGCAAAGAGGAGGTGGAAGGGAGAATATACAAATGTAAAAGGTGAAAAAAAGATATTGTTTATTAGTTATAGCCCTCAATTTAAGAACAATGTCAAAATTATAAGGAGGCACATGGGAGCACTAGAAGGAGACGAAGGTCTAGATAGACAGCTCCTGTCAAAAAGTGAGCAATCCCTTGGATGTATTGTTCCCTGGTATGATCAAAAGGGGAACAAAGCAGAGAATGATCTTCCGGAGACATCTGGGTACTTTTCAATGTGGGGCCAATAAGTGCCTCACAGGTAAATATATTACAATAGGTGGATAGTTCGAATGCAGAGCAACAGGGAAGATATATATAGGATAAAACAATATATTAATTGTAAATCTTCCTACACAGTATATTTACTTACCTGCAAGACTTGCAATATCCAAAATGTAGGGTTTACGCACGCCCCCTTAAAGCAAGAGCTAGAGAACATATGATGGAGGAGATATATCAAAATTTAATATTCAAGTTGTTGAATATATTAAGAAAGATATTAGGGGAAGGGATAGAAAGAAGGCCCTTCTCAAAGCAGAGAAGAGATTGATATGGATGTTAGAGACACGAATCCCAAAAGAGCTTAACACTTTGTGGAATGTCATACGTAATGTAAGGTTTAGGCTAAGATTTTATATATAGTATTTTAATTACAAATAGTTATCTAGTACCAAAGGAATAAAAGCAATTTTAAAGTGTACTTCTATATGTATCCATCTGCTCTAGTCTACTGTTCGATCTGCCCATTTTGAGGATTTTGATGCAGTCAGAGTGCGTTTGGGGTATCATTATTATGGTCACATTGGATACTAGTATTTATGAGGAATAGGGATGTCAAGTAATGTTATAGGATACTTGATTAGTATTTTAGTTGATCTTGAGAAGTGTATATCATGTATATGTAAGTATCGCCTAGGCGACAGTAGATCTGGTAGCGTGTAGTTTATTGGACTGATCACAATCTTATTGTATCTTGTAAGTTAATTTTAAATGTAAATATTTTATTTTTATGGTATCACTCTGATCCGGACTGAGATGTAGCAGACAATTCTGTCACACCCACGAGGAGGTGTGTCCTAAAGGTTTGGAAGACTATATCCATTCTGGAAGAGAAGCTCCATGTTAAGCTTAAGTTTAAGGCTTCCCTTTTGAATACTTCCCTTTTGAATAAAGAAGTTTTTATCCATGACTGTTAGAGCTCATTGAGAACTTATTTCCAATGTGCGCTACCTATTCTTGGTGGTGTGGAATGCTCAATAACCAGTATAATTGTTGTACTACATTTTCCTAAATTACTTTTTTACTGCATGCACACTTCTGTCTTTGGTTTAATTAGGATAAACAAAGAATGTACCTACACACCCAACACTCACTGTTGCCATTGCCTCTAGGTGGTGCATGTATTCAGCCACATCTCATTAAACTAGACTATATAAGAAATAAAGACTGCAAACCCATTAGACCATCCTGCAAGAGTCCCAGATACAGACCTGGTCTGAGGAGTCACATTTGTACATGGATAGAAAATTGGTTAATGAATAGGATGCAGAGAGTAGTTGTAAATGGGGCTACATCATTATGGACTAAAATGCTAAGTGGGGTGACACAGGGTTCTTCTGTTTAATCTATTAATGATTTGGAAGTGGGTATTGTCAGCAAGGTTTCTGTGTTTGCTGATGACACAAAACTTTGTCGACCATTAAAAACTTCAGAGGATTTGCAATTGTTGCAGGGGGATCTAGATAGATTGTCACATTGGGCTGCTAAGTGGCAGATGAGATTCAATGTTGATAAATGTAAGGTGATGCATTTTGGACTTAAAAATCCTTGTGCTGCTTATACTATAAATGGCTCTGTGTTAAGTGAATCCCTGTTGGAAAGGGATCTTGAAGTTTTGGTGGATAACAAACTCAAAGGAAGTAAGCAGTGCCAGGTGGCAACAGCCAGAGCCAGCATGGTATTGTCTTGTATAAAGAGAGGTATGGATTCAAAGGAGAAAAATGTAATTCTCCCTCTTTACAAAGCATTGGTAAGGCCTCATTTGGAATATGCAGTGCAATTTTGGAATCCTATGTACAAAAAGGACATCTTTGAAATTGAAAGGGTTCAGAGAAGGGCAACTAAATTAATAAGGGGATTGGGGGAGCTAATATGAAGAGACTGAAAAAGTTACAATTATGTACGCTAGAGAAAAGGCGCTTGCGTGGGTATATGATTACTGTGTATAAATACTGACGGGCCATAGAATAAACTATCTGGGGCATTGTTCACCAATAAAGTGCCATCCCTTAAGACTTGAAGAAAAAAGGTTTAGGCTTCAAGCTCGGAAAGGGGTTTTCACTGTGAGAACGGTAAAGCTATGGAACTGTCTTCCAGTGGACGTTGTTATGGCAGGTTCATTGGTCAGTTTAAAAAAAAAGCTTGATGTGTTTCTGCAAACAAGGAATTTTGCAAGTTACTGGTATTGATACATAAAGTAGAGTTGATCCAGGGAAATTTCCGATTGCCACTTGGAGCCAGGAAGGAATTTTTTCCCCCTTCATAAATTTGGTGGGGGTTTTTTTTTGCCTTCCTCTGGATCAACAGTTAGGCAGGAAATGAGGATATTGCTAGATGGGTTGGACTGGATGGACGTATGTCTTTATTCAACCTCAAATAATATACTACAAACAGTGGAGAGGGAAGGCACTTCAGTTGCCCTTTAAAACACCTGAAATATGGATGTAAAATAAGTTGTTTTCAAACAAAGATGTGCATGGCCATATTCTTCATTACATAACACTACATAACTGCATACATTGTGTAAATTGATGTGTTTGTGAGTGGTTCTGCTTTTCCCAAGCTCCGCTGCTTCTGGTTGTACTTTTGTCAGTATTACATGAGGAATCCTCTAAACTTTATTAATTATTTAGTCTTTCATTTTTTATTAAAGGAAAACTGAACTTTTTTTTTTTTTTTTTTTAAAACCCTATTAATGAAAGCTTTCCTTACCAGAAATGGTAATGGTAAGATATTGTCTCTATTGTTACTAAACAGACCAGCTTATATATACTTGTAACTGTACTTTATCTTGTCCTTAGGATACTGCTTATTAGCTACAGCTATTGAACTTAAAGGGCATGTCCACCCCCAAAACTATAATCCCCCCAACTACTGGCCCCACCATGTAGTGTAGTTTAATCCTTACCTCACATCCCAGCTCCATAGGGTTCTCCGGTAGTGCCCCCCCAAAGTCCCAAAAACTGCCCACCAGGAGGCTAGCAGGTCCATAAGACCACTGCCTGCTTCCTGGCCTCAGGTAGATTTTTGCCATGCGTACTGCAGCTCTTCTCCCCCCTCCCTCTCCCTCCCTCCACCCTCTCTCGATTCCCTCCCCCTAGCGTAAAATGCTTTATATAGAATATTCCCCAAGGGCTCCCAGCCCCAACCGCTAGATTTATATTTTAGAAATCTCCCCAAACTTTACTTACCTCTCCTCTTTCTCCGGCTAAGTGAGCTGCCGGCAGCCGCGTCCGTGATTGGCTGCCGCTCAGCCAATCACAGACGCGGCTGCCGGTCCCGCCCCTCTGCTTGCATTTTCTAGCAAGCAGAGGGCCGGGAGCGCGGCGGAGGAAAGAGGGGAGGTAAGTAGAGTTTGGGGGGCTTTTTAAAAAAATAAATTATGCGGTTGGGGCTGGGAGCCCATGGGGAATACCATGTAAAAAAAAAAAAATTCGGGTGGACATGCTCTTTAAGGATTTAATTGGCTGCAGTGGACTTTTGAACTGATCCTGAACCTCCTGGTCTAGCTTTGTTTGATAGTACCATACTGTGTGGTGGGAGATTTCCTATGTGTTAATCCATTTTTATATTTGTACATAGTGATGTTAGGATTTTGTCCTTGTTGTCTTGATATATAGGACTGGGCAGACCATGACTGCTATGCCGGGACTTAATTGTTGACTGCGGGATTTAAGCCCTGTCATGCATCTCCTTCCCTGCAGTCAGGGAAGTACAAGCCAAATAGGGATTTCTGCCACCACTAAATTTAAGGAAGTATGTCCTCTACTACTGGTGCATCCCTGGATTGGATATCTGAGTGATCAGAACAGGAACTTTCTGATTTTATAACATGAGTTTTATGACAGTATATGGCAATATGAACCACTTTCTTGCAACTGTAAGAATATTAGAAATCACCAGGACAAGCCAGTTGCTTTTATAAAGAGCATGAAGCTATGGGTTAATGTATGACACCCTTATATTTTAAAAATTACCTGTTAGTACAATTTATTTTGTAAATATTGATGTACTTTTTGTACTCATCAGTTTTAAAAAGTTGGCTTATAGAAGGTCTGGCAGTGATTTTGAAATGCTTGACATTTCACTCAGATTTGTGCATAATGGCTCAGTGTGCCAATAACTCATTAGTACATTTTATTTTAATCAACTGCCAGACTGACAAAGTATAAAAATTTTGAAGATTTCAGTAGAGTTGATTTTTCTGCTTTTACATTTTTATATATGTTGTATTCAATTAGATCAACTGGACTTGAAATGTAGTTCTTGAAGACGTTTCGCTAGTCATCCGACTGGCTTTCTCAATTCAGAATGACTTGTACAAGAATCTGTGGCAATTATGTACCCTGGAAAATCCCAATTAGCATATCACACCAGGTGTTGGGTGTGATAGATAGTGGCTAAGAGGTGTTATAGGAACGCCCAGAGTAAGGTGTCAAAACAGCATTGTACATGGCAGACAGTTGGTGTCGAACCCCCCCCTCTATTTAGGCTGGTGTCTTTATTTTCACATAAATGGCCCCTTAACACCTCTCTTGAACCAGTCACGTTCCTTGCCCGTATGTTAACATACAATCTTCAAAGGTATGTCCTTTATCCTTAAGATGCAGATACACGGCTAGTCCTGACCCAGGAATTGGCTCTTCTGTGCTGGGCCATACTTGTATGCAGTTGCTGTTTGGTTTCCCCCACATACAAATCAGACATTCTTCACTGCACTGCACCGCATATATGATGTCGCTTTTCTTGTGTTTTGGTATGGGTCTTTGGATGTACCAATTGCTGCCTCAGTGTGGTTGTTCGGTTTAAAGCAGACAGGGATACGAGTTTTTTGAAAATTCTCTTATTTCTCGGAGACCCCGCTACATATGTGTATGATGGAGCCATGTAAAAAAATCTTGCCTCCTGCTTGGAGGGAAAGGTTAGCTATTTTCCCCATACACTTTTGGATAGTGTGTGGTTCTTTTCTTTGGTTCCTGTGCTGACGTACTGTCTTGGTTGAGCAAACACTGGCGCGCAGTACCTGGGAAGGAGTATCCACAAGTTTTAAGGGCTCCTCTGAGATGTTTCATTTCTTTAGCCTTCGCCTCTGTGCTAGTGGGGATGTTCTCAGCTCTGTGTTGCAGGGTTCTGATGACCCCCAGCTTGTGATCTAAAGGGTGGTGGGAGTCAAACATCAAATACTGATCTGTGTGTGTTGGTTTTCTGTAAACCTCTACTTCCAGTTTACCATTTTCCTTAACTTCTACCAAGCAGTCCAAGAAAGCAAGTTTGTTGCTTTGTACCTCTTCCCTTGTGAATTTAATGTTTTGGTCCACCGCATTAATGTGTTCTGTGAAAGCTTGTACTTCCTTCTGGTGGATTTTAACCCAGGTGTCATCAACATATCTGAACCAGTGGCTGGGTGCTATGCCCTTAAAGGTATTAAGCGCCTGTGTTTCTACCTCCTCCATGTAAAGGTTGGCCACAATAGGTGAAACTGGAGATCCCATAGCACATCCATGTTTTTGCTTATAGAACTTATCCCTGTATTTGAAATAGGTGGTATTCAGGCACAAGTCCAACAAGGAACACACCTGTTCTGGGTTGAGATCAGTTCTGCTGGTAAGAGTGCTGTCTTGGCCCAGCCGTTTTCTCACCATGTCAACAGCCTCCTTGGTGGGTATACAGGTAAAGAGAGATGTCACATCATAGGACACCATAGTTTCTTCTACACCGAGTACTATATCTTCAATCTTGTTGGTGAAATCCTGAGAGTTCTGGATGTGATGCTTAGAACTTCCCACCAAAGGTCCTAAGATGTTAGCTAGATATTTTGCCACCTTGTATGTTACCGAGTTGATGCTGCTGACTATAGGTCTTAGTGGGGCCCTTTCCTTATGTATCTTTGGGAGTCCATATATGCATGGATGTGCCTCACCAGGGTAGAGGCGATGATACATTGCTCGGTCAATGGCTTTATCCTTTTGAAGCTGTTGTAGTAAGTCTATGACTCTTTTCTTGTAACGGCTGGTGGGATCCCTTGTTAAAGCCTCATATGTGTTGTTATCGGCCAGGAGCATGGTCACCTTATCATGGTAGTCTGAGGTGTTGAGTACCACTGTGCATCTTCCTTTATCTGCCGGTAGAATGGTGATACTGGAATCTTTCTTGAGGGATGTTAAGGCTCTTCTTTCCTGTGTAGTCAGGTTAGATGAAGGAGTTTTAGCACTGGCTAAGGCTGCAGATACCTTAAACACCAAAACACAAGAAACCAAATACCAAAACACAAGAAAAGCGACATCATATATGCAGTGCAGTGCAGTGAAGAATGCTCTGATTTGTATGTGGGGGAGACCAAACAGCAACTGCATCAACGTATGGCCCAGCACAGAAGAGCCAATTCCTCGGGTCAGGACTCAGCCGTGTATCTGCATCTTAAGGATAAAGGACATACCTTTGAAGATTGTAATGTTAACATACTGTTACTGGCGAAGGAAAGTGACTGGTTCAAGAGAGGTGTTAAGGAGGCCATTTATGTGAAAATAAAGAACCAGACCTAAATGAGGTGGGGGGGTTTGACACCAACTGTCTGCCATTGACAATGCTGTTTTTTGACACCTTACTCTGGGCGTTCCTATAACACCTCTTAGCCACTATCTAATCACACCCTTAACACGCGGTGTGATATGCTAATTGGGATTTTCCAGGGTACATAATTGCCACAGATTCTTGTACAAGTCATTCTGAATTGAGAAAGCCAGTCGGATGACTAGCGAAACGTCTTCAAGAACTACATTTCAAGTCCAGTTGATCTAATGATACAACAGATATAGTGTACTGATTTTTACTGACATTATCTATTGATTGAGAGGAAGTTCAACCTGTGGGCAGTTGCATCTGCTAAGTGCGGGGTTAGGGGAAAAAAAATCAGACTTATGGGACACAGGTTCATTCCCACATGTTCCCGTTTTTTGTTTTTATTATGTGTTTAGCAAAAAGATAAAAGACTCTACGACTGATATATGTTCGCCATTTTTTAGCCGTGTGGTCTAGTGGAGTATTAAAAGCTTTCATTGTGAAAGACACAGATGTAAAAGTTGAGGTTCGATTCCCAACCAATTTATTTTTGATGCTTAAATGTTCTTCTGATTCTTTCATCACATGCTAGCAAAGACTACAATGCAAAGTGATTACTTTTCTTTTTGTGTATGTAAAGCATAGGAATTTCATCATTGTTAGGGACAGAGCATTCTAGTGTTTACACAATAAAACTGCTACTGATATCTGTGTCTGTGTCAGAGGGGAGCGGATCTTTTTGTGAAAAGCTGTAACATGATGACTTGTCAGCTTCAGGAACAAGACTCAGTTTCCTGTGAAGTGCGGGCGCGGCACTTAGAGCTGGGGTTCCCAGGATAAGGGTGAATTATGGGAGCTAGACCCATTACGTAACACAGGGTATTTTACTCATAAATCCCAGCTTCACAGCAAAGGAGACATGAGACACAGCCATTGTTCGTTTGTGATTGTGCCTCTACTCCTATGGGACAACTGTTGTCTTGGTAAAAACTTCGGACATAGAGGGTTCAACTGAAGGGCGCTAGTCGCTATTATAGCACAATTGTTTTGACTATTGAAGGGAGAGGTTAGACCGAGTGCAGGTGGTAGGCGGTATAGATGGAGGGAGTGAACCATGAAGGGAGGTTGTTAGACAGTCCAGTGGTAGGGGTTAGGGTATGGTATCGATGGGAGGGTGAACAAGAAGGTAGGTTAGACAGTGCAGTGGTAGGGTTAGAGAGGGGGGGTGAGTAATGAAGGGAGGTTAGAAGTTGCAGTGGTAGGGGTTATAGATGGAGGGGCGTGAAAAATAAAAGGGAGGTTAGACAGTGCAAGTGGTAGGGTTATCAAGCAAGTGGATAGGGTATAGAGGAGGTGGGTGATTGAGAAGTTAATGAAGGGAAGGGTTTAGACAGTGCAGGTAGGGGTATAGATGAGGGGTGATTGAACAATGAAGCGGGAGGTTAGACAGTGCCAGTGGTAGGGTCTATAGATGGAGGGGAGGGTAATGAAGGGAGGTTAGGACAGTGCAGTAGGTAGGGGGTATAGATGGAGGGGGTGAAAGTGAGGTGAACCCCCCCCACAATGACGGAGGTTAGAGGTTTTAGACAGTGCAAGTGGTAGGGGTAATTAAGGTATAGATGAAGGGGTGAACAATGATGAAGGGAGGTTAGACAGTACAGTGGTAGGGGTAAGATGGAGGGGAAACAAATGCAGGAGTTAGGGACAGTACAGTGTGGAAGGGGAGTATAGATTGCAGGGGTAAACAATGAAGGGAGGTTCGACAGTTGCAGTGCCGTAGGAGAGGTCGGGTATAGATGGAGGGGGATACAATGAAGGCGAGGTAGGAAAGTACAGTGGTAGGGGTTATAGATGGAGGGGTTGAACAAATGACGGGAGGCTAGAAGTGTGACGTGGAAGGGGTAGTAGATGCAGGAGGTGAACAGATGAAGGGAGGTATAGACAGTGCAGTGTTAGGAGTTATAGATGGAGGGGGTTTATAGCAAATGATAGGGAGGTTAGACAGTACAGTGGTAGGGGTATAGATGGAGGGCGCGAGGTGAACAATGATGAAGAGAGGCTAAGGAGAGTGCCGTGGTATAGGGGTGTATAGTGAGGAGGTGAACCTGAAGGGAGGCTAGAGAGTGCAGTGTAGGGGTATAGATGGAGGAGGGGAACACTGAAGGGAGTTGCCCATAGACAGTGCAGTGGTAGGGGTATAGATGGAGGAAGAGTGAACAATTGAAGGGAGGTTTAGACAAGTGCAGTGTTTAGGGATATAGATGGGAGTGATGAAAAATGAAGGGAGGTTTAGACAGTCGCAGTGGTAGGGGCTTATATAGATGAAGGAGGTTGAACAATGAAGGGAGGTTAGGACAGTGCAGTAAGGTAGGGGGTTACTAGAGGAGGAGGTGTAGGTGAAAGGACAATGAAGGGAGGTTTAGAAAGCGCAGGGATGGTGGGGTATATAGATGGAGGAGGTGAAATGAAGGAGTTTAGACAGCGCAGTGGTTAAGGGTAGGTATAGCTGGAGGGGTGAACAATGAAGGGAGGTTAACAGTGCAGTGGGGTAGGGGTATAGTGGGGGATGAACAATGAAAGGAGGTTTTATACAGACAGTGGTAGGGTATATAGATGGAGGGGGTAGGTGAACAATGAAGGGAGGTTAGGGTTAGACAGATGAAGTGGTAGGGGTTATATAGATGGAGGGGGCAGTGGTTAAAATGAAGGGAGGTTGACAGTGCAGTGGTCGGGAAGGGGGTAATATATATGCGGGTTGTGAACAATGAAGGAGGCTTTAGGAGAAGTGCAGTGGTAGGGGTTTATGTAGGGTATAGATGGAGGAGGGATGAACAGTGAAATGAAGGGAGGCTAGAGAGTGCAGTGGTAGGTGGTATAGTATGGAGGAGTTGTGAACAGTGAAGGGGAGGCTATAGAGAGAGCTGCAGTGGTATGGGTATAGATGGAGGGAGAATCCGAACAATGAAGGGAGGGAGTGAGACAGTTGCAGGTTGTTAGGGCTATAGATGAGTGATGAACAATACAGAGGGAGGGGACAGTTGCATGGTCGGGGTATGATGGAGGAGGATGTGAACAATTGAAGGGAGGTAGACAGATGCAGGGTAGGGGTATAGATGGAGGGGTAAGGTGACAAGCAATGAGGGAGGTTAGACGCTACAGTGTAGGGGTATAGATGAGGAGGTGGGTGAACAATGAAGGGAAGGTTAGACGTGCAAGTGGTGAAGGGGTTATAGATGAGGAGAGAAGTGAACGAAATTGAAGGGGAGGGTAAGAGGTTAGACAGTGCATGGTAGTAGGGGTATTTATAGATGGAGGAGGATGAACAATGAAGGGAGGTTAGATAGGACAGTCAGTGTTAGGGCATCTAGATGGAAGGGATGAACAATCGAAGGGAGGTTTTAGACAGTGCAGTGGTGAAAGGGTATTATATATAAGTGAAGGGGTGAACATGAAAGGTGAGGTTAGAAGTGCAGTGTGGGGTAAAGGGTAAGATGGAGGGGAGAGTTGTACAGGGATGAAGTGGAACAATGAAGGGAGGGTTAGGACAGTGCAGTGGTAAGGGTTTATTAGAGATGGAGGGGGAAGGTGTGAGACAAGGAAGGGGGTTAGAGATAGTACAGTGGTAGGATATAGATTGGAGGGGTGAATATATGAAGGGAGGTTAGACAGTACAGGTGGTAGGGGTGGTTTATGAATGGAGGGGGGAACAAATGAAGGGAGGTTAGAGAGTGCAGTAGTAGTAGAAGGTAGTAGTAGTCTGTAGAGGTATAGATGGAGGCAGGAATGGAGATGACACAATGAAGGGGGTAGACAGTGAACGATGGTAGGGGTATAGATGGAGGAGAGTGAACAATGAGGGGAGGTTTAGACAGTGCAGTTTTAGGGGGTTGGTATAGAATGGAGGGGAGTTGGGGTGGGAAGGAGTTGAACCAAAGTAACTGGAGGGTTAGTTTAGACAGGCAAGTAGAGAAGATAGGATGGAGGGAAGATGACAATGAAGAGGAGGGATATAGACAGTGTGAAGTGGTAGGGGTATAAGATGGAGGAGGTGGCAGTGGTAAGGCGTATAGATGGAGGAGGTAGTAAACAATGGAAGGGGAGGTTAGACAGATGCAGTAGTGAAGGGATGAATGGAGGGATGGAATGAAAATGAAGGGATCGGTAGACAGTGAAGTGGTAGGGTCAAGGGTTATTAGATGGAGGAGGTGAAACAATGAAAGGGAGGTTAGGACAGGTGCAGGGTAGGAGGTTTATATGGAGGGGGTGAACAGGGTGTTGAAAACAATGAAGGGAGGTTAGGACAGTGCAGTAAAGGTAGAGGTATAGATGGAGGGATGAACAATGAAGGGAGGTTTTAGACATGAAGTGGTGGTAGGGGTATTATTATAGAGGGAGGAGGTGAACAATGAAGGGAGGTTAAGGTTAGACAGTGAAGTTTGTGTAGGTGTATTAGATGGGAGGAGGTAGAACAATAGAGGGAGGTTTAGACAAGTACAGTGGTAGGGTATAGATGAGGGGGGAGAACAATGAAGGGAGGTTAGAAATGCAGTGGTAGGGGTTTATAGAGAGGGCGTGAAACATTGAAGGGAGGTTAGACAGTGAAGTGGTAGCGGGGGGATATTATGGATGGGGGAAGCAAGAGGGGAGCAATGAGGGGGGGGAGCATATGAAGTGAGGTTGGTTAGACAGTGCAGTGGATAGGGGTATTATAGATGGAGGGGTGAACAAGAAGGAGAGGTTAGACAGTTGCCATAGTAGAGGTTTATAGATGGAGGGAATGAAACAAGGAAGGGGAGGTTAGACAGGGAAGTGGATTTAGGTTGAGTATTATAGATGGAGGAGGTTGAACAATGAAGGGAGGTTAGACTTTGCAGTGGTATGGCGTAATATATGGGGGGTGAGAAGAGAAATGAAGGGAAGCGTTTAGACAGTGAAGTGGTAGGGGTATTTTATTATAGATAGAGGAAAGGTGAACATGAGGGGAGGTAGACAGTGCGTGGTAGGGATTATAGATGGAGGAGTGGTGAACAATGAAGGGAGGTTAGACAGTGCTTTGCCAGTCGGTAGTTATACGATGGAGGAAGGAGTGAACAATGAACGAGGAGGTTAGACACGTGCAGTGGTTAGTTTAGAGGTTAAGATGGAGGAGGTTGACAATAAGTGAGGTTGACAGTGCAGTGGTAGAGGTATAGATGGAGGAGGTGAACTATGAAGGAGAGGTTAGACGTACAGTGTAGGAGAAGGATAGATGGAGGAAGGTGAACAATAGAAGGGGAGGTTAGACAGTGCAGGGTAGGGATAATATGGAGGGTGTGAGCAATGAAGGGAGGTATAGACAGTGAAGTGGTAGGGGTGTTATAGATAGAGGAGTGAAACAATGAAGGGAGGTGCGACAGTACAGTGGTAGGTTATAAAGATGGGAGGGAGAGTGAACAATGAAGGAGGTTAGACAGTGTCAGTGGTAGGGGGTTATGATGGGATGGAGGCGGAGTGGTGTGAACAATAAGGTGAGGGTTAGACCAAGTGCAGTGGTGTTAGAGGTATAGATGGTGGATGATGACACATGAAAGGGGCCGTCGTTTTAAAAAAACAAAAAAAGTGCTGGAGGGGTAGAGATGGAGAGTGTGAACAATGGGAACGGAGGTTAAGCGTGCAGTGGTATAGAGGGTAGCGACGAAGGGCATGAGCAAAATGAAGGGAGGAAGGTTAGAGCAGTGCAGTATGGTAAGGGGGATAGATGGAGGTGGGTATATGATTGAGCAATGAAGGAGGTTAGACAGTGCAGTGGAAGGGGTATTAGATGGAAGGGGTGAACTAATGAAGGGAGGTAAAACAGTTGGCAACAGTAGGTAGAGGTATAGTGGAGGAGGTGAACAATGAAGGAGAGACAGTGCAGTGGTAGTAGAAGGTATATTTAGAGTGGGGAGGTGAACTATGAAGGGAAGGTTAAGACCAGTACAGTGGTAGGGGGATATAGAGGAGGGGTGAACACTGAAGGGAGGTTTAGACAGATCAGTGCAGTGGTGGGGGTATAGGTGGGGTAATATAGGAGGGGAGTGAGCAATGAAGGGAAGGTTAGACATTGAAGTGGTAGGGGTATAGCTTAGAGGAGGTGACCAAGAAGGGGAGGATTAGACCCCCAGTGCCAGTGGGTAGGGGTATTTAGTTTATAAGAGGAGGAGGTGAACAAATGAGGGGAGGTTAGACGTGCAGTGGTAGAGGTAATAGAAATGGAGGAGGTGAACAATGAAGGGAGGTTAGACAGTGCAGTGGTTAGGGTATAGATGGAGGGGTTTATGCAACAATTGAAGGGAGGTGGTTAGACAGTGCAGTGGTTAGGGGTTATAGATGGAGACGGGGTGCACAATGAAGGGAGTTTAGACAGGGCCGTGGTAGGGGTATTAGATGGCGGGGGTGAAAACAATGAAGGGAGGGTGGAACCAGTTGCAGTGGTAGGGGTATAGATGGAGGGGAGGGAACAATGAAGGGAGGTAGGCAGTGCAGTGGAGATGGTATTTCGGATGGATTGGGTTGTTTATGAACAATGAAGGTGATGTCTTTGGGGGTTAAACATAAAGTGAAGTACGTGTAGGGGTAGAGATGGAGACGATGAAACAATGGGCAGAGGGGGTAGACAGTGCAGTGGTAGGGTAGGGTTAGGATGATAGGGAATGAGCAATGAAGGGAGGTTAGATTAGACCAGTGCAAGTGGGTTAGGGTTTTATAGATGGAAGGTGGATGAGCATGAAGGAGGTTAGACAGTGGCAGTTGGTAGGGGTAGAGATCGGAGTGGAGACGTGAACAATGCGGGAGGTTTTAGACAGTGCAAGTTGGAGGTATAGATGTAGTGGATGTGAGCAATGAAGGGAAGGTTAGAGACAGTGCAGTGGTAGAGTATTATAGATATAGGGGATATGATATGAGCAATGGAGGAGGTTTTAGGTTTGATCAGTGCAGTTGAAGTTGGCTAGGGGTAGAAAAAAAAAAAAATAACCCCTCCCCCCCCCCAACACAAAAAGATGGAGGGTCTTTGTGAGCAATGAAGGGGAGGTTAGACAGTGCATGGTTAGGGTTTATAGATGGAGGTGGATGGAGCAATGATGAAACAGGAAGGAGGTTTAGGACAGTGCAGAGAGTGGGAGGGGTTTATAGATGGGGGGTGAACATTATGAGGGAGGGTAGACAGTGCGTGTAGGGCTCTAGATGTAGTGGATTAGGCACAATGAGGGGTATGGTAGACAGGGCAGGCTGGCAGTTGGTAGGGGTATTAGATAGAGTATAGATTAGGGGGATGAGCACTTGGGAAGGGATGGTTGGACAGTGCAGTGGTGAGGGGTAAGAGATGGAAGGGTGAGCAAGAAGGGGAGGTTTAGAAGGCAGTGGTACGATGGTTAGAGCAGTAAGATTGAACAATGAAGGGGGTTAGACAGTGCAGGTATGGCATCGATGGAGGTATGAACAATATAAGGGATGGTTAGACATGGGAGTGGTAGGAGGTACAGATGTAGGGGCAATGAGCAAGGAAGGGAGGTTAGACGTTTTGACAGACACAGTGGTTTAGGGGTTTAAGATGGAGGGGTAAAACAAATGAAGGGGACGGTTAGGACAGGCAGTGGTAGGGGTTAGGGTACTAGATGTAGGGGATGAGCAATTAAGGGAGGGTTAGACAGTGAAGTGGTAGGTGTATAGATGCTATGGGGTGAATGAACACTGAAGGGAGGGTAGACAGTCCACAGTGGGTAGGGGTATAGATGTAGGGGCATGAAACAATGAAGGGAGGCTACGAAAGTGCAGTGGAGGGGTATTTAGATGGGGGTAGGTGGGTGTGAGCAATGAAGGGAGGTTAGACATGTGCAGCAGGTAGGGGTATAGATGGAGGGGCTAGTGGGAACAATGAAGGAGTTAGGACTAGTACAGTGGGTAGGCGTATAGATAATGGAGGCGGGCGGCAAAGCAGAAATTGAAGGGAGGTTAGACAGTGCAGGGTAGGGTTTCTAGATGGGGGGATGAAAAGCAATGAAGGGAGGTTAGACAGTTTACAAGTGGTAGGGGTATAAGATGGGGGGTCAGGGGTAAACAATGGAAGGGAGGTTAGACAGTGCAGTGGAGGGGTATAGATGTAGGGGAAGGATGAGCAAATGAAGGGAGGTTAGGGTTAGACAGTGCAGTGGATAGGGGTTATAGATGTAGGGGTGAAACAATGGATGAAGGAGGTTAGACAGTACAGTGGCTCGTGGGGTATAGATGTAGGGGCATGAAAAATGAAGGGAGTGTTAGAAAGTGCAGTGGGGTAGGGGTATTAGATGGACGGTGGAGCAATGAAGGGAGGTTAGACAGATGCCAGCGGTAGGGTGTGTTTTGTAATAGATGGGGGGTGAACAATATGAAGGGAGGTTAGACAGTTACGAGTGGTGAGGTTTTAGATGGAGGGGGCGAGAGAATTGAAGGGAGGTTAGAGCAGTGCAGTGGTTAGTGTATAGATGGACGGGCGGTGAACAATGACAGGGAGGTTAGACAGTATAGTGGTATGGGTCTTATTAGATGTAGGGCCCTATGTCCCTCCCATTGAACCAATGAGGACCGGTTAAACAGTGAGCACTGGTCAGGGGTGTTGATAGATGGACGGTGTGAGCAAATGAAAACGGGAGGTTAGACAGTGCAGCGGTAGGAGTTATAGATGGAAGGGGTGAAACAATGAAGGGAGGTTAGACAGTACAGTGGTTTAGGGGATAGATGGAGGGGGTGAGCAAGGAAGGGAGGTTTAGACAGTGGCAGTGGTAGGCGGTAGAGAGAGATGGTAGGGATGAGCAATGAAGGAATGATAGACAGTACAGTGGTAGGGGTAGAGAGGGAGAAATGAACACCAGGAGGGAAGTTTAGGGACAGTTGCAGGAGTTGGTAGTGGTATAGAAGTAGAGGATGAGCAATGAAGGGAGGTTAGACAGGGCCAGTGGTAGCGGGTATAGATGGAGGGTGAACAATGAAGGAATGATAGACAGTGCAGTAGTAGGGGTAGAGAGGGAGGATAAACTGAACAATTGAGGGAGGTAGACAGTACAGTGGGTGGCGGTATCGATGTAGGGGATGAGCAATGAACGGAGGTTAGACAGTGCAGTGGTAGGGGTATAGATGGAGGGGGTGGTGTGAACAAGAATGTGGAGGTTCGACAGTGCAGTGGGTAGGGTTATGATGGAGGGCAAGATGAGCCATGAAGGAGGTTAGACCAGACAGTGGTAGGGGGATAGATGGAGGGATGAACAATTGAAAGGAGGTTGACAGTACAGTGTAGGGGTATAGATGGAGGGCGTGAACAATGAAGGGAGGTTATACAGTAAGTGGTAGGTATAGATGGAGGGATGAACATGAATGAAAGGAGGTTAGACAGTACCCGTGGTAGGGGTATTAGATGGAGGGGTGTGAACAATGAAGGGAGGTAGACCAGTACAGTGGTTGTTTAGGGGTACGAGGAAGGTGCATTGCAACCAAGCAACCATGAAGGGAGGTTATATTGAAATGTGAGAAAATGTATATTTATACCAATCACGAGTAATTATGAATTATCGAATATGTGAGTAAAATGTCAATTTACCAATACGCGTGTAAATACGAATTGTGAATGGTGATTAAAATGTCTATTATACCATAGCGATAAAATATCGATTATCGAATATGGAGTAAAGTCTATTATACCAATACGGGTAAAAATCGAATTAACGAATATGTGAAGTAAAAGTCTATAACCAATACGCGAGTAAATATCGAATATCGAATATGCTTAGTCAAAGGTCATTATACCAAACACGCGAGTAAATTATCGAATTATGAATATGTGAGTTTAAAAATGTCATGATACCAATAGCGAGTAGGTAAATATGAATTATCGAAGATATGTGAGTAAACTGTCTTTTACCAATTACGCGAGTAAATATCGAATTATCGAATATGTGAAGTAAAATGTCTAGTATACCAATACGCGAGTAAATATCGAATTACTATGTGAGGTAACTGCGTTACAAATGTCTATTTACCCATACGCTGAGTAATATATCGAATTAAGAATATTTGAAGTGTAAAAATTCTATATACCACTACGTGAGTAATATCTGTAATTATCGAATATGTGGTAAAATGGTCTATTATACAATACAGCGAGTAAATATCGAATTAATGAATATGTGAGTAAACTGTCTTATAAGACAATACGTGAAGTAAATATCGAATTAGCGAATATGTGAAGTAAAATGTCTATTATACCATACGCGGAGTTAAATATCGAAGATATTAACGAATAGTGAGTAAAAGCTAATTATGCCAATCCAGTGAGTAAAATATCGATTATCGAATTATGTGAGTAAAATGTTATATACCAATACTGATGTAAAATATCGAATACGAATAACTGTGAGTAAATGTCTATTAACCAATACCGACAGTAAAATCGAATTATTAATGCATATGCTAGTCGATGAGAGTTCGATATACCTTGGAATAGTCAGTAAAACCTCGAAAACGTGAGTAGTATGGGCATCATTATCTAATCATTTATCGAATGTTCGAACCCGAGAGCGCGAAAGCTAGCGCGTTGAGAGTAAAATCGAGCTTTGGAAGTCTGGATTTGGAACGTGTTACCAAGGCCATTTCCGCAGGTCCCACAGCCAGTTACATGTAAGTTCCCATTGATATTTAATTGTATTTCATTTCGGACGTTTTCAAATATTGACTCCATTGACTTTAATGCCGGTCCGTTTTGGAACGTCCAACTTTCCATATGTGAAATTCGTCCATCTTCTTCTACAGAGTAATGTGAACATTCCAATCCCATTCAATTTCTATGCAGGGAAGCGATGAGGACATAGACGCTTCTATCTACACATTTCTAGTGAGTGTAACCTCCCACTGTTACAGGTTCCAAATGTGGAGTGGACACCACCGACAGAACTGTTATTCCTAGAGTGTGACAGCGGACTTTATATTGCTCAAACTGATCAAACTATAGCGAAGATTATGGAGGTCAGGTTGAGGGGCAAGAGGTGAGTGGAGCAAGGAGGGAGAAAGACTAGCGAGAGAGTCATACACTGGAATTCATCAATCAGTGCAAAGTTTATTTTAGTAGAGTTTTTGTATGACCACTTGTCTTCTCTGTCTGTCGCTCTCGCTGTCAAGTCTGTCTCTCGTCGGTCGGTCGGTCTCTCGGTGTCCGGCCGTCCGTCAAGCCATCCATTCAAGCCATCCCTCATTGCCAGCCAGCCAGCAGCCCAGCCAGCGATCCAGCCGACCAGCTGGCGAGCGAGATGAGCGCAGAGGGTGAGCGAGGAGGAGCGACGCCGGACAGCCAGACATCCATACATCCATCATCTATCTATCTATATTCTATCTATCTATCAATATCTATCTATTATCTACTATCTATCTATCTATCTATCTATCTATATAATTAGCAACAGTGGGACTCTAACCTTCAGTAGTATTTGGCCCAGGGGCTACTGCAGATCTCTATTATCTCAACCATAGTAACCATGTTAGAGCACTCTCAGAGGACTTGGTCAAAAAATCTTTTAACTTTTATGCCAATAAGCACAAACAGATAGCTGACGTTTCGGTCTCGACCTTCGTATCAGCCATAGTTCTACAGGTGCAAAAAACTCATAGAACATATTACCCCTCCCCCATAGACATCACAGATTCAAGAGTGTGAAAACATATAACCATTCACATAACAGTGGCATTTCAAAAAAACAGTGCCTTATCACATTTAAAAAGAGCTTATAATTGTATAAAAACATACACAAAATGACATTCCTTAAAGTGCATATTATCTACACAGTTAAGTGCTACTAAAGGCATTATTGTAGCCATTCTATAGGCTTCAATGCAAGCCTGAAAACATTGCAAAAAAGTGCTAGAGAGATGCACAAGATACAAGGCCAGGTGCAGTGTCTATCTCATTTTAGTGCAATTCCCCTTGCATTAAAAGTACATACAATGTATTCTCTTAATAGTAATGTGATAAACAATATAAAGGCCATGTGAAGTGTTATCTCTAGTGCATTCCCTTTATAAAGTTCATACAATGTATAATAGTTAATAAAATGCTGATAAACAAGATAAGTGCCACGGCCCTACAGTGTATATTCATAGTGCATTCCGTTATAAAGTACATTACAAATGTGATAATGATTATATAAATGTTGATAAACAATATAAGTGCCATGATTACGTTATATCGTATAGTGCATTCCCCTTTAAAGTACATACATGCGTATTAATATTAAGATAAATGTGCTAAACCATATTAAAGTGCCATGTGCATGTAATCTCATAGGGCATCCACTTATAAGTACATACAATGTATAATCTTAATTAAAATGTGATAAAACCAATATAAAGTGCCATGTGCAGTGTATATCTAATAGTGCATTCTTCTTATAAGGTACCTTTCTAATGTATAATATTAATATAAAGGGGAAAACAATAATAAAGTGCCATGTACAGTGTATATCTATAGTGTTCCTCTTATAAAATACATACAATGATAAGATTAATATAAAGTGATAAAACAATATAAAAGATCCATGTGCAGTGTAATTCATAGTGACACTTCCATCTCTATAAAGTACATTCTAATGTATGTCCACCTAAATTAATATAAATGTGACCATAAAACCATAATCAAAGTGCCCATCGTCTCGTCCTCTGTGTTACAGTGTGACGTCTATTAGGCATTCCTTATAAAAGTCATTACAATGATAAGTAATATAACAATGTGAATAAACAATATTAAGTGCCATGTACAAGTGTATATATCATAGTGAATTCCTTTCTACAAGATACATACAATGATATAATTTAATACTAAATGTGAAAAACAATATAAATGCATGTGCAGTGTACCTATATCATAGTGCATTACATTACGAAGTACCATTTTCCCAATTAAATATTTAAGAGTAATATCCATACGGTGTTTGATAAACAATCTAAAGTCCAGGGCAAGTGTATTACTCCATTACGTGTCTTCCTCTATAAATACATTCATGGATAATACTTAATATAAACGTGATAAACAAATATTACAAGTGCCCTGTGAGTGTATTACTCATAGTCATTCTCTCTATAAAAGTACATTCACTGTCATAATACTAATATAAATGTGATTAAGTACAATATAAAAGTGCCATGTGCAGTGTGCGACTATCTCATCAGCCTGCATTCCTCTTTTATAAGAGACATACAATGCTCATAATATTAATATAATGTCGAAAACAATAATAAAGTGCCAGTACAGTGTATATCTAATAGTGCATTCCTTTATAAATAATACAATGCGATAATATTAGTATAAATGTGCTAACAATATAAAGGTGCCAGTTACAGTGTATCTCTCATAGTGCATTACTCTTATAAGTACATACAACTGTATAATACTTAACTATAAAATGTGCTTAAAACAATTATAAAGGCCAGGTACAGTGTATACCTCATGTGCATTCCTCTTATAAAGTACATACATATGATAATATTAATATAAAGTGCTAAACAATTATAAAGTGCCATGTACTGTCATACTCTATAGTGATTCCGTTTATAAAGTACATAAATGTTTATATTAAGATAACTTGTGCTAACAATATAAAGTGCCATGTACAGTGTATATCTCATAGTGCATTCCTCTTATTAAAGGAGATTACAATGTTTAAAGATTAATATAAATGTGCTACCAACAATATAAGCTGCCATGTACAGTGATTCTCTAGTGCTTCTCTTTATATAGTAATACATATATGTATCATATTAATAGTAAATGTGATCAGTACAATATAAAGTGCACGTTGCTGCAGTGGAGATCTCATAGTGCATTCCTCTTATATAAAATACATACAATGGATAATATATATATTAAATGTGACTTATAACAATATAAAGGCCACGTGTGAACGCTGATACCCCCCCCACCCACACCCCCCCCCCCACCCCCAACCCCTCCCCCCCCCCCCCCCCCCAGCCCCTCCAACCCCCCCACCCCCCACCCAACCCCCACCCCCCCCCCCCCCCCCCCCCCCCACCAGGCGATCCTCTCATAGGCTGCATTAATACATCTATAACAATACCATCCTCCCCACGCATTATTCGAAAACACAACAAAAAAACAACTGTAGTAATCTTAATGAACAAGTGACCCTATACAAATATAATGTCCCAACGTCTGCAGCGCCGTGTATTCTCATTAGTGCATCAACTTTCACTAAAGTACATTTCAACTATACTAACAATTAATATAAATGTGTTAAACACTTCAACCAGCCTGCCAATCGTGCAGTGTATATTCTATAGTGACACGACAATAACTCTTATAAAGTTACATTCAATGTATGAATATAATATAAACCTGTGGTATAACAATTAGAAAGTGCCACGTGCAAGTGTATATATCATAGTGATTCCTCTTTTATAAAGTACATCAATGTATAATATTAATAAATAAAGTGATAAACTATATAAAGTGCCACGTGCTGTTGTAGAGCTCATGTGCATTCCTGACTATATAAAGTACATTCAATGTATAATATTAATAATTGTGCAATAAAACAATAGAAAGGCCATGACAGTGTAGATCTCATTAGTGCATGCCTTTTTAAAGTACCATTAATGTATATATTATATAAATGTGATAAAACAATATAAGTGCCATGGGCAGTGTTATATTCTCATAGTGCATTCCCCTTATACGTACAGTACAAATATAATATTAGATAGAAATGTATGCTAAAACAATATAAAAGTGCATTACAGTGTATTCCTCATAGGGCATTCCTCTTAGTAAAGTACATACAATGTATAATATTATTAGAAATGTGCTAAACAATTAGTAAGAAGTGCCAGGTACAGTTGTATATCTCCATGTGCTTCCTCTAATAAAAGTACATCAAGTATAATATAATATAAATGTGTAAAACACAATTATAAAGTGCCACGTGCAGATTGATTTAATCTCATAGTGATTCCCTTATAAAGTACATAACAAATATAATATTAATATAAATGTGAGTAAACATATAAGTGCATGTTACAGTGTATATCTCATAGGCATTCCCTTATAAAGTACATACAATATAGAATATTATATTAAAGTGCTAACATAAACAATATAAAAGTGCCATGTGCGAGTGTATATCTCATAGTGCATTCCTCTATATAAAGTACATTCGAAAGGATAATATTAATATAAAACGTGATAAACAATAAAAGTTGCATTCAGTGAGATCTCATAGTGCATTCCTCTTATAAATACATTTCAATGTATTAATTTAATATAAATGTGATAAACAAGTTATAAAGTGCTGTGCTGTATATCTCATAGTGCATTCCTCTTATAAAAGTACATACAATGTTAGTAATATAATATAAATGTGATAAACAATATAAAGTGCATGTTACAGTGTATATCTCAGTAGTGGCATTCCTCTATAAAATAATACATGTATAATATTAATAAAATGTGCTAAAAACAATATAAAGTGCCATGTACAGTGATATCTATAGTGCATTTCCTTTATTAAAGTACATAGCAATGTTATAATATTAATATAAATGTGCTAAACAATATAAGATGCCATGTTACAGTATGATCTCATGTGCAATCCTCTTATAAAGTACATACACTGTATAATTTAATAAATAAATGTGCTAAAACAAATAAGTGCCATTGGACAGTGTATATCTCATAGTGCATTCCTCTTATAAAGTACATACAATGTATAATATTAATATAAATGTGCTAAACAATATAAAGTGCCATGTACAGTGTATATCTCATAGTCATTTCCTTCTATAAAGACATTACAATGTAATTATATTAATAAAAAAATGTTGCTATAAACAATATAAAAGTGCCATGTACAGGTATATTTCTCATAGTGCCATTCTCTTATAAAGTACATACCAATGTATAATATTAATATAAATGTGATATACAATATAAAGTGCCATGTGCAGTGTATATCTCATAGTGACTTCCTCTTTAAAAATAACATAAAATGGATAATATTAAGATAATAGTGATATACAATATAAAGTGCCACGTGCAGTAGTAATCTCATAGTGCATTCCTCTTATAAAATACATACAATGTATAATATTAATATAAATGTGATATACAATATAAAGTGCCACGTGCAGTGTATATCTCATAGTGCATTCCTCTTATAAAGTACATTCAAGATGTATATATTAATATGAAATGTGATAAACAATATAAAGTGCCACGTGAAGTTGTATATCTCATAGTGCATGTCCTCTTATAAGTAACATTCAATAATTAATAGTAATAAAATGTGAGAAACAATATAAGTGCCAGAGTGCGTTGTATAATCTCATTAGTGCATTCCTTTTAAAGTACATAACAATATGTTATATTAATATTAATAGAAATGTGAAAACTATATAAAGTGCATGTGCTGTGTATATCGATCAAGTCATTCCTCTTAATAGTACATTCAATGTATAATTTGTAAATAAAGTGATATATAAACAATAGAAAGTGCCATGGACAGTGTATATTCATAGTGCATTCCTCGATAAAGTAATGAACATGTATAATATAATATTAATATAAATGTGATAAACAATATAAAGTGCCATGTGCAGTGTATATCTCATAGTGCATTCCCATTATAAGTACAGACAATATTAATATTAAGATAAATGTGTATACCAAACATATAAAGTGCCATGTACAGTGTATATCTCATAGTGCATTCCCTTATAAAGTACATTCAATGTAAATATTATATAAATGTGAGTAAACAATATAATAGTGCACGTGCGAGTGTATATCTTCATAGTGCAGTTCCTCTTGTTAAAGTACATACAATGTATATATTAATATAAAGTGGACTCTAAAAACAATTATAAAGTGCCTATGTGCAGTGTATATCTCATTTAGTGCATTCCCCTATAAAGTACAGTCAATGTATAATAGTAATATAAAATGTGATAGTAAGCCATAGAAAGTGCCACGTGCAGGGTTATATTCTCATAGTGCATTCCTTTTGTAAAGTTATACAATGTATAATATTAATATAATGTGCTAAAAACAGATATAAAGTGACAGTGCGTGTTTATAGCTCATAGTGCATTCCTCGTATAAAAGTTACATTCAATATCTAATATAATATAAATGTGATAAACAATATCAACTGCCATGTGCCAGTGTAATTATCTCAGAAGTGCATTCCTCTTATAAATACATTACAATATATATATTTAATATAAATGTTGATAAACAATATAAAGAAAGTCCACGTGCAGTTATTATCCATCATAGTGCATTCCCCTAGAAAGTACGATACAAATATATTACTTTAATAAAATGTTGATAAACAATATAAAGTGCCACGTACAGTGTATATCTCATAGTGCATTCCCACTTAGCAAGTCAGTCAATGTTATATAATATTAATATAAAGTGATAAACATATAGTGCCACGTGCAGTGTAATATCTATAGTGCATTCCGCTTGTAAAGGTGGTACATCAAGCTATTAATATAAATAATGTGATAAACAATATAAAGTGGCCAGATTGTTTGCAGTGTAGAAGTCTCATAGTGCATTCCTCTATAAAGTACATTCAATATATACTATTAATAAAATGTGATAAACAATGTAAACTGCCATGTGCAGTGATATTCATAGTGCACCTCTTATAAAGTACATTCAATGTATAATATTAAGTAAATGTGATAAACAATATAAAAAGGCCATTGACAGGATATATCTTCATAGTGCATTCATCTATAAAGTACATAACAATGTATAATATTAATAAAATGTGATAAACAATATAAAGTGCATGTGCAGTGTATATCTCATGTTGCATTCCTTATAAAGTACAGTTACAATGTATAATAGTAATATAAATGTGTATAAAAATATAAAGTGCATTGTCAGGTATATCTCACAGTGCATTCCCTTATATTAATGAGTTACATTTCATGTATAAATATTAACTAATCGTTTAAACAATATAAAGGCCATTTGCAGTGTATATCTCATAGTGATTCCGTCTTATAAAGTACATTCAAGGTATTAATATTAATATAAATTGTGATAAACAATATAAAGGGCTATGTATCAGGTGTATAGTCTCAATAGTGCATTCCTCTTTTAAAGTAAAGTAAATGATATAATATTAATATAAATGTGATATATAAAACAATATAAGTGCATGTGCATGTGTATATCTCATAGTGGCATTCCCTTATAAAGTACATTCAGATATAATATTAATATAAATGTGAAAACAATATAAAAGGCCATGTGCCAGTGTATTATCTCTAGTGCATTCCTCTGTTTAAGGAGTACATTCAATGTTATAATAGAAGTAAATGTGATATACAAGTAAAGTGCAGGTGCAGTGTATATCTCATAGTGCAGTCCTCTATAAAATACATAAAATGTAATAATTTAATATAATGGATAAAACAATAAGAAAAGTGCCATGTGCAGTGTTATATTTCATAGTGCATTTCCCCTTATAAGTACATTCAATGTATTAATATAATATTAAATGTGATCAACAATATAAAGTGCCATTGTGCAGTGTAATCTCATAGTGCATTCCCCTATAAAGTAACATTCAATATGTAATTTAATATAAATGTGATAAAACAAATGAGTGCCGCATGTAGCAGTGATATTCATAGTGCATTCTCTTAGAAGTAACATTCAATGATATATATATAAACGTTGATAAAAAACCATATAAAAGGCACAGTACAGTGATATTCTATAAGTGGCAGATCCTCTATATAAAGTACATACAATTGTATAATATTAATATAAATGATGATAAACAAATATACAGGGCCTGTGCGAGTGTATATATCATAGTGCATTCCTCTTATAAAGACATCAATTGTATAATATTAATATAAAAGTGATAAACAATTATACCAGTGCCATGTACAGGTAATCTCATAGTGCATTCCTCTTATAAAGTACATTCAAGGATAATATTAATTAAATGTGATAAACATATAAATGCCATGTACGTGTATATCTCATAGTTGCTTCCTCTTATAAAGTACATTTACAATGTATATATAATATAAATGTGATAAACAATATAAAGTGCCATGTGCAGTGCGATATCGCATAGGAGCATTCTCTTTATAAAGTATACATTAGCTTATTAAAGTTATTAATTATGTAAATGTGATATAAAATATAAGTGCCTGTAAGTGTATATCTCATAGTTGCATTCCTCTTATAAAGTACATACAATTGTATTATAATAGTAATATAAAGTGAAACAATATAAAGTGCCATGTACAGTGTATACTCATTAGGTGCATTCCTATTATAAAGTACATTCAATTGTATAATAGTAATATTAACTGTGATAAACAATATAAAGTGCCAGTACAGATTGTATATCTCATAGTGCATTCCTCTTGTATAAAGTACATTCAAGTATATATTAATATACATGTGACTATAAACACTATATAAGTGCATTTGTACAGTGATATCTCATAGTGCATTTCCCTCTATAACGTCCCTACAAGTTAAATTAATATAAATGTGATATACAATATAAAGTGCCACGTGCAGTGTATATCTCATAGTGCATTCCTCTTATAAAGTTATCATTCAAGTGTATATATTATCATATAACTGTGGTAAACAATATAAAAGTTGCCTGTGCAGTGTATATCTCATAGTGCATTCCTTTATAAAGTACATTCAAATAGAATATTAAGTATAAGTGATAAACACTGTAAAAGTGCCATGTGCAGTGATATATTCTCATAGTGCATTCCTCTTATAAGTACATTCCAAGGTATAATATTAATATTTTTAAATGTGATAAACATATAAAGTGCAATGTACAGTAGTATATCTCATAGCTGCATTCCTCTTATAAATGTAACATACAATGTACTAAATATTAATAGAATGTAGCTAAACAATATAAAGTGCCATGTACAGTGATACCATAGGTGCATTCCTCTTTATAAAGTACCATACAATGTATAATCGTAATTAAATGTGATAAAACATAAAAGTGCCCTGTGCAGTGTATACTCATAGTGCCATTCCCCTTATAAAAGTACATTCAATGTTATAATATTTAATATAAATGTGATAAAACAATATTACAAGTGCCATGTGCAGTTGTATATTCTAGTTGCATTCCCATTATAAAGTACATACAATTGTATAATATTAATATAAATGTGATAAACAATTTATAAAGTGCGATGTACAGTGATATCACTCATAGTGCTTCCCTTATAAAGTACATTCAATGTATAATTAATAGAAATGTGATAAACAATTATAAAGTGCAGTGCAGTGTATATCTCATAGTGCATCCTCTTAAAAGACATTCAATGTATAATATTAATATAAATGTGATAAACAATATAAAGTGCCATGTACAGTGTATATCTCATAGTGCATTCCCCTTATAAAGTACATTCAATATATAATATTAATATAAATGTGATAAACAATATAAGTGCCATGTACAGTGTATATCTCATAGTGCATTCCCCTTATAAAGTACATTCAATGTATATATTAATATAAATGTGATAAACAATATAAAGTGCCACGTGCAGTGTATATCTCATAGTGCATTCCCCTTATAAAGTACATACAATGTATAATATTAATATAAATGTGATAAACAATATAAAGTGCCAAGTTGCAGTGTATTATCTAATAGTGCATTCCTCTTATAAAGGAAATACAAGGTATAATATTAATATAAAATATGTATAAAACAATATAAAGTGCCTGTACAGTGTATATCTCATAGTGCATTCCTCTTATAAAGTACATACAATGTATATATTAATATAAATGTGATAAACAATATAAAGTGCCATGTACAGTGTATATCTCATAGTGCATTCCTCTTATAAAGTACATTCAATGTATAATATTAATATAAATGTGATAAACAATATAAAGTGCCATGTGCAGTGTATATCTCATAGTGCATTCCTCTTATAAAGTACATACAATGTATAATATTTAATATAAATGTGATAAACAATATATAAAAGGGCCATGCTGCAGTGTCAGTGTATTCTCATAGTGTGCATGCTCTAATAAAGTACATCAATGTATAATTAATATAAATGTGGTAAACCATATAATAGTGACATGTGAGGTGTCTCTCTCATAGTGCATTCTCTTAATAAAAGTACATTCAATATATAATATTAAGATAAATGTGATCAACAATATAAAAGTGCCATGTGCAGTGGATTATCTCATAGTGACATTACCTCTTATAAAGTACATTCAATGTTAATATATATAAATGTGCTTAAACACTATAAAAGTGCATGTAAAGTGGATATACTCATAGTCATTCTCTTATAAAGTACATACAGTTCTAAATTAAATAAAGTGATAAACATATATAAAGTGCCAGTACAGTGATATCTATAGGATTCCTCTGAGTAAAGTACATTCACAATGTATAATAGTAATATAAATGTGATATAACATATAAAGTGCCATTGTGCAGTGTATATCTCATTAGTGCATTTTCCCCTTAGAAAGTAATTCAATGTATAATATTAATATAATGTTGATAAACAATATTGAAAGTGCCATGTGCAGTGTTTCTCCATAGTGCATTCCCAAGTTATAAAGTACATACCCAATGTATAATATAATATAAAGGTGATAATAAAAATATAAAGTGCCATTTTGTTGTACAGTGTATATTGTTATTCTCATAGTGCATTCCCCTTATAAAGTTACTTCAATGTTCTTATATATTAATATAAATGTGCTTAAAACAATATAAAGTGCCATTTTGTGCAGTGGTAATATTCATAGTTGACATTTCCTCTTATAAAGTACATTCAATGTATAATATTAATATAAATGTGATATCAACACATATAAAGAAGTGCCATGTACAGTGATAATCTATAGGGCCTTCTCTTATAAAGTACATTCAATAGATAAGCTTAATATAAAGTGATAAACAATATAAAGGCAATGTACAGGTATATCTATAGTGCAGTCCCCTTATAAAGTACATCATTCAATGTATAATATTAATTAAATGTGCTTAAACATATAAAGTGCCACGGTGCAG
The DNA here is from genome assembly GCA_019447015.1 of Hymenochirus boettgeri. Classification (NCBI taxonomy): domain Eukaryota; kingdom Metazoa; phylum Chordata; class Amphibia; order Anura; family Pipidae; genus Hymenochirus; species Hymenochirus boettgeri. Next base: position 334,867,846 of record CM033469.1, read on the forward strand.
TGTATATCTCATAGTTGCCTATTCCCTTATTCCTTAATAACAGTAGCATTTTACAATGTATTAAATTAATTATAAATTGTGAAATAAACAATTATAAAATGTGCCAGTTGCAGTGATATATCATAGTGCATTACTCTTATAAAGTACATACAAATGTATAATATTAATATAAATATGAGTAAACATAACAATTATAATTAGTGCATATGTACAGGTTGGGTGTTGTTTGTGTTATATCTCATAGTTGCATTCCCCCTTCTTATTAAAGTAACTTCAATGATTAATATAAATAAATGTGATATATTCTAAATAATGATAAAACCAGATTTTATGAATATAAAGTGCCATCAATGTGCAGTTTGGTATATCTCTAGTTGCATTCCCCTTATTAAAGTACATACAATGTTATTATATTATATAAAATGTGATAAATTATAATGATATAGCCGATCTATAAACAATATTAAAAGTGCCATGTACAGTGTATTTATCTCTCATTAGTGCATTCCCCTGATAAATACATTCAAGTTATAATATTTATTAAATAAACGTGAATATAATAAACAATATATAATAGTGCCGTTAGTAAAGTGCCCATTAGTCTTTGTACAGTGTTGTTGTATATCTCATAGTGCATCATTTCCTCTTTATAAGTACATTCAATGTATAATTATTAATATAATAGCGTTGGATAATATTAGATTTAATAATTGATGATAAAAAATAACAATTTTATATAAAGCTGCCATGTTAAGTGTATATCTCATAGCTAGTGCATTTCCCCCTTATTTATAAGAAACAGTATGAACATACAATGTATAATATTTTATTCAATTTATAAACGTGATTAAAACAATATAACGTGCCTGTACAGTGTTTTTGTATATATCCATAGTGGCATCACCTTATAATCCTTATAAAATACATACATGTTAATATTAATATAAAGTGATTATTTAATAAAAAATTTATAAAGTGCCAGTACAGCTGTATTATCTTATAGTGCATTTTACTCTTATAAAGTAACAGTCAATGTTAAATATAGATTTAAATGTGTGATATAAATAAATATAATGATATATAATGATATTATAAAATGATAAACAATATTTATAAACGTGCCAGTTGTACAGTGTATATCTCATATGCATTCCCCTTATTAAAGATACATACAATGTATAATTATTCATCTAAATGTGATCAACACTATATAAAGTTGCCAATTTGTACAGTTTTGTATATCTCATATCGTGTGCATTCCCCTTATAAAGTACATACGAATGTTATAATATTAATATAAAATGTGATACACAATATTATCTAAAGTGCCATGTTTGCAGTGTATATGCTCTAGTGCATTCCTTTTTCTTATATAAGTACAACAATGTATTTAATATTAATATAAAATGTGATATAAAACAATATAAAGTGCAATGTGACAGTGTAGATCTCATAGTGTGCATTCACCCTTATAAGTACATACAATGTGATAATATTAAATAAAGTGAAAACAATATAAAGTGCCAAGTACAGTGTATATCTCATAGTTGCATTCCACCCTTTAATAAAGTACATACAATGGTATAATATTAATATTTAAATGGATAAACAATATAAAGTGCCATGTGCAGTGTCATATCTCATAGTGCATTCCTCTTATAAGTACAGACAATGTAATAATATTAATAACAAATGTGATAAACAATATAAAGTGCCATGTGCTGATGTATTTATCCATAGTGCATTCCCCTTTATAAAGGACATTCATGTTATAATATTAATATAAATGTGAATAAAACAATATAAAGTGCCATGTGCAGTGTATATCTCATAGGGCATTCCTCTATATGAAAGTACATTCATGATTAATATAATATAAATTGATAAACAATATAAAGTGCCATGGCAGTGTATATCTCATAGGCATTCCCCTTATAAAGTACATCAAGTATATATTAATTAATGCTGATAAACAATATAAAGTGCCATGTGCAGTTATATCTCCATAGTGCCTTCCTCTTATTATAAAGTAATACAATGTATAATAGAATATAAATTGAAAAAACAATATATAAAGTGCCATGTACAGTGTATATCTCATAGTGCATTCCCCTTATAAAGTACATTCAATGTATAATATTTAATATAAATGTGAATAAAACCATATTAAAGTGCCATGTTTGCAGTGTATATCTCATGTGCATTCCCCCTTTTAAAGTACATTCAATGTTATAATATAAGTATAAAATGTGATAAAACATATAAAGTGCCATGTGCAGTGTATATCTTCATAGTGCATCCTCTTATAAAGTACATTCAATGTATAATATTAATTATAAAAATGTGATAAAACAATATAAAGTGCCATTGTGCAGTGTCATATCATAGTGCATTTCCTATTATAAAGTACATACAATGTAAATATTAATATAATGTGAGAGAAAAACAATATAAAGTGCCAGACAGTGTATATCTCATAGTGCATTCCTTATAAAGTACATTCAAGGTATAATATTATATTAAATGTGATAAACAATATAAAAGGGCTGTACCAGTTATATCTATATGCATTCCCCTTATAAAGTACCCTTACAATGTATAATATTAATATAAAATGTGATAAACAATATAAAGGACATGTGCAGTGTTATCTCATAGTGCATCCTCTTATAAAGTACATACAATGTATAATATTAATATAAATGATAACAAATAAAGTTGCCTGTGCAGTGTATATCTCATGTGCATTCCTCTTATAAAGTACCTACAAGTCATAATATTAATAAAATGTGAAAAAACAATATAAGTGCCATGTGCAGTGTATATATAATAGGCATTCCTTTATAAAGTACATCAAGTATAATATTAATAAAAATAAATGTGAAAACACAATCTAATAAAGTGCCATTTGTGCAGTGGAATTCATAGTGCCATCCTCTTCTTAAAGTTACATACAATATATATATTATATAAGTGAATAAACAATATTAAAAGTGCCAATGCTACAGTGTATATCTCATAGTGCATTCCTCTTATAAAGTACTACAATGTATAATATTAATATAAATGTGAAAACAACAATATAAAGTGCCATGTGCAGGTATATCTATAGTGCATCCTCTTATAAAGTGACATAACCCAATGTATAATAGTAATATAAAGTGATAAAACAATATTAAAGTGCCATGTGCAGTGTATAGTCATAAGTGCATTCTCTTATAAAGTACATTCAATTTAATATTCATAAGATTGATAAACAAAAAATGCACATGTACGTGTATATCTCATAGTGCATTCCCTTATAAAGTACCATACAATATATATATTCATATAAAGTGATATACAAACAAGATAAAGTGGCCGTATGCTACAGTGTATATTCCATGGATTCCTCTTATAATAGGAACATACAATGTAAATATTATATAAATGTGAAAAACATATAAAGTGCCATGTGCAGTGTATATCTCATAAGTGCATTTCCTCTTATAAAGTACATACAATGTAGTAATATTAATTATTAACTGGAAAACAATATAAAGGCCATGGGTGCAGGTATATGCTCATAGTGACATTCCTCTTATAAAGTACATTACACTGGTATATATTAATATAAATGTGAATAAACCAATATAAAAGTGCCGATGGTGCAGGTGTATATCTCATAGGCTGCCCGTTAGTAAAGAGTACATTCAAATGTATAATATTAATATAAATGTGATAACATATAAGGCCATGTGCAGGAATTATCTCATCGTGCATTCCTCTTATAAAGTAATTCAATGTATAATATTAATAGATGTGGATAAACAATATAAAAGTGCCATGGTGCAGTGATATCTCTATGTAGCATCCTCTTAATAAAGTACATACAATGTATAATTATTAATATAAATGTGATAAACAATATAAAGTGCCATGTGGCAGGTTGATATATTCAAGTTGCATTCTCTTTATAAAGTACATTACAATGTAGAATATTAATATAAATGTGAAACAAACAGAAAAAAAAACAATATAAAGTGCCATGTACAGTGTATATCTCATAGTGCATTCCTCTTATAAAGTACATTCCATATATATATAAATAAAGTATAAAATGAAACAAATTAAAGTGCCATGTGCAGTGTATATCTCATAGTGCATTCCCCTTTTATAAAGTACATTCAATGTATAATATTAATATAAATGTGATAAACAAATAAAGTGCCATGTGCAGTGTATATCTCATAGTGCATTCCTCTTATAAAATACATACAATGTATAATATTAATATAAATGTTGATAAACAATGTAAAAGTGCATGTGCCGTGTATCTACTAGAGTGGCATTTCTATAAAGATATCAAGTACCATGTATATACTCCTTTGTTACAGAATCTATTACTCATATCTACTAAATGCAAATAAATAGAGAAGAATCTTTCAACGTGTAGGTGTTCTGGGGAGAAAAACTTTCACATTAGGATCTGAAAAACTGAAGTTTAGTTCTCCTTTAAGAAAATATTTTAACAATAAACAGATTTTTTTGGGGAGTGAAATACAGTTCGCCTTTCATTTCACTTAATAATCTAGTAAAAATGAATTGCGACAGGAGACAAAACAACCCATTAAGGACATAGATCCAGGATAATGTTTCTAAACTTACAGCAATAAAAAGGATGGTGCTTCCTGTTAACAAATAGAGCTGTGAGATCACCAGCCACATTGCTGCCTCCCCTGGTCACTGGCTTGAGCATGCCCACTTGTACCCTACTGCTAGGACAGAGGGAAGATGTTACATCAGCTTTATCATCAGCCCCACTCTCAAAATATTTGTTAAAAAGCTAACCCAAATTTGGAAAGAAATCTGCCCATAGGCAGAGGAAAGCTCAGATAATGATTGTAGGCCTGTAACTAGCTTTATATATGGGTGGCTTATGACACTTTTCAGTCACAGTGACACAGTGCAGAGCAAGTAGGGAAACTTTGCATGCCTATAAATATTAATTTACGGTAGGCATCATTCTGTGCTTGTTCAAAAGGGTTTGGGAGAGCTCTTTTCAATGGTCTTTGAGGGCACTTGTATAGAGACAATAGTTCCCCTTTAATTTCACTTTTAAAGTCTTAAAAAAAATGTAACTGCAATACAGATGACAAATCAACCTTTTAAAATACACTCTTAACCCACATTATGTCTAGTAAACGTAATTATTTTTTCCAGTCTTACTTCCTCATATGGCAAGGATTCTCACAAACTAGATTTCAGTCAGCTCTCATTTTAGATGGGTCAGTGTCTAAAGCGCTTGATTTGGATAATAACAAACATATGGAGCTTGATTTACTCTTAAATCTAATGAGACTTGGAGTATAGAGACACACGTTTTTGTAATGCACAAGGGTTAATTTATCCCATAAGGGTTAATGCACTATTAAGTGAATGTGTGACCAATGAGTACCTGTTTGGTACTAAAATGATTACTGTTTCAATACAATTTGCACTTTAGAAAGAATGAGTAAAGCTTGAAACAAACAGGGTGATTCAATAAAAGTTCTTATCGTTAAAAATGGTGCTAATTTTGCCAGATATTATTTAACATTTAAAAGCTAACATCTGATTGGTAAGGGCAAAATTAGCACTATTTTTAACGATAAGAACTTTTATTGAATAACCCAGGTAGTGTTTTAAAGCAGCAATAAACTGCCTGACTGTGCCATACTGTTTGCTACCAACCAATATAGTTTCATTGAGGAGCTACAGCATGCACAGATTTCATCTGCCAGGTTAGTGCCCTGGGCATTTCTGAATTTCTTCATGCTGGTGCTCCTCATGGAAATGAAATTGGGAGGTAGGAATTCTAAATCCCACCTCCCTGCCACAGGTACCTTTCATTTAAAAAAAAAAAAACACTATATATGCACGATAGTTTTCCTTTTAACAATTTTTTTTTATTATTTAAAAAAAAACTTTATATGCACATAATTTAAAGGGCATGTCCACCCCCAAAACTATAATCCCCCCCAAGTAATGGCCCCATCATGTAGTGTAATAAAATCCTTACCTCCCATCCCAGCTCCATATGGTTCTCCTGTAGTCCCCCCCCAAAGTCCCAAAAACTGCCCACAAGAAGGATAGCAGAGTCCATATAGGACTCTGCCTCCTATCTGGCCCCCGGGAGAAGTTTGGCATGCATACTGCAGCCCTTCTCCCCCTCCCTCCCCCTCCCTATTAGGATTCCCTCCCCCTAGTGTAAAACCCTTCAGATATAACATTCCCCCTGTCCCCCCAGGCTCAAGCTTCACACTATTGCTTTTAATCTGTCACTTGTAGCCTTACATTCTCTTTAAATCTGCCAAAATTTCTAGCATTTCATTTCATCTGCATACACTTTAATAGCTTCATCATTGTATAGAACTGCAGAGGGAGGCTAATAAAGTGAACCTGCTCTTAGTACATCACTATGCAATGCATTTCTCAATAGTGTACCAATCTGAAAGTGAATTAAACCTTCACTATCTGAAGGTGAATGAAACCCTCAGTGCAAACAAATTTGGCTTCACATTTTTGTCAATATCCCAATCAAGCAATGACACACTGACTTAGATTTACTAGAATAATATCTCTCTGAAATCTAGTGTGGTGAGATTCACTGTATGAAGAAGGGGTAATTATTTACACTTCTCTCTCCTTTTCTAACCACATTAACTATGTTGCAAAAACTTGCCGCTTTTTCCTTCGCAATATAGCGAAAATCCTCAGGTTCCTTTCTCTCCAGACTACCACTATATGCTCTAATCCTATTCCGCCTGGACTATTATGGCCTACTACTTACTAGTCTTCCTGCTTCCTAACCTAAGTCGATACTAAACTCTGCTGCACATATTGTTTCACTCTTTAATAAAACTGGATCTCAAATCTCCTCTGCACCGGACATCAACCTGGCTCCCCATTAAACAGCGTTTAAGAACATTTAAATCCCTTCGCTCTGCTGCAGCTCCTTATATTTTCCTTTCTAGTGTTCCCATATTTTCCAGCCAGCACCCTTCATTCATCATATAACCCTCTCCTGTACAGAACCACCACTCATACTGCTTCCTCTCACCTTAAATTTCTCTCTCTTGTGGCTCCCATCCTCTGGAATTCTATTCCACTTACTCTTCAAGAAACCTCAATCAGCAGGTATAAATCTCTCCTTCCATCCTACCTATATGGTAACCAGCACAGTATAGGATTGTTTAATTTGCACTGCATAAGTCTCACTACTGCGTTTCCACCCCTTCTATCATTTCTACCCTCCTAACTAGATTGTATGTCTAAGGGGAAGAGACCTCCTTTCTCTCCTGTGGAAAGGCTCATTCACTCAATAATAAAATGCTAAAGGCTGCCCCTCTGTGTGTGTGTGTGTGTGTCCATCAGCGGACTTCTGCGCATGCACGGACCTCAGCTCGTACACAAACAGGACTGGATCCAACAATGCGGAGCAAATCTTCCAACTCTCTGACACAGTTAGCCTGCCTCAGTGGCACCAACTTGGATTGCTGTAACCTCAGTTTTTGTGACCTGTCCCCATATCTTTATGTGCCACTGTTCTTGGTTGTGGAAATTAAGCAGAGCGGAAACAGATCACAAGCAGCCAAGAGTGGATCCAGGACACTGTATTCCTGGGATCACTGGAGGAGCACTAAGTTTGGTTGTCACTTGGAGCTGTGCTGAAGAGCTTCCCAGGAGGGAGGGGAATGTGTGTCTGCATGCATGTCTGTATGCATGTGTATGTGTCTGTCGGCATGCATGGGTCGGTCTGCATGCGTGTATGTCTGTTTGCATGCATGTGTGTATGTCTGTCTGCATGCATGCATGTATATGTGTGTTTGCATGCCTGTATGTGTGCATCTGCTGTATGTGTCTGCTGCATGTGTGTATGTCTGCATATATATGTTTATGTCTGCGTGCATGTATGTGTCTCTTTGTATAGATGTGTATATTGATGCATGAGTGTTTGTCAGCATTATGTCACAGTCTTAAGGTCTAGTCCCGTTAAAGTAACAGGATTAATTGTCTAATATATTTATAATAGTATAATTGTTTATTTATATTTATAATGTAATTATGTACTGAACACTTGTATGACTTTCTTGAGCTTTGTTACTGCACAGTGATGTGTCCCCAATACAAGAAGTGAGACTGGGAAAAGTGATAAAATCTACGATTTACAAATGAAAGGGGAATAAAAAAAGTAAATGGAAAGTTTGACGTTAAAAACAAATTGAGTGGGAAAAAAAGGATGTGCTTTAAAATAGTAGAGCAGACATTAGTATTCCTGTAGTTCCCAACCGATTGTGAATAAAAGCAAATTTAGGAATGGAGAGAAGCTTGTCAACTTTATGAGGAAAATAGTGATTTGTTGTACAATTTGGATTTAGCAGAAATGTTGGCAGAAAAGCACAGATGCCCCAATACTCCTAGCTTAGGAATAGCTTTAAATAAATTGTATTTTGGCAATGACACATACAAGGAGATGTGAAATTATAGCAGCTGTTCCATCAAGACAGCAGCATGCAAATAAATTGCTACACAAATAACTAAAAACATTACTGCATATCCCATATGATCAAAGCTAAACAGACCAGGAGAATTTAAAGGATAACTAAAGCCTCAGAACAATACTCTTTCAGAAGGAAGAGCACCTTAAAATAAAAGCAACAATCTGTGTCTCGCCTTTCATTTTGATATGGATGTTGGGAAATTTACCTTTCTAACATGAGGTTTGTGTTTTCTTTCCCAACATCCCAGTATCACAAAGTGTGGTCACTGACCATTGTGTCCTTTACACATGCTCAGTCCTAAGATACTGCAGGAAATGGTTAGAGGCTACTAGTAAATGTGGCCAACTGTACCAACTGTAACAAATACTTTTATATGACAGATTAGGCAAGGGAGCATGTGACTGAGGTCAGGGCTGTGGCCAGTCATAGTACATACACATCGTTATTTTATCCAGTTCATCAGGGGTTTTTAATTTACTTTAATGCCATTTATTGTAGTGGGATTTTACAGTTGTGTTTTTAGATGAGATATTTTCAGATTCCTTGGTTACTGTGGTCACAGAATCAGCATCTGAACTATATCTGTTGGCACTGGTCTATGCATAAGTACATTCTATAGCAGTATGTATCTATTGCAAATATAGGGAGTATTTAAGACCAGCTAGCAGAACGCTTTAATGTGCCAGCTTTGTATCTGAAAGGAAATATCTTGTTAAAGGAGTTGCTTAAGTGAAAATGTATGCAATTGCATGTTGCAATTAAAGGACAAACAAAGCCTCAGAAAAACATTGGATCAGAAGAAGGAACACCTTGATATAAAAGCAGTACTCTCACCACTCATTTTCATATGGTCATTGGGAAATTTACATTTCAAACATTGGGTATGTGTTTTATTTCCCAGTGTCCCAGTATCACACAGTGTGGTCACTGACCATTGTGTTCTTTTCCACATTCTCAGATACTGCAGGAACTTGTTACAGTTGGTCACATCCACTTTTTAGTAGCCTCTGGCCAATACTTTTACAGGAGATATTAGGAAAGGGAGCATGTGACTGAGGTCAGGGGTGTGGTCAGTTATTTCATCCAGTTCTTCAGGGGGTTGCATTTACTTCAATGCTATATATTGTAGTGGGATTTTACAGTTTATATTTTCAGATTCTGAAGTGTAAAAAAATTGGTTTTATTTCACCTTTAAATAAACCAGATTTCTTGATTCTGAGGAAATAATGTAGTAATGTAAATAGTAATAGGATGAACGTATTGCATGCAACCTCTGGATACATTTATTAAATAAATATAGTTCCAAAAAAAATAAATAAAACAGAGTTAAGCAATCTTAAAGGAGAACTAAACCCAATTTTTTATACTCCAGAATCTGAAAACAACCCCCCTAAAAACACCAATAAACTATAAAATGCCACGTTAGTAAACTCTGTTAAAGTAAATCAAAGCCTATTAAGAACTGGATGAAGTATCTGTGTGTATGTGCAGTGTCAGACCACACCTCCTGACCTTAGTCACATGCTTTCTTGCTTTATCTGTCCTGTAAAAGGATTGGCTAGAGATTATTAATGGTTGTGACCATCTGTAACAAGTTTGTGCCATAGCTAAGGACTGAGCATGTGCAGAACATAATGGTCGTTGACCAAACTGTCTGATACTAGAATGCTGAGAAGTAAAGCTCAAACCATATGTTATTTAGGTAAATTTCCCAGGGCCTGTATCAAAAGGAGAGGTAAGACGCAGATTACTGGTTTTATATCAAGGTGTCCTGACTTCTGGTTAAGTTTTGTTCTGTGGCTTTAGTTGCCCTTTAAGGTTTTAGGCATTTTGTTTAAAGCAAATGTCAACTTTACAAAGTGCAGGTGGAACGGCATGAAAGAAAGGCAAAAAATACATTCTCTTTCTTAGGATTAAGCCAAAGGATTGTGCTGCTATCTACCAGATACCTGAAATATACCAATTCAGCAAATCATTAGAACCCCATGTCACATGCATATTAAAGGACATGTAAACTGTGCCATATTTTACTAATCACACTGCAATGAGGATTAATGACAACCAATCTTAAATCTGCTTTTTTTCCCATCTCTAACCTTTCTATCCCTTGTTTATTAGCTTTGGCAGTTTTACTTTCTAAAGGGGGCAGGGCACAGCTAGTCAGTAAAGAACTGTCAATAACCAAGCCCCTTGGTTATTGCACGGCTGATTCAGCATTAAGATCAGAAAAGCGAATAAGCATCATCTGTTACTCCATGCTTGCAGATAACACCCAATCCTGTAGTTAGCTGATGTTTGTGTTACTAAAGTCCCAATGTAGCACTGTACCTATAGAAATAAATTACAAAGTATCCACACCAGACACATACACCTTCACATAGCCAAGCAGCTTCACTTTAAAGGGCATCTTCACTGGTATTCAGTTTTATTGAAGAACGGGAGGTAAAGGAGCTATGTCTTCAATAAAACCTGCAGGAGCTCTTAGAGACGGTAAGGTACTTAACAGATCTTTTGCTCTTCCGCTGCATAGTCCGACAGGTCCTGACATCCTTAGTACTCTATGCACATGCACATAGAAGACAGAGTCCACCAGACTACGTGGCGGAGGAGCAAGTGATCTGGTAAGTACATTACCTTCTCTCCCGGCTCCTGCAGGTTTTATTAAAGAACAGGTGGTAAGACACAGCTCCTTTACCTCGCATTCTTCAATAAAACTGAAAACAAAAATTTTGTTTTTACCAGGTAAGATACTCTTTAAAGGGGAACTGTGGTCCAAAAATGATTTTAGGTAAATTGAGTTAAATTGATAGGAATTGCTCCCCTGAGAATTTTTCCAATTTATTTCCATTGTTTATTTTGCATCGTTTTGAAGATATTTACATTTTTGTGCGTGATATGGCAGCAGTATCAGCAGGTCCCCTGTACTTCCTGCTCTGAAACTGTCAGGGAATCTGTCCTGCGTCTCCTCCTCCCCTTTGCAGGAGGAAAGGGGAGGAGGAGACGCAGGACAGTAGGAAACTGTAGGAAAGTAGGAAACTGGCCTTTCATCAACTAGTTTGAAGACCACAGTTCCCCTTTAACACAAAATCACTGGATGAATGCTATTGGCTGTGTGAGGGCACATATCATCTCCACTACACATGATGCACACTCTAGCTGTGCCTCAGTTTTGGGAGGAGGTGGACACACAGAGGAAAAATGCATACTAACTAGGAGTGATCTGATCAGGGCATGAGGAGATCTAGTGACAGAGAGCAAAAAGGGATCTAGTGCTTGGCAGTGCTAAAAATATAAAAAATGATAAAGGCAAGTCATTTTTTTTTTACGTTAGTCTTTCTAGCTTACACAGCTTTTGCTCCCAAATTCTATTTTTGCAATTGACATGGAAAACATATTGCAGCCTGCTCTGCTTCAGATAAATAGTCAATGAGCCCTGCATTCAATGGTACAAGTTAAAAAAAAGTTTTGGAGTAATTACCAATAATATACTGACCTATCCGAAAAAGGTTGCAAAAAAGACCCCCGAAAACTGTTGGTTACGACAAAAATGGATCTATCTATTTTCATTTCCCTTGATACACAATAATCAACCATTTGTTTCAGAGAAACATTTTAGTAATGTTACATATGCAACCATGTCACTTTCACAAGGTTCTTAATAGATCTACAAAGAACACAATTCGTTTCTAAAATCTATAATGAATGAGCATCCTCAACATTTCTTACAGTGCTTGGATCATATCCTCTTGCATCTTCTGCAAAGAATCCAATAGAAGAGGAAGAGTGGTGTCATAATACTGATGCTGGTGAAGCTGAGCTCCTTTCAGTGCGAGAACATACTGGTTGTGCAACATATGAAGCTTCATTGTAGCTTTATCAAACCTTTCTCTGGCCTTCTCTGTCTCTTTTCCTGCAAAGTAAACAATTAAAAAAGTTTAATTCTTGTAAAATAAACTGCAAACGTGGCTTTGGGTAGCAGATAAAGTTCACATACTATATTGTTTATAACCTACAGTACATATGTTTTACATACACTCTTGTTGCACTTCAAGTTTTGCTTTGTCTGAAGAAGGTGTGCTCTTACACCAAAACATCACAATGTTATGACTAAATAAACTAGTCGTTATTTATACTGGTGTGTCCAGTTTTCTTTCTATTCTGTTTTTACATAAAATGGGTATAGTAAGGTTTGCAGTTCTTTTAAAAGCCAGCATATGCCTGTGCGTGTTCTGTGCCAAAAGTTTTCTCTATCATGTTTTGCAACACAGGTATACCACACCTACAGGTTATAGCCCAAGAGAAGTGAAAAGGCAATGTTTCCTACATAACACCCTACAGCAAATCTCTAGTGGGATTCTCAGCTATTTCTAAAGAAGCTTTGTTACAGTTTCCGAATTATCTGTAACAAAGTCACACAGTGAAATTTAACTTTAAAGTCAGTCCTTAAGAGCGGGGCCAACCTGCGAAAAACGACTGTAATATAAACAGCCATTTTGGCCGAGTATCATTCAATGCATGGGCACTCAATCAGGTCTCGATGATCATCAATGATGCCCAACTGAATGGGCATTTCATCCTACCATGAGCACATGTGAAAAGTCGCCTAAAACAGCTGTTTGTCCTATAGTCGCGTGTCGGCCACACAATCACACGTCTATATGGACATTAAGAATGAGGTCGATGGTAAATTATCTGACTAAAATGACCACCTTTCATTTAATCAACCAATTTGATTTTCAAATGATTCGCCCAAACCGTTGAAATCGATCAATAAAATCGACCCTGTATATGGCATGTTTTAGACTAGCAGTAATTTCCCCCAGATCTATTGTCTCTACCAATAATCGCCAAGTTTATACTATGCAAAAACAATGCCAGGGATTGTTTTTTTCATAGGGATCAATCATTTTGGTGCTTGGTGCAGGACAAGAAGTTCAAGAAGGACAAGAAGTTCAAAAGCTTATTAACTAGAAGGAAGAAGAATGTTGCATGACTTTAATAATTTGAAAAGTTTCCAACAAATACCCTTTGTTACAGCTTCTTTAAATTTCTCTTTGGCAGAAGTCACTTCTTTTGTTAGCTGCCTGTAGCTTGCCTTCAGCTTTTCTAGTTCCGTTTTTGTCACCTAAGGTTGAATAAGACAACATTTGTGAAATGTAGAAGTGCAATTTGCTAAGTGTTTTGATATGTATCTATATCACACACACAATCTGAGTGCAAGAGAATACAGTTTGAAAATCAGGCAACTTTACTTACTTGAGAGTAGAAATGCATGCCGAAACACAGAGAATGAGAGGCAATATCACTCACTGGTATGCTTTACCTTACTGCACTCCCACTAAGTTGCTCCCAGACATTAATTGACCAACCAAAATGGATTGATAAATTATGTCAGCTTATGCCTCCACACATTAGACATACAATTATCTTATTAAGTGTGCACAGAGCTCAAAGTGTAAATATTTTCTTATAATGGGGAAAGAGACAATAATTAAAAAACAAACAACCAACCAAAAAGGATCTGTTTCTGCTCCACTGGTGCAAGTAAACCAATGGTGTACGCTATTATTTTGACATTATTATTATTATGGATTTATATAGAGCCAACATCTTCGGTGGCACTTTACAATTACATAGTCATACATTACATACAGGGTAATACAGAGTTATACAAAGTCATATATATTACATACACAGGTAATACATAGTATAAGTAAACAGAGCGATGAGTTTCTTACAGCAATACCGTGATACAATAGGAGAGAGGAGAGAATTTGGGGGCGAGACATAAGGTCGTGGGAATCGGTAGGCTGTAAATAGAGCGTGCAGCGTGAAAGGCGGGTTATATCATATTGGGTAGTCAGATGGGTAATGTCTAGACCAGGTTGTGCTTGTGAAGGTTCTCATTCATCCAGGTCATGGTATATCTGTTGTATTCAATTAGATCAACTGGACTTGAAGTTTAGTATACATAAAGAAACCAAGCCTAAATAGACATGTCTTTCCAGTAGTTTAGAAGCAAATGGGAGAAGGGAGACCGACCGGTAACTGGAAAGAGCGGACGGGTCGAGGGAGGGTTTTTTAAAGTATAGGGGATACCACAGCATGTTTAAATATAGAGGGAAAAATACCAGTGGAGAGGGACAAGTTAAAGAGAGAGGTTAGGGCTGGTATGAGTGAAGAGGAGAGAGGGGGAATAAGATGAGAGGGAATGTGGTCAAGGGGGCTGGTGGTGAGACATGTCCTGGATAGGAGAGAGAAATTCCCTGTTCTGTAATAGTGGTAAAGCTCGTTAGTGTACAATTAAAGGGATTAACCAATGAAGAGAGGTTAGCCGGTGCAGTGGTAGGAGTTGGAAGCTGTAGGGAGGAGGTAGGGTGTACAGTTAAACCATTTTGGATATTTTTTTTTGTGAAATATAAGGCTATTTCATCAGCCAATAAACAGGAGGTAGGGAGAGGAGGTGGCGAACAGAGCAAGGAGTTGTATACTTCAAAGAGCTGTTTGGGGTTATGGGATTGTGTGGATATTTGAGGGGATGTCAGTGGATAAAAAGTGGGACAACCAAGCAGAGAAGTGATCAAAGAAAGAGGTGGCCGATAATTATCTTCAATCTGTAGGGGTGTGGGAAAGTAAACACGAACCGAGTGAAACTAAAAAGATAGACGGGCTGGTAAGGGCGCGATGGGTTTGAAAGTACAGCGCTCAGAGAGAAGAATACCAACTCCCCCACCACATTTATTATCGGGCCTAGTGGTGTGGCTGAAGTAAAGCCACCATACATGAGAATGCGGCGGGTGAGACAGAATCAGAGGGTGACAGCCATGTTTCGGTAAGACCAAGGAATGTAATGCAGTTAGAGATAAATAGGTTGTGTACGTGTGCAAGTTTATTACAGACAGACCGTGCGTTCCACAGGGCCCCAGATATAGGAGTAGGGGGAAGGGAAAGAAGAGGTACTAGTGGATGAAGGAGCGTTACGAGTAGTAGACATTAGTGTGGGAATGGGTTGATCATACAGGTGCGGTATGGGAGTGGGGCCAGGATAAGGGGAGATATCACACGCTGCAAGTAGAAGCAGGAGACAGAACGAGAGGAGGTGTGGGATTTAAATGGGCCGTGCGTTTGTCTATTAGTGGAGGAGGCTGGGGGGTGTTTGACAATGGAATGGAGTTCATGGTGCCGACGTACGTTTCGCCGTAATCTCGCGGCTTCCTCAGGAGACCCTGAATTACATCGAGTTATATAGTAATACAAGATCTTGACTTATAGAACATATGAGACTTTATTTATTGGATCCGGTACTCAGCATCTAAGTTGGGTTGTTAGTCTAGCCACATATTGGGGACGCATGATTTTTATGTTATGGTACATTTAGATAGTAGTATTTATGTGATAATAAAGTTGTGTTTTATATTGTTTTGGTACATGTGGATCCGTTTATTCCCACTACCTCCCACACAGGGTTTATGTGACTGATGGTAATTTTCAAATTGGGGTTTCAAGGGTTAGAGTACTATTCATGGGGGTTCTGATTTAGGTCTATCCTTAATGGGGCTTCATCATTATGGACTAAAGTGCTAAGTGGGGTGCCACAGGGTTCTGTGTTGGGGCCGCTTCTAATTAATCTATTTATTAATGATTTGGAAGTGGGTATTGTCAGCAAGGTTTCTGTGTTTGCTGATGACACAAAACTTTGTCGACCATTAAAAACTTCAGAGGATGTGCAATCGTTGCAAGGGGATCTAGATAGATTATCACATTGGGCTGCTAAGTGGCAGATGAAATTCAATGTTGATAAATGTAAGGTGATGCATTTTGGACTTAAAAATCCTTGTGCTACTTATACTATAAATGGCTCTGTGTTAAGTGAATCCCTGTTGGAAAGGGATCTTGAAGTTTTGGTGGATAACAAACTTAAAGGTAGCAAGCAGTGCCAGGCGGCAACAGCCAGAGCCAGCATGGTATTGTCTTGTATAAAGAGAGGTATGGATTCAAGGGAGGAAAATGTAATTCTCCCTCTTTACAAAGCATTGGTAAGGCCTCATTTGGAATATGCAGTGCAATTTTGGAATCCTGTGTACAAAAAGGACATCTTTGAAATGGAAAGGGTTCAGAGAAGGGCAACTAAATTAATAAGGGGATTGGGGGAGCTTGAATATGAAGAGAGACTGGAAAAGTTACAATTATGTACGCTGGAGAAAAGGCGCTTGCGTGGGGATATGATTACTGTGTTTAAATACATTAACGATCCATACAATAAACTATCTGGGGCATTATTCACCAATAGAACATGTCAAAGGACACGTTGCCATCCCTTAAGACTTGAAGAAAAAAGGTTTAGGCTTCAAGCTCGGAAAGGGTTTTTCACTGTGAGAACGGTAAAGCTACGGAACGGTCTTCCAGTGGACGTTGTAAGGGCAGGTTCATTGGTCAGTCAAAAAAAAGCTGGATGAGTTTCTGCAAACAAGGAATGTTGCAAGTTACTGGTATTGATACATAAAGTAGAGTTGATCCAGGGAAATTTCCGATTGCCATTTGGAGGAAGGAATTTTTTCCCCCTTCATAAATTTGGTGTGTTTTTTTTGCCTTCCTCTGGATCAACAGTTAGGCAGGAAATGAGGATATAGCTAGATGGGTTGAACTGGATGGACGTATGTCTTTATTCAACCTCAAATACTATACTATACTATACTAATTAGTAGTAGTGTGGGAGGGGCTAAGGGGAGACAGGCAAATTAAATGAAAACAGAGTGAGGATCAAACAAATGGTGAAAATACCAATAAACAACCAGACAAGACTGAGATAAGATAGATCATACCAGGCAAAAAATTACAACGAAGCACAGGAAGGGATGCACAGTGGAGAGTGATGAATAGGGTAGTACAGCAGATCATACCAGGAGAAAATTACAATGAAGCACAGGAAGGGATGCATAGGAGCGTGATGAATAGGGAAGTACTGCAGATCATACCTGTAATGACATTTTATTTTTTGTTTTTTTGAGGCAGTAAAACATTCGTCGAAACGCGTTTGGTCTCAAACTGATGATTTTGTTAACCAACTGTGGAAAACGATGCCGCATGCTAAACATTTAATATAAGTGTTATAAACAAGGGGGATGGAGACACACTGTCAGGGTTTAAGTGTTAAGGAACTGAGTGGTGAAACACCTGTTTATATGTTTTCTTCACACTGTGTATAACTACATACTGTATGATTTGATGCATATATTCCCTTTAGCACTACTCTCTTGCATTTTATTTATCATTATTCCAATATGCCTCAAGCTCACGCAGTGGTGCTGCATTTGGGCTGAGATGACATGCAAACAACCTCAAAAAGTGCACTTGATCACTTTTTCTATGATTGGACAGAGTCTTATTAGTATTATGGATTTATATAGTGCCAACATCTTCTGTGGTGATTTACAATTACATAGTCATACATTACATACAGGGTAATACATGTTATACAAAGTCATACATATTACATACACAGGTAATACATAATATAATTAAACAGAGTGATGAGTTTCTTACAGCAATACCGTGATACAATAGGAAAGAGGACCCTGCTCAAAGAGTTTGCAGTCTAGAGGATACAGGGGTGAGACATAAGGTGAATGTAATCGGTAGGCAGTAAATAGATTGGCAGTGGAGTGTGAGAGGTGGTTAGGATCAGGTTGGTTCAGTGAGAGAGGTAATGTCTAGGCTAGGTTATATGCTTGCCTGAAGAGGTGGGTTTTAAGGTTATATTTAAAGGTTTTAAGGGATGGTGAATGACAGACAGACAGAGAAAGGGAGTTCAAGAGCAGAGGGGCAGCACAAGCAAAGTTCTGAATGCGGGCATGGGAAGAGGTGACAAGGGTGGATGAGAGGAGGATATCGTTTGTGGAGCGGAGGTTGTGCCTGGGACGGTATTGATGCATCAGCTCTGAGATATATGGAGGGGCTGTGTTGGATAGTGCTTTGTAGGATAAGGTAACCGGAGCTGGCAAGCGAATTGATATCGGGTTTGAAGGAAACATCGGAATCTAGAGTTATTCCCAGGCAGCAGACATGAGCAGATGGGGATATAGATGCGTTGTTAATATTAATAGTAAGACTAGGTAAGGGAACAGATCGTGAGGGTGGGAAAAGGACAAGTTCAGTCTTGTTCATGTTGAGTTTGAGGAAGCAGGAGGACATGAAGGCAGAGATGGCGGAGAATCTTCAAAAAGCTTCATGTAAAAAAAAATCCTTAATCACTGTTACTTTGTACGTCTCACATGTTATTAGCTTGAGAAAAAGTTCAGAACAAATGTCAACCTCACTGTAAACAGTTCAGTATGAAAGAATCCTTGTAACTTGGATGAATGCAGTGTTTGTTGCTTTATGTAAAATATTAGACAATGCCTCATCAATAGAAGCTTTTAATGCCACATATCTTACATAGAAAGGTTTTTGCTCAAAGCAATGACATTCAAAACCACATTTTTATGAAACCTTTTTTATGTAAGTAGTCTCACATTCTTCATCTGTGTGTATAAATTGGTACAAGCTATGCACACTGTTTGTGATTGTCTTTATTCACACAGATTTGATTTGACAGTCAACTCAAATCTTATTTACACAGATTTGAGTTGACTGTTAACACTTGTCAATTATATAATGTACAAAAGATTTTTAAAAATCTAAAAAATTTCATATAGTACCAAATACTGTAAAACGTAATTAAGGTTTTGTGCCCATGAAGGAAATGTTTGCCTGTATTTTAACATCTAATCTTGATTAAAAGTAGTAAACCAAAGCCACAACCTTTCTTGGCTCTAGGTAAGGCAGAATTTGAAGTGTAATCATCATTGGATTTGCATACATCTAAACATAAACAGCCGGATTTACCAGGAGGCGCAGTGCATGTTTTTAGATTTAAAGCCGTGCTAACCGATTCGATAGTGTTAGCGCGACATTAACTCCTTGGTGCCAGTTGTGCTGGAAGAGCATTAGACACAAACGCAGCATGTGCAAGCAATTTTTATTTGCTACTTTTTTGCGCAACTTTTTAAAAGTGCACAAGTGACAATGGCATTTTCTTTTGTAGAGAATATAGAATAGGACAGCACTCCCTGAATTTAAAGGTCAGTTCAGATAGCTTACCCTTTGATACATTTTCTGTATCGTTAGGGTAGTGCCCTTAATACAGGTTTCTCATACCTTATAACATCACTAATGTGGGGAAGTTAAGATTATATGTTTGGCATCCATTGCCACATGTGCCAGCGAATGTTTTTGTTTATCTGGTAGTTATGGGGTGTAGGGGATTTGAGGTGCACATATGTAAATACCAGGGTGTATATCTGGTTTATCTCCTATAAAATGGTCAGTGATGATACGGTGGCAATACTTTTGATGGGCGTGACAAGGCCACTACCCTAACGATATGGAAAATGTATCAAAGGGTAAGCAATCTGAATTGACCTTTAAATTCAGGGAGTTCTCTCCTGTTCTACATTAAGTGAAACTTCTGCAAGGTTTTAAAACTTACTGGTACTTTCTTTCTAAATTCTTTTGTATAGCTCTAGATATGGAAGTATGGTGGGAATTTACAGCAGTCTTTATTACAGAACATTGTAACTATTCAAAAAATGGTTAGCCTTTCTGGGATGTTTCTGCTTGGAAATTAGCCAAACTAATAAGAAATTTTAAAATCAATGCTAATCTAATAAAAAGAATACAATTATGTGTAAACTCGGTTTCTCAATATTATGCCAATATAAGATAAATAATTCTAGATCAATAAATTAGATAATAAAATAAATAGATGATTAGATAGATAACTAAACCGAGACAATCCATTAGATGATTACATTGTAAATCTTACCTTGTACAGTTCAGCATCTATCTGCTGGTGGATACTGTTGTAGGTTTTCTTTACTTGATGCTTGTCTTTAATTAAAATTGTAAGACGATGGAGTGGTCCTGCATTAATTTCCTCTGCATGAGTCCTCATAATTTTGCTAAGTTGTTCAGTCTGATGTACTAAGTGCAACCATGACTGAAGAAATTAAAAAGGAAAGGGAAAAACAATGTGCACATATGAAACTGTAGGGCCTGGGGCAGCATAGACACAGCATTATGACTTAGAATACTACTGATGAATTAACATCTTAGTCTAATTTTGGGGAAATATAATTAAGGACAAAGTATAGAAGGTGTTGCTACTGTAAAAAAGAGAATAATTGCTACCTTGATTTATCTGTGAAAAGCTGGCCATACACTAAAACTGTGGGCCAGATCATTTTGTGATCAATTTTATAAAATCGCAAAAATGATCTGGTCAGGGAAATTCAGGGGAACGTTGGCAGGTCAAAACGCTGCTCTACACGGACTGCACAATCAATTTGATATACACCAGGAATCATAGGTTGACTTGACTTAATGCCAAGGTAGTGTATGGCCAGCATAAAAGAACCTAAGGAAGATGAGTCCATCTTTCAATGAGTTATCATTTGTTTATTAGATTCCAGTTTCACAGTTATGTTTTTGCTAAAACCATGAAAGAGTATGTACACTGAAAAATGTTTTTTTTTTTTTAATTGCCCATTAGTGGAAACTATAATTTATTCCAACTATCACTGTACTGTTTTTTGTTGATCTGCCCCCTTACACCTTACGTTTTAGCATTTCTGTAAGCAGTTTTGCTGTAGCTGGAGTGGTTTGACAGTTGGTGTGCTTTATGCTGTACGCAGTTTTGACAGTTGGTATGTGGGAAAATAGTCAGGTCAGTGGTCAGAGCCTGAGCAAAACATGCATTGTATTGAAGGCATGCAGAAACACACACACCTCAGAGTAAGTGCTACTTACATGTTTTTATTTATATATTGAGATGACGCAAAAGTAATTTTTTCAGTATACATACACTTTAAAGGATAAGCTCACCCCTTCAAGTAAAAATTGTATATAGGTAAATCACCCTCCAAAACTGCAATTGTTAGAAAGCCAGCCATTATGTAGCAGTGATTTGTATTTAAAAAATATGTATGGGTGTTAAAGGAAATGTTCACCCAAAAAACATCACCTCTATTAGTAGACCACAAAGAGGTAATTAAATAGAAACAACTTTCAGATATATATGCTGACAAATGTATTTTGTTTTTATGATGTTTACAATGAAAGTCCCACCCCTTTACACTACTAGTCAATCACACCTCATAACCAAATATAGATGATTCACTAATGAAAAAAAGAGAAAAAAATTGACCATCTCCCCTACCAGGCTGTCAAATTAACTGAACCTTGGAAGGCATTTTACTGCTAGTAAAAGCGTTGGAAAATCAGGTTTTTCTTAGGTTGGAGAGGAGAGTCCAACTTTAAGCACCTACTGAGCATTCATGTCGCCAGTGGGGATGGGGAAAGGAGGCACTGTGATTGAAAGAAATCAAAAAGTTTTCTACAAAGATCTCTGGAATCAAAGCACTTGGGAAGTTGAGCGTAAACTCTATTTAATTAACCTTTAGTGATGCTTGTGAAGGTTCTCATTCATCCAGGTCATGGTATATCTGTTGTATTCAATTAGATCAACTGGACATGAAATGTAGTTCTTGAAGACGTTTCGCTAGTCATCCGACTGGCTTTCTCAATTCAGAATGACTTGTACAAGAATCTGTGGCAATTATGTACCCTGGAAAATCCCAATTAGCATATCACAGCCAAGTGTTAAGGGCATGAATGGATAGTGGCTAAGAGGTGTTATAGGAACGCCCAGAGTAAGGTGTTAAAACAGCATTGTACATGGCAGACACCAACTGTCTGCCACAAATAGGGGCAACCTGGGCTGGGTACATGCGGGGCTATTATTTGTCCCGACCAAGCGTTCTCTGTGAGCTAGCGATCAGCCTGGACAATAGACTGTATGTCGCGGCAATAGTGGCAGTGCACAGTGCACGTGAATGATTGTGCGATCCCATAGAGAACCTCCCAATTGCATGTGATTTACCAGCAGACCCGATCGCTCATTCGTCCGATTTGGACAACGGGCGACCTTGTTCGGTTGCGGCTGGCCGCCCCACACCATCAGATATTTCCAGCCGACCGACCAATCCACGCCACTATCGTTCAGTTGGCCGGAATTATCTGCTGGTGTGTACCCAGCCTAAATGGGTACGATCTTTTGTCAGACAGTCTAGATTACTTAGGAGCTGCATAAAAGCATTCATCAGCTAAAAGGAATCACAAACATGATTAAAAATTCATTCTGATTAGAATTGTACCGTAAGTTGTTTTAGTTGCACACAAAAAGAAAAAAATTAAGCTATGTGGGTCTATTTATGAAACTGCCCAACAGCTGCTGTACCCATTTATGTTTTTAGATAAAACAGGTTATAGATTAGCAATAAGCACACATTTTCACATAATCTGGGTACTGTCATTCCAGCAAATGTTTTTTTCTTTCACTCTGTTATTTTAAAAAAAGATCCTGTGATCTCAAACTCAAACATAGAAAGAGGCCTTATTTCAACAGTCGGATAAAGGGAAAAAAAATTGAACCATTACCTTTGACACATTGCTTATATAATCTAGAGGGGGTGCACTATCCTTATCCACCTGGTTGCAAAGATTCTGTAAAGCTGATGCATACTCCTTGTCACTTTTAATCCTCAAAGACATAAACTTCTTCACACTTTCCAAAATACGGAGCTCCCAGTCTTGTAGTTTAAGCAAAGCATCATGAGAGCATTTGAGCTCTGTGCCAAAGCCCATTTTCAAGAAGCCTTTTCAAAAGTCTGGTGCTTACAGAAATAGCTTTAGGTCAACACATGCCCAGATGTCTAAAGAAACACAGAGATCTAAATAAAAGGGAACAAATACAGCCAGTAGTTTTTATTGTAGCGCCAGCACTGTTTTATTTTCAGTAATATGTATTCCCTTCAATTTGAACAAACAGTATTAATGTACACACTTCTAAATGATGATTATCATTTGACTGTTCACATTATAGCACAGAAATAACCCAAAAAAATGCTTATGACATCATTTACCAAGAGACGCTATGACGAGTACTAAGTACCCTGATTTCTAGTGATAGTGGCTCTCAGTAATTCCCTATTTGGATATTAAACAAGGTAAAAAGGCTGTGCAGTTTGCTTACGGAAACCACTGCAGTCTCTAAGAATCCTCACTAAAAGCCGAGCTTACCTATATTAAATGGGACCAATAATGTTTATACACTGATCCTATTAAATGTTTGTTTCCCCTGTTAGCCTATTAGTTATTAGTAAGTATTTATGTATGGCCTAATTGTTCATAAACATGCAGGCCAAAATGTATCTGTGCTTTTAATCTGCAGCAACCAATCAGGGGTTACATTTTTACTACTACAGTTTACTACTACAGTTAGAACACACTGATTGGTTTCTGCAAATTAAAGGATGTGTACTCCCCTCATGTCTTTCAAATTTTTGCCTTGTTTGCTTTTTCTTGTTATCTGTAATAGTAGATTGTATCAGCTTTTCCAGTCTAAAGCTGGCCATACACTAGGCATACAACTAATGAAGGGGTAAAACCCCGAAACGTTGTGATTTTGTGGTTCACTAGTTTGGAGTGCAACTTTCTCACTTTGTTTTTTGATATACGGTATTCCTATGCGCCTTAGGATGGGGGTCTGAGACCTCTGCACCCTACCAGGCTAAGTGTGCATTTGGGACCCTTGCTGATATATTAGATTTTATTGCCTTTTTCAGTCTAAAGCTGGCCATACACTAGACCATGTTTTACAAGCAGCATTTTTTATCTAGAGATGTACCTATCTGACCCATTTATTTTGCGGACTCAAATTGATTGCATAAAAGAACAGGCCATGCGGTTCTTAAAGGGGAATTGTGGTCTCCAAACATGCTCCACAGCCCAAGATATACAGAAATGACTGACCAGAAAGTTAATGGGTGGGAGGCTGACTTGTGACATTCCTGAGGCTTCTCCTGCACAGTGCCGCAAGCGACCACAGCCTCAGACCCCCCCTAAGTGTGTGAGGGAGATAGGAAGTCCCTCCCCCTCTCTGCTGTGTAAAGTCCAGACAGAGAAGGTAGAGCGGGGGTCTGAGTAACCCATGGCACCCGCGAGTGGGTGGGGCTTAGGCCCCCACGAGTGGGCGGGGCCACATGGGGCTGTAAGATAATGGGCCATGGGGGGCCTGCAACTGGAGGGACCATGGGGTCCATGAGTGGGAGGGACCAGGGGGGGGAGAAGACACAGGACAGATTGACTGACAGTTTCAGAGCAGGAAGTGCAGGGGACCTGGTGATGCTGCTGCCATATCACACACAAAAATGTAAATATCTTCAAAACTATGCAAAATAAACAATGGAAATATTCAATGGAAATGGAAATTGCAAAAATTCTCAGGGGAGCAATTCCTATCAATTTACCTCAAAGTCATTTTTGGACCACAGTTCCCCTTTAAATAGAATGGACATTTGTCTTATGAGTGATTGAATATCTGTCTAATGTCTAAAGGTGGCCATACATATGAACAATAATGGGTAAATCCCGTTGTTCCACGGCAGGAGATTTACCTATTATCTTTCAAGTGTATGGGCTTTTCCCGACAGACCGTAGTGCCAACGAATGTCCGTAGTCGCCACTACGGTCGGTTGGGAAAGACGGAAAATTTCCATTGGACGTTATCAGCTCCCTTTACTTTAGTAATCACAGGAGAGCCCCTCCTGCTTGACTTTGCACAGAAGTTAAAGGGTAACTGTGGTCTCCAATTCTTTCAAACTAGTAAGGATCATATAAAAAGCCTTTCTATTGTATCTTCAAAATAAAACCTTAATCACATTTTTAGGTAATATTTGTGAGAAGTTATTGCTGAAATGGTTCAGCAATTTTACTTCCTGCTTAAATGCCTTCCTGTTTTAAGCCATGTGACCATCTTGTATTCAATTTTTTCCCCAGGTAATTCCTTTTTTCCAGGTAAGGTATAGAGTGGAGGAGCACTCCATCTCTCACTCTATCGCATTCATTTTTCAATACTTAATGAAAAAACGCATGCGCAAACGCAATGAAATCGCATGCGAATCCGTGTGCGATTGCGTTGCAGCGTGCCCTAAGTCTTAACGGAGTATGCTTCGTCCCCAGAGGCAGAGGGCGTGGCAGAGGTCTGGTGATGTCACTCAACCTACTGGATGCAGGAAATTTGAAAATTCACTGCAATATAATTTCCCACAGGTTGCAGCTAGAAATGTGATTGCTGACTCATTTAAAAAGAAATACTGCAGGCTTTCATTTAAACCTAACTTGTTCGGAGACCACAGTTTGGGGACAGCTGTGAGTGCAAGATTGAGGTTTATAGCAATTCCCTGCAACATATCAAAATTTAGTTTGGGAGGTGGACATACCCTTTAATCTATTTGTATAACGTGATCATATCCGCTCATAAACGTTGCTTCTCCAATGATTATAGCCCTAACTTGACTAACCTGCCTTCATAGTCAAGCCCCTTCAATGGATAAGAATCCGTGGAATATTGGATACAAAAAAAAAAAAAAAAAAAGAGATAATTGGACTGTATGGATGGACATTTTATATCTTATTGCAATAATTTAACTATGACATGCACTAATTGAAGCACCAATTAGGAATGAGGGGTGGAATATGGATATGAGATATATTTATTCACTGCTTGTTACAATAGCACACTTGAGAAAGAACGCATGTACATTCAAACATGTAATCATACTGTAAGCAGCAATAAAAACTTTTATTTGCAAGTATTGATTTGCCAATATTGATTTGCCTGTGCCTCCCTGCATAATTACTTTTCACTACAAGTTAATGTGAACTTACATTTTATCTTTTACTCCCCAGAAGCAGCTTTATGGGCCCCTGCATTTGGCTATGCTCCACTTAATCTTCTCGTTTCCTAATAAAGATCAAACAAAAAGGTGTTACTTGAATAATAAACAAATACTGTTTGGCTATTTTAATTTATGACAAATAAAATTTTGTTGAACTGGAAAACAAGATGAATTTATTCAACTATGCAATAATATCAGTTTTATTTTTAAAGGGCAAGTTCACCCCTCAAATGGAAAATTGTATAAAGGTAAATCACCTCCAAACTGCAAGACTGCAAAAGTTAGAAATCCGACAGATACACGTCTATTCTGAAATGTGGTCTGATGTTCTATTACCTCTCACTTAGCTGTCTGGTTCTTCCATCTGTAAGTCATCAATGTAACAGATGACATCAAAGCCAATTCCCCTAGCTGCCTTCTCTGAGCATGTGCAAGCTTGCAAAAGAGAGAGGAGGTGGAAACCTTTGAGAGGCAGAGGGGAGAGCATCATTTTGCTGTATAACAGATTATCCCTATGTCTGTCATCTAACTATTGTAGTTTTGGGGGGTGATTCACCTATATCATTTGAGGGGTGAACATGCCCTTTATTTATTGTACTATAAAGTTTTCCAAACAAGCTAGATGCATGGTACTGCTATTTAATTTGCCCTTAGAGCAGTACATTATCAGGAATCATGGAATGCCAACATTTTACAAACTTTAAATAAAATTCTCACATGCATGACTATTCACGTACCATAATAGCCATCTCCTTACCTCATTGGGAACACAGAGGAGGTACCTAACCATAGAAATACTGTGCGTGTTCAAGTGACAGTGAACAAATAATGACTACAATGGAATCTTAGGGGAGCAAAACAACATATTTTTGATGACAAAACCCCATCAATTTATCTCTCATCTAATATGTAAATACATTTAAGAAAAATTTGATATGCAGAGTTCAAATCTAAAGGCACTCTAAAGTCTGTTAAACTTTTCCCACAGGCAATAATTACTGTGCATACTTATTTAAATGTTGCTCAAAATGTGTAAAACAAAATAATTCTTTGGATTTTTTTCAATTCTCATTAATCAGCATTAATACTGTCCATAGTCAATAACACAAAAAGACAATTCACACAGACAAATAAGGAATTAAGCTAATGAAGTAAAAGGTTAAGTATGCTGACTTAACCATTCAGAAATCATATATACAGTATCATAAGAAGCCAGTCTTAGGTTCAAAGGGAAACATTGCTATCTTTGCACACGGATTAATAAAATATATGGTAGTAGACCTGAGAGTGCTGTGATTATTATAGTTTATTATAGGAAGATTCCGGCTCAGTACCACCCATGCAAATTCCTTTTAAAGAAAGTAAAGTATACACCAAATGTCTAGTTGAATGTATATTAAAAATACAATATATATGTTGCTTCCTTCTCTGTTTCACTGAAAACAATAGTCTGTCCTGTTTCCTTTGTTTTTCATCACAATAATTAACAATAACATCCTTCCCTCCTTGGAAATCTACTGCTTGCTCCCATAGCTACATAAGCATTTTATACCACCATGCAACTGACTGTAGGTAATTCTATAGAAGTTGAAGGGAAGTGATTCAGTGTGCACAAAATATAATTGAAACCAAATTACAACCCAACCATAAATTTCCTTATTATTTTTACAGCAACATTAAGATAACAGCCTGTTGGTTTGTATCCTGCAGTCTGAATATAGTACCTAGCTCAATTTTTTGCATGCCAGAGCTTGTATTTTTCCGGCCCAAGGACAACATCAAGCTGCTCTCTCAATTCTTTTTGTGCTTAATTCTGCAGAGGAATGCAAGCGTTAGTAGCTTCCTGTCAGCAAATTGTGCTTTAGGCTACAAACTACCTTATACTAGCAGATCTCAACAATAATAATCCACGGTATTATCTACTGTTTACATTACAAAACACAATATAATTACAGGTGTGGCTAAACCACAATACATTAAAGAATTGAGAACACAATTCTGATGCACTTTCATGAAATATCCAAATGTTATACTCCTTCTTATGATAAATTAGAGCAATCAAATTTTCAATTATATCCCATCTAGACCTACACTATATCAAGATTTTTACAATCTACAATCTACTAGCCATTAAACTTGGGACTGAATTTTAGTGATATCAATAAGCTTGTCATGTTTAAAATGTCATATGGACCCATCATCTCCCTGTGGAAGAACTAGAGACACTCTGAGCTGAAATATTATAGCAGACAATGACCATGAGGTTAAAGAGATTTTCTTCTTTGAAGGCAGGCTTTGGAAAATGTGAACAACATTGTAAAAAAAAAAAAAAAGGTTGCATCACAGGGCAGCAAGAATTTATATTAAGCGCTAAGGTCTTTTCAGAATAAAATATATCAAAGAGAAACATTTTTACTTAATTTTTATATTATTAAAGGGGAACTGTAGTCTCCAAACAAGTTAAGTTTAAATGAAAGGTCAGTTTCCTACCTTTCAAACGAGCCATCAACTACCTCTCTACGTGCTCCACAGCCCAAGATATACAGAAATGACTGACCAGAAAGTTAATGGGTGTGAGGCTGACTTGTGACATTCCTGAGGCTTCTCATGCACAGTGCCGCCGGCGAGCACAGCCTCAGACTCAGAGTCCCTCCTACTCTCTGCTCTGTTCTGTCCTGACAGAGGGAATCTACAGCCCTTTTCTTTCACTGTGTGAAAACAGCCTTTTCAGGCAGAGTTCTCACTCTGCCTGAGTAGGCTGATTCCTCAGAGTTTTCTGTAGGGGGGGGTCTGAGTAACCCACAGCACCCGCGAGTGGGCGGGCCATGGGGGGCCTGCAACTGGAGGAACCATGGGGCCCATGAGTGGGAGGGACCAGGGGGGCTGCAAAGGGGAGTAGGAGGCACAGGACAGATTGACTGACCGTTTCAGAGCAGGAAGCAGGAAGTGCAGGGGACCTGGTGATGCTGCTGCCATATCTCACACAAAAATGTAAATATCTTCAAAACTATGCAAAATAAACAATGGAAATATATTGAAAAAATTCTCAGGGGAGCAATTCCTATCAATTTACCTCAAGCCATTTTTGGACCACAGTTCCCCCCTTTAAAGGGTATCTCCAGTGCTGAAAATGACTTTGGGCTATTCAGTTTTATTGAAAAACGGTTGGTAAAGGAGCTGTCTTACCTCCCATTCTTCAATAAAATCTGCGGGAGCTGGGAACAAAGTTAAGGAATTTACCCAGTCTCGTGGTCCTCCCCTGCTTCCTCTGAAAAGCCCCGACACACTTTGAACTCTAGGTACATAGAATACAAAGTGTGCTGGGTTAATTGATAAATAATTGGTTATTTGTCCCTTTTTTTTGTTGTTGTTGTTTTTATCTTCGTATATAATATATAAAGTTATCAGATTTCTCTAATCTAAGGAAGCTGATAACGATCCAACGGACCGATAGGCCCTGATGCCAACTGCAGTAGTCCATAGTCCATACACATGGCCTATGTTCAACAAATCTCATCGCATCTGATGTGGTGGCTCTTAATTCTGAAATCAGCAGTATTGTAAAGAGTTCTTTGGTTATCCAGGTTTCTCACATTTCTGTATACTGAATCCTGTCCTCCCTCTCCCAATAAGTGCTAATTAAAGATATTACTGCAAAGAACACATAGGCAGTACAGAAATAGGTAAACCCGTGACAAGTTCTGACAAGTAGTGAGGGAGTGTTACAGAGTATCTGCAGATTAAGGTCTTGTCTGCAACCTGTAAGGACAACACAAAGGCTGCATAAACATTAAAAAATAGTCAGAAACCATTGCCACTGGTTTATGAAAGACACTGCCTAGGATATTAAATTATTATATACATATTTTTAGATTTCAGACCTTCGACTCCTACAAACCAATATCACAAAATGTATTTGTAATAATAAACACCCACGTATAAGTGCAAAGACACTACAACGCCCCAAATCACTAGGAGGAGCTGCCCTACCATCCCTACAACACTATTTTCTTGCAGCTTGATTAGCTCAGACAATGCAGTGGTACAATAGGGAAGAACAACAAAGATGGATTGAACTGGAGCAGTCTCCTACCCAATCATAGAGCAACTGCCACACAATATACCTCCAATCCCGATTTAAAATTTACACTGGAATTATGGTAAAACGCTATAAGAAAATACATGCAATCAATTTCCCCCCAGGGGTACAAACAGGTGGGTGGGAGGCATCTAAGTTCAACAATTGGCACCTGTCTGACATATTGTCCAATGGAGTCAAGTACAGCATCAATATAAATTACCCTCAAACGAATTGTTGTTATAACCAACTTTCACTTATATACACTTTCTTCTAACAAATACTAATACTATCCAACTTTCTTCATTTGAAAAAAATGTGTAATACAATCGCAAGAAACTTTATTGTTATTATATTGTATGAAGAAGGTACCACACGGGTACCGAAACGTTATGTGTGTTAATAAAACACTGGATTTGCTCAAGGTATCTTTCTACCATGTACAATTGCAAGAAACATGCGAACTATCTCAAGAATAAACTCTTTATTAAACAAATCTCGCCACACCCCCAAGATAAGGTTATGGAAAAATGGAAGTCTCTACTGGGTTCAAAAATGGAAAGGGATTAATGGTCAAGAATATTTGAATCATTACGCAAATGCTCATCCAATATCATAATTCAGGAAAAGAGTTTTAAAATATTACATCATTGGTATATGTTCCCCCACTGAGAGTATTACAATAGGGGGATAGTTCGAATGCAGAGCAACAGGAAGATATATATAGGATAAAACAATATATTAATTGTAAATCTTCCTAACAGTATATTTACTTACCTGCAAGACTTGCAATATCCAAAATGTAGGGTTTACGCACGCCCCCCTTAAAGCAAGAGCTAGAGAACATATGATGGAGGAGATATATCAAAATTAATATTCAAGTTGTTGAATATATTAAGAAAGATATTAGGGAAGGGATAGAAGAAGGCCCTTCTCAAAGCAGAGAAGAGATTGATATGGATGTTAGAGACACGAATCCCAAAAGAGCTTAACACTTTGTGGAATGTCATACGTAATGTAAGGTTTAGGCTAAGATTTTATTATATAGTATTTTAATTACAATAGTTATCTAGTACAAAGGAATAAAAGCAATTAAAGTGTACTTCTATATGTATCCATCTGCTCTAGTCTACTGTTCGATCTGCCCATTTTGAGGATTTTGATGCAGTCAAGAGTGGTTTGGGGTATCATTATTATGGTCACATTGGATAATATTTATGAGGGATAGGGATGTCAAGTAATGTTATAGGAACTTGATTAGTATTTTAGTTGATCTTGAGAAGGTATATCATGTATGTAAGTATCGCCTAGGCGACAGTAGATCTGGTAGCGTGTAGTTTATTGGACTGATCACAATCTATTGTATCTTGTAAGTTAATTTTAAATGTAAATATTTTATTTTTATGGTATCACTCTGATCCGGACTGAGATGTAGCAGACAATTCTGTCACACCCACGAGGAGGTGTGTCCTAAAGGTTTGGAAGACTATATCCATTCTGGAAGAAGCTCCATGTTAAGCTTAAGTTTAGGCTTCCCTTTTGAATACTTCCCTTTGAATAAAGAGTTTTATCCATGACTGTTAGAGCTCATTGAGAACTTATTTCCAATGTGCGCTACCTATTCTGGTGGTGTGGAATGCTCAATAACCAGTATAATTGTTGTACTACATTTTCCTAAATTACTTTTTTACTGCATGCACACTTCTGTCTTTGGTTTAATTAGGATAAACAAAGAATGTACCTACACACCAACACTCACTGTTGCCATTGCCTCTAGGTGGTGCATGTATTCAGCCACATCTCATTAAACTAGACTATATAAGAAATAAAGACTGCAAACCCATTAGACCATCCTGCAAGAGTCCCAGATACAGACCTGGTCTGAGGAGTCACATTGTACATGGATAGAAAATTGGTTAATGAATAGGATGCAGAGAGTAGTTGTAAATGGGGCTACATCATTATGGATAAATGCTAAGTGGGGTGACACGGGTTCTTCGTTTAATCTATTAATGATTTGGAAGTGGGTATTGTCAGCAAGGTTTCTGTGTTTGTGAGACACAAAACTTTGTCGACCATTAAAACTTCAGAGGATTTGCAATTGTTGCGAGGGGATCTAGATAGATTGTCACATTGGCTGCTAAGTGGCAGATGAGATTCAATGTTGATAAATGTAAGGTGAGCATTTTGGACTTAAAAATCCTTGTGCTGCTTATACTATAAATGGCTCTGTGTAGTGAATCCCTGTTGGAAAGGGATCTTGAAGTTTTGGTGGATAACAAACTCAAAGGAAGTAAGCAGTGCCAGGTGGCAACAGCCAGAGCCAGCATGGTATTGTCTTGTATAAAGAGAGGTATGGATTCAAAGGAGAAAAAATGTAATTCTCCCTCTTTACAAAGCATTGGTAAGGCCTATTTGGAATATGCAGTGCAATTTTGGAATCCTTGTACAAAAAGGACATCTTTGAAATTGAAAGGGTTCAGAGAAGGGAACTAAATTAATAAGGGGATTGGGGGAGCTTGAATATGAAGAGACTGAAAAAGTTACAATTATGTACGCTAGAGAAAAGGCGCTTGCGTGGGTATATGATTACTGTGTATAAATACATTGAAGGGCCATAGAAATAACATCTGGGGCATTGTTCACCAATAAAGTGCCATCCCTTAAGACTTGAAGAAAAAAGGTTTAGGCTTCAAGCTCGGAAAGGGGTTTTCACTGTGAGAACGGTAAAGCTATGGAACTGTCTTCCAGTGGACGTTGTTATGGCAGGTTCATGGTCAGTTTAAAAAAAAAGCTTGATGTGTTTCTGCAAACAAGGAATTTTGCAAGTTAGGATTGATAATAAAGTAGAGTGATCCAGGGAAATTTCCGATTGCCACTTGGAGCCAGGAAGGAATTTTTTCCCCCTTATAAATTTGGTGGGGGTTTTTTTTTGCCTTCCTCTGGATCAACAGTTAGGCAGGAATGAGGAAATGATTGCTAGATGGGTTGGACTGGATGGACGTAGTCTTTATTCAACCTCAAATAATATAACAAACAGTGGAGAGGGAAGGCACTTCAGTGCCCTTTAAAACACCTGAAATATGGATGTAAAATAAGTTTGTTTCAAACAAAGATGTGCATGGCCATATTCTTCATTACATAACACTACATAACTGCATACATTGTGTAAATTGATGTGTTTGTGAGTGGTTTGCTTTTCCCAAGCTCCGCTGCTTCGGTTGTACTTTTGTCAGTATTACATGAGGAATCCTCAAACTTTATTAATTATTTAGTCTTTCATTTTTTATTAAAGGAAAACTGAACTTTTTTTTTTTTTTTTTAAACCCTATTAATGAAAGTTTCCTTACCAGAAATGGTAATGGTAAGATATTGTCTCTATTGTTACTAAAACGACCAGCTTATATATACTGTAAACTGTACTTTATCTTGTCCTTAGGATACTGCTTATTAGCTACAGCTATTGAACTTAAAGGGCATGTCCACCCCAAAAAATAATCCCCCCAACTACTGGCCCCACCATGGA
Source organism: Hymenochirus boettgeri (assembly GCA_019447015.1). Taxonomy (NCBI): domain Eukaryota; kingdom Metazoa; phylum Chordata; class Amphibia; order Anura; family Pipidae; genus Hymenochirus; species Hymenochirus boettgeri. The sequence continues at coordinate 334,901,809 of CM033469.1, forward strand.
GTGTAGTTTAATCCTTACCTCACATCCCAGCTCCATAGGGTTCTCCGGTAGTGCCCCCCCAAAGTCCCAAAAACTGCCCACCAGGAGGCTAGCAGGTCCATATAGGACAATGCCTGCTTCCTGGCCTCAGGTAGATTTTTGCCATGCGTACGCAGCTTCTCCCCCCCCTCTCCCTCCTCTCCCACCTCTCTCGATTCCCTCCCCCTAGCGTAAAAGCTTTATATGAATATTCCCCAAGGGCTCCCAGCCCCAACCGCTAGATTATATATTTAGAAACTCCCCAAACTTTACTTACCTCTCCTCTTTCCTCCGGCGAGAGTGAGCTGCCGGCAGCCGCGTCCGTGATTGGCTGCCGCTCAGCCAATCACAAGCGGCGGTGCCGGTCCCGCCCCTCTGCTTGCATTTTCTAGCAAGCAGAGGGCCGGGAGCGCGGGGAGGAAAGAGGGGAGGTAAGTAGAGTTTGGGGGGCTTTTTAAAAAAATAAATTATGCGGTTGGGGCTGGAGCCCATGGGGAATACCATGTAAAAAAAAAAAAATTCGGGTGGACATGCTCTTTAAGGATTAATTGGCTGCAGTGGACTTTTGAACTGATCCTGAACCTCCTGGTCTAGCTTTGGTTGATAGTACCATACGTGTGGTGGGAGATTTCCTATGTGTTAATCCATTTTTATATTTGCATAGTGATGTTAGGATTTTGTCCTTGTTGTCTTGATATATAGGACTGGGCAGACCATGACTGCTATGCCGGGACTTAATTGTTGACTGCGGGATTTAAGCCCTGTCATGCATCTCCTTCCCTGCAGTCAGGGAAGTACAAGCCAAATAGGGATTTTGCCACCACTAAATTTAAGGAAGTATGTCCTCTACTACTGGTGCATCCCTGGATTGGATATATGAGTGATCAGAACAGGAACTTTCTGATTTATAACATGAGTTTTATGACAGTATATGGCAATATGAACCACTTTCTTGCAACTGTAAGAATATTAGAAATCACCAGGACAAGCCAGTTGCTTTTATAGAGCATGAAGCTATGGGTTAATGTATGACACCCTTATATTTTAAAAATTACCTGTTAGTACAATTTATTTGTAAATATTGATGTACTTTTTGTACTCATCAGTTTTAAAAAGTTGGCTTATAGAAGGTCTGGCAGTGATTTTGAAATGCTTGACATTTCAACAGATTGTGGCATAATGGCTCAGTGTGCCAATAACTCATTAGTACATTTTATTTTAATCAACTGCCAGACTGACAAAGTATAAAAATTTTGAAGATTTCAGTAGAGTTGATTTTTCTGCTTTTACATTTTTATATATGTGATTCAATTAGATCAACTGGACTTGAAATGTAGTTCTTGAAGACGTTTCGCTGTCATCCGACTGGCTTTCTCAATTCAGAATGGACTTGTACAAGAATCTGTGGCAATTATGTACCCTGGAAAATCCCAATTAGCATATCACAGCCAGGTGTTAAGGGTGTGTGATTAGATAGTGGCTAAGAGGTGTTATAGGAACGCCCAGAGTAAGGTGTCAAAACAGCATTGTACATGGCGACAGTGGTGTCGAACCCCCACCTCTATTTAGGCTTGGTTTCTTTATTTTCACATAAATGGCCTCCTTAACACCTCTCTTGAACCCGTCACGTTCCTTCGCCCGTATGTTAACATTACAATCTTCAAAGGTATGTCCTTTATCCTTAAGATGCAGATACACGGCTGAGTCCTGACCCGAGGAATTGGCTCTTCTGTGCTGGGCCAACGTTGATGCAGTTGCTGTGTTTGGTTCCCCCACATACAAATCAGAGCATTCCTGCCACTGCACCGCATATATGTGTCGCTTTCTTGTGTTTTGGTATTGGGTCTTTTGGATGTACCAATTGCTGCCTCAGTGTGTGTTGTTCGGTTTAAAGCAGACAGGGATACGATGTTTTTTGAAAATTCTTCTAATTTCTCGGAGACCCCGCTACATATGGGATGACACATGTTCTTCCTCCTGTCTTGCTTTTCCCCTTCACTGTTGGTATTTGTGTTCTTTTCTTTCTTCTACTTCTTTTTACAAAGGCCCAGTTGGATATCCACAAGTTTTAAGGGCTCCTCTGAGATGTTTCATTTCTTTAGCCTTCTCCTCTGTGCTATGGGGATGTTCTCGGCTCTGTGTTGCAGGGTTCTGATGACACCCAGCTTGTGATCTAAAGGGTGGTGGGAGTCAAACATCAAATACTGATCTGTGTGTGTGTTGGTTTTCTGTAAACCTCTACTTCCAGTTTACCATTTTCCTTAACTTCTACCAAGCAGTCCAAGAAAGCCAGTTTGTTGCTTTGTACCTCTCCCTTGTGAATTTAATGTTTTGGTCCACCGCATTATGTGTTCTGTGAAAGCTTGTACTTCCTTCGGTGGATTTTAACCCAGGTGTCATCAACATATCTGAACCCGTGGCTGGGTGCTATGCCCTAAAGGTATTAAGCGCCTGTGTTTCTACCTCCTCCATGTAAAGGTTGGCCACAATAGGTGAAACTGGAGATCCCATAGCACATCCATGTTTTTGCTTAAGAAATTATCCCTGTATTTGAAATAGGTGGTATTCAGGCACAAGTCCAACAAGGAACACACCTGTTGGGTTGAGATCAGTTTGCGGTAAGAGTGCTGTCTTGGCCCAGCGTTTTCTCACCATGTCAACAGCCTCCTGGTGGGTATACAAGTGAAGAGAGATGTCACATCATAGGACACCATAGTTTCTTCTACACCGAGTACTATATCTTCAATCTGTTGGTGAAATCCTGAGAGTTCTGGATGTGATGCTTAGAACTTCCCACCAAAACGGCGCGGTCTCTTCCTTCTCATAAGATGTTAGCTAGATATTTTGCCACCTTGTATGTTACAGAGTTGATGCTGCTGACTATAGGTCTTAGTGGGGCCCCTTCCTTATGTATCTTTGGGAGTCCATATATGCATGGATGTGCCTCACCAGGGTAGAGGCGATAATACATTGCTCGGTCAATGGCTTTATCCTTTTGAAGCTGTTGTAGTAAGTCTATGACTCTTTTCTTGTAACGGCTGGTGGGATCCCTTGTTAAAGCCTCATATGTGTTATCGGCCAGGAGCATGGTCACCTTATCATGGTAGTCTGAGGTGTTGAGTACCACTGTGCATCTTCCTTTATCTGCCGGTAGAATGGTGATACTGGAATCTTTCTTGAGGGATGTTAAGGCTCTTCTTTCCTGTGTAGTCAGGTTAGATGAAGGAGTTTTAGCACTGGCTAAGGCTGCAGATACCTTAAGGCGAAGTTGTTCTGCCTCACTCTGTGATACCTTATTACTGTGGATAGAGGCTTCTGTGGCTGCTATAATATCCACCACAGGGATGGCTTTAGGGGTGATGGCAAAATTCAAGCCCTTACCAAGGACTTCCATTTCTGGCTGGGTCAGGGTCCTGTTAGACAAGTTTCTCACCCATTCCTCCTTGTTTGATGAAGTGACACTTCCCTCCTTCCTCTTAGCCACTATCTAATCACACCCTTTACACCTGGCTGTGATATGCTAATTGGGATTTTCCAGGGTACATAATTGCCACAGATTCTTGTACAAGTCATTCTGAATTGAGAAAGCCAGTCGGATGACTAGCGAAACGTCTTCAAGAACTACATTTCAAGTCCAGTTGATCTAATTGAATACAACAGATATACCATGACCTGGATGAATGAGAACCTTCACAAGCATACTTTTACATTTTTACTTTTGTGTAACACCAATTTCCATGTCATTTTTTTCCAGCTCTTTGTGTTTTTTTTACAAAGATAAGAGAAGTCACTTTAGAATTCCATCACCCGTATAAAAGCGCACAGCTTTGTACTTTTAAATGGTCTGTGAACTCGATGAATCAATGACTTTAAATATCTTTATATTGCACTGTACTTTCTTACTCGTGTATAGAAGTGGACAAAGATGTTATCTTTTTTTTCCAGCCAGGTGGAATGAAAAAGTAGCCGGATGGGACAGGCTTTTAAGGTTTGACTTGCCCTTTATACTCATGCAGTATACCTACACTGAAACCAATACAGCCTTCTTCATATTCTAATGGGAATAGTGACATGGTGCTCATTATATAGGTCATATAGGTCAGGGATGTCTAACTTTTGTCCCTTTTAGATGTTTGAAAACTACAACTTTGTTGCAGAATGCAGGGATTTTTTTTTAACATCTGAAGGGCAGGTTGGACATCCCTGATATAGGCAAAAATAAAAGGGAAAGTATTGGTACTACTTTCCATTAATTAATTCATAAATACCAATCCATACAGCAGCATGGGGACACAATTAACCCCTGCCCCACCTATAACAGTGGACATTGACAGCACTGATCTCTTACGACAAAGTTGGTTTTGGTGAGCCCACACACTGGAACAACGGAATCACTCACACTTATTCTTTTGTGCACCAAATAACTCAAGGTATATGTGACATACTTACAGGGCACACAGCAGATTTGCCTTGCCACCCATCCAAATTTTAACTGCTTTGTAGAAATATCTCTGATTTTCCAGTGGACTGTCTTGAGGAATTTGAGGATCTGTCTCACTAGAGGGATTTTTTTTTGGTCCTGGGTCCAAACACAAAACATGAGCATAAAAACATGTTATCCTTAAAAACTTTTAACATTTTGTGTTATAAAACAGTGTGGCCTGCTTATATAACAATACTTCAGATGTTCGGTGTGAGAGAAAAAGTATCTCTTTATGCGAAAATTATTTATTTTCTGTAACATTCACTTTTCTCGCCAAAAAAAAAGCTTCCTAGAATATCTTGTTTCTGGCAGACACGATTTTGCACATACATTTTAAAATGAATGCAATAAGTGACATTAAACAGTTAAATGTTTCAATGGTTATGGCTTTGCATAATTCAGTTATTTGCATTTAGACTTTTTTTCTTTCTTATTAAAATTTCTAGTATTTTATTGTGTTGCTTGTGTTCTTGCATTTCATTGTCTCCTGCTGATTTAGCATTCCCCAACGTCTTTGTGTTCAGAGGAAAGAATATTCTTGCAGACTGTGAATATGGTATTTCTCCAGAGTTCTATAAAGCAATTATGTTCACAGGTGTTGATGAATGATGGCTTATTTTAGTTAACCGGGAGAAAAAATATGCAATATATATGTACACAAAATATCACATTTGCAAATCTATTTTTTTGGAAAGCTATGCTATTTAAAAGCAAACCAAAATACACTATATAATATACAGATTGTAATTATTATCTGAAGGGAAAATTTTTTGATTGGTGTAGATTTTTGTAGCAAATTAGGTTTGAAAATGCTGTGCCAGATACAATTATTAAAGGTAAAGTAGGAATTTTATTTATTGTAATTAGGATGTTATATTTGTGTCCACATGATAACCTTCAAATTCGAATGAATTGTGTGTCATTTTAGCTCCCTGAAATTCTTTCAAATTTCTATTAAAAAAATGGAGGCAGATGTGTAGGTTATACTGCTAATATTTTGTTAGTAAAGCTACATGTTTTGGGTAGGCAAAATGCCCTTTCTCAAGCTCCATAAATCTGTACATACAAGATAACAACATTTAAAGATACCCAATAGGTTAAGAGATTAACTCCCACTTTTGTCCAGAAATTGGGAGTTAAATGATAATCTCTTGCGGTTTTGTAGCTCTACAGCTTCTTCCCAGATCTAACATCTTCTCATATGTATTTTTTGACTGAATCATTTTTTCTTTCACAAAGACTTAGAGTCTGCACAATTTTAGGATATTATACATTTTAGACTGGTTTTAACCGTCCGATGGTTAAATGGGAAATAACACAAGTATGTAAACACCATTCTAGAAATATCTGCAAAGGACCAATGGTGACAGACTAGCTTGTATCGATACACTATCGTGTGCAAGAATATATGAACTTGTTTTACATAGCCTAAGCCTGAAATGTCCTGTAATAACCTCATAAAAAAAGTAGCCGATGATCCATCTTTTTCTACATTTTCATCTTAAGTAAAACCATAACACAATCCCTGAGTCTTAAAGGCTTTCAACAAATGCTTTACCCAGTGGTTAAATGCATGTCTGAATGTGCCCACTATGAAGTACAGATTGATTTAGCATTAAAGAAGCTGAGATGAAAAGATGGGTTTTCTAGAAGGCTAGATCTCAGTCAATGTGTAATCCTTTTTCCTTTTATTGGTACCCAAACAAATGTACCCAACAGAACAAAAGGCCCTGAATTGGAAATGGTGGGAGCCTGGGACAGTTTGGCTGGCAACATATGTTATGGCCCACAGGCTGTGTCAGGACTTAGTTTGATACCTTTTATTCCTTGTGACAGATGTGAGGTGGGTTTTATGAACGGGAAGTCATTACTAAAGTAAGGGCAGAATCAGATCAAAAGTAAGCAGTGATCAAACAAGGTAAAGGTCTAGCAAAAGCAGACTTTTCTCTTCCCCCGACACCTGCCTGATTACTAAGGGGAATAGTCTTCATGTGTCATGTTGAGCACATTCTCTTTGATGTACAGTGAGAAGAGTAAAGGGGGGTGGCTGCTGTATCTGAATTTGTGAAACGGCTTTCTTTTGCATTTCCTTTCTTGGTAGAGCAATAAAATTGCTTGTACATTCTTCCACAAAGCTTTGGAAAAACTTGGGTCTAACGCTGCATTCATTTGACGTTTAATGTTGGCAAATTTTTTTAGGAAGCATATCATTAACCGAATAAATCTTAAATGTACGATATATTTTAAATAGAAACATGCTATTGGTTAGGGAGAGTAAAAAATGTTTCTTATTGATAGCACTGTGCTTTATGACAAGTCTGTCTGTCTATCTATCTATCTCTTGACTGTCTTTCTTGATTTATCTTTTTATCTGCATCATCATCGATCTTGTCTATCTAGATCTATATATCTTGTCATTTATCTATGAAATGGTAATACCATATTACTTACAGTAGGATTTCCCCCTAATACTGTATACTGATGCAAATAACTCCATTTAAAGTAGATTGTAAGGGGAAAAAAATCACACATGTACAGTATGTAAGTTAATGAAACGATTTTAACTGCTTATCAGGTTAAGAATGCTTACTCTATTGGCAATTAAAATGTCACAACATCAAATCCATGTATTCATCGATTGAAGGTATTATAACCAAAATATCCCTGGACAAACAAAGAATGGTGTGAAAGTATTCTTAAAATGGGGCACAATAAACTTACAGGGTTATTCAATAAAAGTTCCTATCGTTTAAAATGGTGCTAATTTTGCCCCAGCCAATCAGATGTTAGCTTTCAAATGTTTAGATCTGATTGGTTGGGGCAAAATTAGCACCATTTTAAACGATAAGAACTTTTATTACATCTCCCTGATAATATCTCATAGTGGGTGTATGATCATGCAAAGCAGCCATTCATCTTCTATCCACGCACTGCTGACTTATATTTGAGGATTTACCAGCTACAATGCATAGATTGCAGGCAATAAAATAAGTACATAAATACAAAACAAGCAATACATGGAATAAATGACAACTTGTCACATCTTAAGCATTTCTGCACCCAACGTAAAGCAGTTTAAAGCCATAAAGAAAGTTAATTATTCCATAGGATGAAATATTTAAATAAAAGATGCTGTGTTCAATACAGCTGCAAATTCTAAAACCTAAATATTGTTTCCCATTACAAAGGTTTACGTATATAAGAGCTGCTTCTTTATCCACATTGATTATATTGGTGGTACAATATAGGGTTAAACTCATGTCCTTCTTATTGCAAGATTTCTTAATCTAGAGTTATCAAAATGAATTTATTTGTATTTCATTAAAGGCATGTAATTGTTGAATGCTAATTGAAAGATTTTTATATGACACTGGCTAGATCTGATCAGTCACATAGCCACCAAGTTATATTGTTTTTTTTTAAGTTGCATTTTGAGACCCAGAGAGTATATTTTATTCCCAAGACAACCACTGTTTTTTAACATATCCTTGTTGAATGGAGCATAATGTAGATAATGAATTTATGTACATAAGGCACGCACTACAAAGCAAAAAAAGGATTATTTCCCTTATTTGAATGGCAAAAGTCTGTATTAAGAAAAACATTTGCATATGTTTCTAGTTATTTTCTCTGCTTGCATATATAAGAGTTGAATGTGTATTTTTTCTAAAATGTTTGTTACCTATATTTCCTTGTTTTATTATATAATGATTTTGCTTTAGCTTGGCGATATTGTATTCTTTCTTTTGCTTCTTGAGAAATGGAATTAGTTATGCAGAGCAAAGGGTCACTACCAGAATTAGTGAAGCAGCGCCAGCATATGGGAAATAAGAGCATTCCCCCAGCTCAGGTTTCCCCATAAGTAGATAGAAATGTGAGATAATTATTATTAAAGAAAATCCGTTAAGAGACTAGGCAGTTAAAGCTTGACTGAAATGTTAATTTCGGGGATGGCAGTTTAAATGATGTTTTATATCCCATCTAGTTTGCTTTTATATTTTATGCAAGACTTTATTTTTTTGAGTCACATTACTATAACTTTATATCTAATTATTGTACTAATGCTCTGATGGTGGTACGCTTTACAAGGCCAAAAATAATGCATCACTACTGTATAAATTTTACCATTTTTTGTAAAATAGTATTTGTCATTATTTTATGTTTTATACTAAGCTAATTCACTGTCAATATTTGAATATATTTACAAAATGATCATGATATAAGCAGCAGAGAGTGAACCTGGGAACACATCTGTGTTATGTTAAGCTGCTGCTAACTATTGATGTCCATAGTGCAGCTGTCATTAAAGTTATTGCAGTCACACCAAGTTTTTAAACAAGATGATAAATGTGATGCATAAAGCCCACCATGACTTTATAAGAACACAAACTTGAAAATGGAGTCATTGAATTCTGAAATGTGGCTGTAAAGTAGCTGATTGGATGCAAAAAAGGGTTTTCTGCATTCAGCTGTGTGCTAGTCTGATTTTTTAATTATTATACAACTGTACTCTATTTGTTAGTGTACCACTAAAAATCAAGTATTTTTAGTATCTAGCTGATATATTATTGAGAGCCTTGCAACCAGATATTAAAGTGCATGTTCACCCCTCAAACCAAAATAATATATAGGTAAATCACCCCCTCCCCCAAACTATAAAAGTTCGAAAGCTGACAGACTATAACATTTCGGCAGCAAAATTAATGCTCTCCCCCTTTCCTTTGCCTCTTAAGGATTTCCTCTTAGAAGGGGCAGCTAGGGGAATAGCATTCAGTCATTGGCTGTGGTGTCATTTGTTACGTCTTAACTGTAAAAGCCAGGAAACAATATGTGAGGTAATAGCACAGTGGATAGCATATCAGGCCTGCTTTCTAACTGTTGCCGTTTTGGGGGTTTTATGATATACACATTTTAATTTGTTATCATAAAAGTAAACAAGTATTAAAAATTGTGCTTGAATTAAAAATTGTACTCCTTAAAATGCTTATGAATAAGATTATATTGCCATATCAAGTTCTTCTCTATTTCTCCACACTTGATTATATGGTTCTTTAGTTTTCTAGTGATTTATTTACTGAAAAACCGCATTATAGAATGTAGCTAGACAAAGCGTCTGGTGTGTAGATATGCCCTGGGTATGCTCAGTTTGTTGGGAGAGCAGCTTCACAGACAGCTACCGGTACTTTTTATCCCTCTGTTCTAAGGGAGAGAGGGACTATGTGGGACTATTTATATTAGTAGAAACAAAATTCAAATTATAATGCTGTAAAACCTATATTTATAAATATGTACAGGCCTGCTGCTCACATCTGTGAACACTCTGTAGGTGCTATATTTGTAGGGGTAGTGCACCACTCACAGCTACTCTATCTTAAATGTTTTTTTTTTTTTGAAAATCCAAGTAATGGTCACTGTAATTAAACTGCAGAAATATTAAAAAGTGTAACATCTGATCTGGAGTAAACCCAGGATTAAGGACCAAGGGTTTTATATACTTAAGATGGGAGTGGTGGCTTGAAGGGTACAGTTTTCTTTTAATTTGCAGTTTTCTTTTTCATTCTGCACTGAGTGTTTTGATAGTAAAATCAGGAATTAATCCACTGCGCAATGCAGTTTTTGGCTTTCCTGTTCTGTTTTAATGGGTGTGAAGTGTACTTTTTTCTCCTGTATTTCACCACATTAAATGGTAACATACAGGTGCCATCTGTTCAAACAAGCCAATCTAGCTTCAGTCTCTAACTTCTCTGGATCTTATGTTATAGCCTTGTAAAGTTACACTTCCTAGTCTGCCCTGTCTGTCTGAGTCATAAAAAAACCTATTCTGAAGCTAGTTACAGACCTGCAACCATTCTCTGCCCCTTCCTGTACCTAGGAAAAGAAAATATTTTTTTTTTCAGGTATGTAGCTAGCTTTAAAAATTATTAGGAAGTTTGGGGATGGGGCATATGATGCTGAAGATGCTCTGTCCCAGCAGTAATTGGGCATGCTCTGAGACTTAGGGGCAGAGCACTGGTGCTGGCGATGTCAAAGCTCACAATGCTAGCAGATAAAAACACCATACTGTATATACTGCTGTAGCTTTGGATAAACTACAACTAGAAGCATGATCCTGGAGTCATTTAATAGGTAGGAGTGTGCATGGTTACCCTTTAACTATATGTTTCAACTAGATAGATTAAAAATATGCAATAATTTCTAATCATGTTGATAAAATATTTTTTATTGCTTTACAGTTAAATCCTCATTTTAACTTTGGGGTAGTATTATTCATTGATTCTTCTGTTTTATGGAAAGGTATTCTCTCACATGTCCCGCATTAAGGAACAGGCCCTATTAATCAACTTGTTTGGTTTATTGTCAATTAGTTAAATGGATCTCAATTTCCACTGTTTTAAAGTATATGGATTAATCTTCATTTCCTGGAATTGTCTAGTAATGTTATGTATTTAGCATACGTACATTTAGTATTATAGTGTAGTGTAGTTAATCAGGTTTGTTTCCTGGAATGTTCTACTTTGGTTTGCAATAGTAAAACCTAAAATTGATATCACTGCTTTATGACGGTTAGATAAATTATAATGAGAAAGCCAAGAGGTAATGATGCTTGTGCGTTTACATACTTCACATGGCTTCCTTGCTTCTGACTGCTGAATCACTTTTATTATGTTTTTTTACCCAAAGATGAAGATATTTATAATCTTTGTGTTTATTTGCAGTAATCTGCTTATTATTAGATAAAATGGAAAGAAATGGGGGGAAAAGTAAATATATATAGAATATCATTGGTCATTGATTACTTTCTGAATCAGAAAAGTAGTGATATAAATGCCTTACTTCAAGCAGTTTCTAGAGTTAAAATATATACCAGTATCTTATAATTAAATAATATTAACCACACGGTGGCAGTAAAATGTAAGGGTTTCTGTTTCAAAGAATCATATTGTGGTTTGTAATTGTTAATGAACGAATGTGCAGTGTCATGTTTAGGATTCAGTTAATTAAAATACAGCTCTTTCCCCCCTAAAAGTTCAAGATAGCCTAATTGGCTAAATTAAATCTGTTTATTTATAATACAGATATAAAAGAAATCTTGTAATTCAGGACTTTAATTCAGTAAGCTTGTGTGTAGACAGAAAAATAACATGACATTATATAATTTTTTAATGGATTTTTAAGATTTGTTTTTAAAGAGAACTGGAATGACAAAATGATTATATTATTATTATTTTATTATATATTATACTATTTAAAAATACTCATGTCCCTTGTCCCTCCAATTTTTATAACACTGATTCACACTGCTCTGTCTCCACATTCTATATTAAAAGCACTGCCAGTTAGTAAAGACAGTTCAGATGCCCATACTGTGCTCCTTAATAGTGAGCAAGGAGACTTCCTGGTTATTGTACAAATCAAATGCATATACTGAAAAGTGCCCACTAAAACTCCCTTTTAAGTGCAGTAAACTTTGATTATTGGCTGGACATGCCCTTAAAAGGGAGTTTTAGTGGACCTTTTTTAGTGTATGCATTTGATTTGTACAATAACCAGGAAGTCTCCTTGCTCACTATTAAGAGCACTAATAAGAAGATTAAGAACATTTTAAAGACAGATATTCATTTAAGCACTTAGGGTGTACAGTGTCAAGGTATCTGATCCACCACGCCTCCCATAGTAGTTGTTTTGTGGAGTGGTATTTGGTCAATGCCTAGGAATTTAAAATCTTCCACTTTATGATTGTGTTCTAAAAAGTGTTTGGCAACTGGCTTATTTGTACTGCAATCGTGATAGGCTTTTTTGATAGCTGACCTGTGGCCATCTATTCTGAATCTCAGTGCCAAATCTGTTTTTCCCACATATGTTTACTTGGGCATACAACCATATACACTAGGTGTGTAGTAGTGCATGCAATGTTCCTTTAGATTTTTAGGAGCCTTGTTAATATGTGGATGTAGAAATGTATTGCTGGTCAACATATGTCTGCATGAAATACACATTGTACATATTGTACATTTTAAACACCCTCTCATGTTAGTTGGTAGCCATGTTTTTTTGAAATTGAGATTATAGAAATCAGTTTTAACTAGATAGTCACAAAGGTGTCTTCCCCCCCGGAATCCTATCATCTCTATCGTCTATACTTCTCTCAAAGTTGTCTATTTTTATTTTTTTTTTAGAAATTTACAATTGTCCATAATTATTTTTTGGTGTCGTACTGCTGTTGTAAATTTGAAGCTTCCCATGTCTCTATTATACCTCACTCTTGCCTGTTTAATGATTTCTAAAAACGTAATGGGGATAACCCCCGTCTGTAAATCTGTCCCACATTTCCCTAATTTGGAGTTCTCTAAGTTTGAGTTATTTCTCATAACTATAAGAAATTGGGAGATGGGTAGATAATATTTCAGTTGGAAAATGTGAAAACTTTTGCAGTGCAAAAACATGTTCAGTTTCTTTCTGGAACAGAGAATGGCTTTAATAACTAAAACAATATTACAGTCAACCTGTTGCCCTTTGTTTCTATCAACAGGTACAACAATTGCAAACAAAATGTTGTGTATTGGCAATGCAACTTCATCCATATTCCGTTATAGGAGTACATGCGGTTTGCAGAAAATTGGTGATTGCATGTGCTTCAAAAACGGATCACAGCGCACATAGAATAGATTCATTAGTTTAGCTATTACAGCAGAAAACAAACAAGATAAGTGAAAGGATACACGCATAAGCAATTATAATAGTATAATGTAATAGAAGTGCACAAGTCATAGGTTTTCCAGATCACCTGCTGATTGTAGGACGCTCTTAATAAAATGCAGTTAGCAGGGCTGCACTGATTGCATTAAAACTGCATGACTGCTGCCTTGTTGCATGTGATTTTAATAGGTGTCCTGATTTTTCACTGATCTGGAAACCCTAACAAGGCATGAAGTCTGTAGTCTATAAATGTGAGCAACATACAGTATAAGACCCTGGTAGGATTTGAGAAATTTTCTATCCTGTAGGTGCCTGCTGTAGAGTCACGTGACAAGTTGCTCCTCTGAGAGGTTAAATTCAGGTTTAAATTCAAGTTTAAACCTAATGAGAGACAGACCGGAATTAGACCCCAAAGATAAAAATCAGCAAGAAAACAGGATAAAGCAGTGTGGGTAAAAGGTTTGTTAAAATGTTGTCTTTATTAATAATTTTATGAGTGTAAATTTGTAGCCGTATGAAACCTCGGAATGGCTTTAATACAAAAGCAATGTTTGATTCGTGCATTTTATTTTAAATTTGAAAAATATATGTAAAATTCTGACCTCTATCTAATCCAGTTCAGTTTTTGTTGCCATTCCCATTCTTTTTTCCAGATAGTGATTTATCTTGCATGCACATACATTATCAGCTTCTTACCAAATTGACTCCATGTGTCCTTGGTTCTTTATCTCATGGAAAATGAAGTATTAGTTTAGAGGGGAAATGCTTCTCATAGCATTTCCTATGGCTTAATAGAAGACTTGATATATTACTAAAATGTGTTATGCCACCACGTCTATTGTTCTATATTACCTTTGTGTGTATTGAGGTGTACTTTGATGAACAGGTGAGCTCATTCTACTGTCCTCTTACTAATGGTAGCCATAGATGTGTTAGTGGGCAAAAATGTTGAAATAATTTTTGTGGGCATGTTCCCTGTTAATAGATCTACTGTGGAGGCATTACCTTATTTCTTTAGGCTGTTACTCAAACCTGTAATTTGCATATGTGACCCCCTCCCTAAGAAAAAATAGGGTGCATACGTATGATGTCATTTTTGTAGAGAGAGAAATTATCTATGGACTAACTCTGAATTAAGGAATTGTTTAAAAAAAAAACGCAAGGCTCATGAACTAGCACAGTCACTTGATCTCAGTGGCACTGCTTCTTCCACTTAAACCACAATTTAGAATATAAACACAGGCAACACCAGGGAGCCAGGGCATTCGCCTCACAAATAGACTTTATTCCAAACCTCAGCACAACATGTTTCGGATATATCTTCTCTTAAATAGCACCTGAGGAAAGATAAGATATGTCCAAAACATTTGCTGAGGTCTGGAATAAAGCCTATTTGTGAGGCGATTGCCCTGGCTCTCTGGTGTTGTCTGTGTTTATATTCTGAATGATTTTACTACTACCTTTAATACAATAAGTAGATCAATTACAAACCAAAATTAAAAGAAAGGAGAACACTTTTTGAGGTACAGTGAAGATTCTATACCAGAGAAGATCTTTTATTGAGAGTAGCCCCAGATGGATGAAAGATCGGGTAAAAAGAGGCTTCTTTTAAAAGTTTCAGGGGAAAAAAAGGTAATTGAGATACTCTGCATCAAGTTTAAGAGACTGGTAGAGATGGCAATATAAAAAGAACATAAATCTTTAGAACATCAAGGGACCTCCTGTTGCTCTTCTAGCCCATGGCCTTTCAGGGAGTGAGTACTTCCAGCCTTTCAAGTTTATACTTAAAGGGCGTGTCCAGACAAAAATAAGTGAGGCGTGTTAGCCTAATTAACCTCCAAAAGCTGACTTGTGTTTTAACCTTCCCTTGTTCCGACGATCCCATGCTGAGATCTACTTACACTTATTTCAGCTGATCCCTCGCCTGAAGTCTCACCTCTTGCTTCGAGATGGTTACAAGGGCACTCGTAATTGCCAATTCTGGGTATGGACTGACAGCCATTTGCTGTGATGTCACAGTCACACCATATCTGACAGTATATACCCGGAAGAAGGCAGGAGGCCTTATATATAAGTATATCTCTGCGTGGGATCATCGGATCAAGGTTAGGTTAAAATGCTTTTGGAGGGTAATTAGGCTACCAAGCCACACCTATTTTTTGGCTGTTATGCCCTTTAAACTTCATAGTTATTATTTCTTCTTCTTCTTCGCCTTTTTTGAGTTCTTTACAAATGTGCAGACATTTTTGTGCATTATTACGTAACTGTAATCAACAGGTGATTACATTCAGCTGTGTCACAATGCTTGTTCCCTCTCTGTATATGCTGTGAGTTTTGAAACCTGAACGCAATAAATACACACACACATTAATAGAGCTTTGTGCAGCCTATCAAGCCAAACTCAGTTTGTAATTAAAGGGTAAATGTGGTCTCCATACAAGTACCCTTTATTAAAATGAGCATATTCCTACCTTTAAAATGACTCCAGGATCATGCTACTAGCTGCAGGCTTTCTATAGTTACAACAGTATGGTGGTGTTTCCAGCTAGCGCATCACCAGCAACATTGCTTCCCCCCTTGCCTGAGGCACTAATCATGCACAGTTGTATCCTACTGCTGTAACAGAGCATCATCTGCTGCGTTATAAGCCCCACCTCCATGCTACTTAATCATTTTTAAAGCTAACAATAGGCCGTGAAAAAAGACTAGGTAAAGGAATGGAAATAAAATGGTTGCAGGTCTTTAAATAGCTTCAGCAAAGATAATTTTTTTTGGGGGGGGAGCTTCTTAAACAGCACATCATATGACATTTACACACTTCCTTGTTTATCCTGACTGTCTAAGTCTAATTTTTCAAGCCTATTACTTAAGACCCAGAGAAGCTTCTTTGAAAGGTATGAGGGATCTCTTTTAAATATTTTATTAAGACAACAGTTACCCTTTAAACATCTTTCTAGTACTGTATTTGTAATCAATTCACTCAAACATGGCAAACCCTTTTTATTAATAATAATATAATAAAGTATTGTAAAGGCAGGTAAGAGGCATGGATAAATTATACCGCACCACTTCTTCTTCAAAACATCTTTCTACTAGTTTAGATACAGAAATCTTCTGTATTTCCAGCATTAATTGACTTATAAAGAATTTAACTTTTTTGGCTACTAACAGTCGCTGTGTTTTTTGTAACTTTGTACTTTAGAATAGAATACATTTTTGCATTCCCATTTTATTTTGCATATAATATTGATATGTTGTTTTGTTGGTATTGGAGACATCTATCATATATAAGACTTGCTGTTCCATGTTCAAATATTCCTGTCCTCAAATGGAACATCCCTATCAAAATAACTATAGCAATACATCATTATGTTGGCTATGACAACTCTTGGTGCAATCAATGCTGGATGTCATACAGATTAATCATTTTCATAATGATTTATACTTTTCAAAAAGTTTGGCACTTATACAAACAAACATAAAATTATGAAGTGTTTTAATAAAATAAAGGGCTAGGCCACACTAGCACATTTCTCATGTGCTTATGAATGCGTTTCGCAATTGGTTTGCACACAAGAAACACATGTCCGGATTAGAGATGGGTGAAACTGCTAAAATCCACTCCGCCTGTGGATTTCTGAAAAAATGTGAAAATTTGCGGAATTGACCATTAAAGTCAATTGGAGAAAAAAATCTGCACCAATCCGCCTAAATAGAAGTTAAAATAGCAAAGATAACTTACTGTAAATAGCTCTTGGACCTCGGAAATGCTCTGGGGAACAGACCAATCTGATTGTAACCAATTCTGATTGAAAAAGAATCTTATTAGTTAGTATACCAATCAGATTCTTTCTGACATAATGTTAAAGTTTTAGAATTCTCCAGCTTAAAGCCCTTTGTTTGCAGCAGTGTGGCTAAGTGGTTAGCACTGATGTCTTGCAGCGCTGAAGTCCTGAGTTCGATTTCACCCTTGGACACATCTGCAAGGAGTTAGTATGTGCACTCCGGTTTCCCCCATAATGATAAAGACATACTGATAGGCTGTTTGTGTCAAATAAATGTACTTAGATTATAAGCTCTTCGGGGCAGGGCCTGATGTAAATGTATACATGTAGCGCTACGGAAGATGTTGGTGCTATATAAATCCATAATAATAATGTTTTCAAGGACTGCGGCACCATGCTGAAAGGCCGCTGAATCTGATTTCTGAAGTTAAAAAGAAGAAAGGTTTACATATTTTTCTAAATGCATTCCTTGCAACATATTTCTTTTCAGATTCTTACTCGGCTGCCTAATAGCTATTGTTTGTAAGCTCAGCACCTTAAGATTTCTCAAGACCCTTTATATATTTAAAGGGGAATTTCAGTGCAAATTCATATGCTTTTCAGAAAAAAGAGCAGTATTTCTCCATCCCAATGACCTTAATCTGCCAATTCAGCATTTTGTCTGTGTATAAATAAATGCAACCAAAATACTAACTTCCTGTTTGCAGGACCCCTAGTAGAGACCGTTATGGTCTTGCCCATGACCAAGCGTCTGGGTTGATTCAGTTGCTCAGTAGAGATCTGAACATCTTTGACCCATCTAACAGCCAATCAGTAAAAATTACTGTTAGAAACATTCCAAGGAAGTGTTGCATCCTGTGAAGAAGGAAGACTGTTAGAATCTGAAATGTCAGCTCACTAATGTCAACAGCAGGGAACAGCAAAGGGTATGAAATCAACTGATTTTTCAAAATGGGAGAGAATATGTAGAATAACTAAGAAGGCATTACACAAACTAACAATTTAACAAATATTGATGATTTCCACTGAACTGTTCCTTTAAGGATTAAGGACTTATAAGTCAGTTAGGATATTTGACCTTACTAATAGTAAATAAATAAATAAAATACTTCTGGTTGGATCAACTGGGAGGATTCTATTTGCTTGCACCTGTAACATTTTTTTACCAGTCTGTTCAAATAATTAGTATGTCATCTTAAATTTGTTTTCTACAGATATTGTTATTATTACAGATAGATTAACAAAATAGTAGACTTTTTTTTTCATACTATCTTGAATGTACACACGCAAGTCTATACTAATAGACCTTGCCTTTTCACTTTATCTCTTAGAAGGAAATGCAATGTTAATATTTATGGCTATAGTTATAAACAATTCATTCTGAATTGAGAAAGCCAGTCGGATGACTAGCGAAACGTCTTCAAGAACTACATTTCAAGTCCAGTTGATCTAATTGAATACAACAGATAAACCATGACCTGGATGAATGAGAACCTTCACAAGCTTATAAACAAGTTGAACTAAATCGCATGTTCAGATACTCCCATCATGCATAGCATAATATTTTATTGCTAAGTGACAGTTTAAATTATAAGGATATTAAAAGTGACTTTAAAGGGTATGTCCACCCTTAAATCACATTTTTAATATTGCCTTCCCCCTGGTTCCCCAGCCCCAACCGCATAGTTTTTATTTTAAAAAAGCCCCCCAAACTCTTACTTACCTCCCCTCTTTCCTCCGCCGCGTCACGGCCCTCTGATTGCGAGAAATGCAAGCAGAGGGGCGGGACCGGCAGCCGCGCCTGTGATTGGCTGAGCGGCAGCCAATCACGGACGCGGCTGCCGGCCGCTCACTTCAGCGGGAAGAGGAGAGGTAAGTAGGTTTGGGGAGCTTTCTTAATAAAAATTATGGTTGGGGCTGGGGGACCAGTGGGTTACTATACCAAAGGGGTTAAACGCTAGGGGGAGGGAGGGGGAGGGAGGGGAGAGAGCGGTGCAGTACACATGCCAAACTTCTCCCGGAGGCCAGGGAGGAGGCAGAGTCCTTTATGGACTCTGCTATCCTCCTGGTGGGCAGTTTTTTGGACTTAGGGGGGGGGACTACAGGAGAACCCTATGGAGCTGGGATGTTAGGTAAGGATTAAACTACACTACACAATGGGGCAGTAGTTGGGGGGATTATAGTTTTGGGGGTGGACATGCCCTTTAAATATCTGTATAATTTATATAAGTGGGTATGTTATCCATCCACGAAGAAACAATAGTGTCCTCTGCACTCGTACCAAGTGTGGGTGCTCACTCCTCCAAACAATCCAACCCTCAATGGATATTCACTTCAGGAATCACAATAGGATGGGTGGCACTCCAAATTGTAAATTTTATTTAATACAACCAAACCTCTCACAACGTTTCGGGGGGTACATGCCCCCTTCCTCAGGTGAGGAAGGGGCATGTACCCCCGAAACGTTGTGAGATGTTTGGTCTGTATTAAATAAAATTTACAATTTGGAGTGCCACCCATGCCTATTTGTGATTCCTGATGTTATCCATCCACTAATATTTAGTTTAAATATTTGCTTGAGATTCAGATGGAAGATTACATTTGGAGCACTTGGTTAATGTATTGATAGAAGAACTGAGTGTTTGCAATCATCAATCTACTACATATTTAGCTGGGTACACACTGCAAAAAGTTCTGTTGTTTCTTTAATGATCACACATAAATATATAAATTATATAAAAACTATAAGTACTAAAGCCTTGCCGCAAGAGGAAAGGAGGTCCCTGTCCCTCTAATTAGGAGGGTAACATACAGATACAAAGGAAAGGGTATACGTGCAGGAGTGAGACATATGCAGTGCAAATAAAACAATCATATATTCATATACTGTGTTGGTTACCATATAGGTAGGATGTAAAGGTAGATTTAAGCCTGCTAATAGAGGTTTCTTGACGTAAAGAGAGGGGAATAGAATTCCAGAGGATGGGAGCCACAAGAGAGAGAGGAAGCAGTACACATGGGGGGGTCAGTACGGGAGGTGGTTCTGTGATGATCAAAGGGTGCGGGCGGGAGCATATGGGGACACTAGAGAGGAAATATTAGTAGGTGCAGCAGAGCGAAGGGAGTTAAAGGTTAGGAGAATGATTTTGTATACAATGCGATGTTTAAATGGGAAGTCAGGTTGTTTTTCGGTACAGAGGAGACTTGAGATCCTGTTTATTAGAGGCCATGAAAGCATGAGCATGCATAAGTATAGCAGTAATCGAGAGGAACCTGTTGTTGCGAAGGAAAAATCGGCAGGTTTTGGCAACATAGTTAATGTGGATAGAAAAGGAGAGAGAGGGGACAGGACCAGGTTTAGGTGGGAAAATGATTTGTCCAGTTTTAGATTGTAGCAGTGTTGCGACATCCAGGAGGAGATGGCAAGGAGACAGTCGGAGAAACATGATTGTATGTCAGGAGTTAGCACAGGGGTGGACAAGTAGATTTGTGTACAATCTGCATATAAGTCATACTTGAAGCCAAAAGTACTAATTACATTTCCCAAAGAAATAGTGTAGTGGGAGAACAATAAGGGTCTAACAACAGATGCCTGCAGCACCCCCACACTAAGAGGAACTGGAGAAGAGGTGTTATTCACAAAAGATGCAGAGTAAGTTCCATTAAAGAGATAGGATAGAAACCAAGATGCCACTTCATTCCGAATATTCAAGGAGTGAAGTATTTGCATTAGGAGGGAATGATCAACTGTCAAGCAGAGGAGAGGTCAAGAGGGATAAGAATAGAAAAGTTACCATTGGCCTTTACAACCTGACGATCTTTCAGGTTGTAAATATTTTGGGTGTGTCCTGTTTTTGTTGAAAATATTTTGTCTGGGGGATGAACATATCCTTTAAATGCTGCAAATAAATTACTTTAAAAGTTTTATATTTGTAAAAGAAAGTGACTTTTCCTTTAAATAATTTAAAAAATGTTGGAAGTTTGTGCCTTTTTTTTAAATTTAACACTATTATTCCATTCTTCTTGCATAGTCCTTTACAGCAGCAAAGTAAATGAAAAGCAAAATGTGAAAGCCTTAACCTACATATATTTTTAATGCTTAATAAATACTATAGAGCACTTCAGTCTAGGTTGTGTTTTCCTCTCTGGGGTTGTCTTTAGATCTGTAAATAGAATTTTCCTTTTCTTTCTTTCTATGAGATCAATAAAAGCACACTATATTAGAGTAGAATTAAATAGATACATTATTTTGTAAACCATAACATAACACAGGCTCTTTGTGGGTCACCTTCCCAATTGTTACTGCAGGTATTAATGCAGGGTCTCTCTTGGATGGCACCAAATTTCCCTCTACTTTTGACTTCAGTAGGATTCTATCTTTTCCAATTCCGTGAAAGCAACGACAGAAAAAGGTCTTTAAAGGGGAACTGTGGTGTTTAAATAAGTTTATGCTAAAAGAAGAGCCCGATTAATACCTTTAAAACGAGCAACCAGGGACTTCTCTGAGTAGTACAGCCCAAGCATTGTGGAAATTACATTTCAGAAACTGGAGGAGTGGGAGGCTCCCATGATGCCATTCCAAAGCATCCTCTCCCCCTCTGCCGGCGACAAGCACAGCCGCACATTACCAAGTTAAGAAGCTAACCGGAAGTCCTACCCCTCCTCCCATCAATAGACCTGTCAGTTTCTATGGGCCAGATCCTCTCCGTGCAGGCTGTTCAGTGTCTAACACACATGTCTCTCCTGCTCTCTCACCCTGCTCCTTCTGTTTGCTTTGATCTAGTACTACACCACTCCTTCCTTTACACTTAACACTGCTTTTAGCCCAATCAGCTCCATAGTAGTTCTATGCAGAGATCGGGTTCCAAGCAGTGATAAGCTGTAAAGGAAGGAACGGTGCTGTACTAGATCAAAGCAAAAAGGTGGAGAGGGAGAAGTTGCCGTATATGCTCGAGTATAAGTTGATCCAAGCACAAGTCGAGGTACCTATTTTTACCTGAAAAATGACAAAAAACGGATTATAAATATAGTATAAACTCGAGTAGAAATTATGACCACTGCCTTCTGATTAATTATTGTTTTGAGGCTTTAGTTGCCCTTTAAATGGACAGCGGAATTCCCATACAGTTATCCCATACAGTAATAGTCAAATCCTGTACTGGTAAACTCCAATTCCTTGGCACTCCAGATGTTTGGAAACTACAATCCCCAGCATGCTTTAGTTGCTGGGAGATGTAGTTTCTAAACATATGGATATGGCTATTACTGTACTGCTATTACACTGCACCTGATTTTTTTTTCATATATTATTTAACCCAGTATAGGAATGACAAAGTTTGACCAAGTGAGTTTCACTCTAGGAGTCCCCTATATAAACAGTGCCACAAAAACTGGGAACCCACTCTGCATGCATTCCCCCACAGAACCTGTGTAAATCCAAAAACAAAAAGAAGCATTTCAGGCAATGACTAGCAGTGACTTTACAGTATTAATGTAGTAGTTACCCTTACAATTGCAGTCTGGAAGTCATCATGGAAGTTGCTCTCCTCACTGAGAGAGGCAGTGGGTAATGGTGCTCTCCCCGATTGCAGACAGGTTTTAAGTTAAGGTAGGACTTGACCCGAGTATAAGCTGAGGTTATCTTTTCAGGCTGATTTTTTATTTTTTTTTGTTCAATAAATTTTTTATTTTGCAAAATTAAATAGTGTATTGTCATTTTTCATACACATTTTGATTTATACATCAAAAAATAAATAAATAAATAAACAATAAAAAATCCAATAATATATATATATATATTATCATAAACATTTAACCATGTCTCGAGCGACATTTTTCATATCTTTTCGAATATCGATAGACAATATAACTAGTCTTCTCAAATTGTTGAACACCTTATCCATAGGAGCTTTAGACAGTCTTTACGCCCCCCCACTCCCAAGTCTCCAATTTTTAGCTATTTTGTGTGGGGTTCATTTTGAGTTCCCAAGGGGACCAAATTTTAGACCAGTTCTTAAGACTATTTTTCAAGGTAGCTGCCAGGTATTCGTTGGAGTGGATCCACCAGATTTTCTGTATCAACTTCGCTTTAGATGGGGGAGGGGATTTCCAAGTGTTAGCTAATGAGCATCTGGCTGCTGCACAGATATTTGATATAAGTTTAGTGGTATTATGTGTTGGTATTTGAAGGGGGCATATTCAATAGGGCGGTATAAGGTGACAATTTGAAAGGATGATCTAGCACCTCTGCAATCAGATCTTCAACATCATTAGAAACTCTTTACCTCCCAACACAATCACCAACAGTGTAGTTGGTCAGCTTCTATTCCACAATTTCTAAAACACATGGGGGAAAGAGCGGGTTAATCTTGTGTAGAAAATTTGGCGTTGGATACCAGTCGTACAGTATCTTGAATAATTTTTCTTTTATTATGATATTTGAAGTGCATTTTTGTGAGTTGACAAACATTCTTTGCCACTGCTCCTCACCCATCACAGTCTGGAGTCTTTTCCCATTTGTTTGTCTGTGAATGTTTCATTGGTGTGGGTTCTAGCCAATATTGAATATATCTTTGAGATAGTGTTTCGTAGTGATTTGGTGTTTATGAGAAGATTTTCAAATTTAGTGAGTGGTTTAAACGTTTGGCTGAGGCGTAATGTTGTTTCTGCGTATTGTAGATTCGTGTATAAGCATACCAGCAGTTGTCTGGCAGATTCCATTTTGCTTTGCCTCCTGCCATGGTATTAAAGATCCGTCTGTTTGCATAAATCTCGGATTCTTTCTATTCCTAGGGAAATCAAGAGTCTGCTGGTATACCTGAGAATTGTGTTGAGAAATATGGAGTGTAAAAAAGAGGGTTCGCTGGGAACTGAGATTAAGTAGCTTATAGTTTCGGTTGCAGTCGTCCCAGAATTTCAGCGTGTTTTGAATGATTTGTGGGGTGGGTTGTAATGTGGTTTTTCTGTCTTTTTTGTTAGTCCAAAATATTGTGGAGGGGTGGTATGGAGCCATTAGCCTATTTTCTATATCTACCCATCCTGTTTTCCCCTGGCCTGATACCCATTGTGTCAGCTGGGCTAGTCTAGCTGCTTTATTAATATTTAAAAAGGTTAGGAAGGCCAAACCCTCCATTATCTTTGTCTAGCCATAAATTCGAATCGGATTTGTGGTCTTTTGTTATTCCATATGAACTGTTTAATTTTGGCTTGTAGTGGGTTTAAATCCTGTTTTCTGAGTGAAATTGGAAGCGTTCTGAATAAGTATAGTAGTTTAGGTAGAACGGTCATTTTTACCGCGTTCACTCTTCCTATTAGTGACAGGTTGTATGGTGTCCATTGGGATAATAGATTGGTTAATTGTTTGTACATGGGGATATAGTTTACTTTGTATAGTAGTGATGTATCTTGACATATTTGTACCCCTAGATATTTGAATGAGGAATTGGCCCACTTAACCGAAAATTGTTTTTGAATTGTGTTTTTAGAGACTCTGAGATATTTATAGGGTATGCTGTAGATTTTGAATGGTTAACTAGGAATCCTGATATATCTCCGAATTTATTAATAATTTTGTAAAGTTCCGGGAGTGAGATTTCTGGATTAGCTAGGTATAGTAATGTATCGTCAGCAAACATAGATATTTTCGAGTGAACGTCTCCTGTATGTATACCTTCTATATTTGCAGATGTTCTAATTTGTGCTGCTAGGGGTTCCATACAGATGGCAAACAGCAATGGGGACAGTGGGCATCCCTGTCTTGTTCCGATTCTGATTTGTAGGGATTTAGAGGGATAGCCCATATTCCGAACTCTCGCTTGGGGTTTATTATAAAGATTGGCTAATATTGAGAGGTAATTGGTAGGAAATTTAAATCTTTCTAGAGTTTTATGCATATACCTCCAGTCTATCCTATCAAAAGCTTTTTCGATATGCAGTGATAAAGCAATCATTGGTGTATGTATTTTGAAATTTAGCTTGTTGTAGTATTGTTATAGATTTTCGAATGTTGTCTGCAGTATGGCGTCCCTTTATAAAACCCGTTTGATCGTGGTGTATAATTGATGGCATAATATTTTTAAGGCGATTGGCTAGGGTTTTGGCAATAATTTTCAAGTCAGTATAAATTAATGAGATTGGTCTGTAGTTGGCTAGTTGTGTGGTGTCCCTTTCTGGCTTTGGGATAACCACTATATGGGCCTCAAGCATTTCCTGCAGGAGTGATTCTTTGTTTTGAGCTAAATCATTGATTAAAGTGCATATCTGCAGTGAAGAACCTTGCTAAATTTTTTGTAGTATAGGTTGGTAAAACCATCTGGGCCGGGTGATTTACGTGTTTGAAAACCTCCTTAATTTCCTGGTGTGTGATTGGTGTTTGGAGTATATGTTGTTGGTCTTCTGTAAGCTCCGGTAGGTGTAAGTTTTTTAGAAAATTGGTTACCTGTGTGTCATTTATTTTAATTTTGTCTACTGTTTGTCCGTTGTATAGATCTTGGTCGTAGTCAGCAAATTTGTCAGCTATGTAGTTTGGGTCATAGTGTAAGGTCCCTGTGGCATCCCTCAGAGGGAGATATCTGTTCTGCGTTAGTTTATAGTTCAGCTTCCGGGCTAGGTAAGTGTCCAGTTTATTTGCTTTTGTGTAAAAGTATTGATTATTTATTCTGAGTGCCATTTCCGCTTTTGTATTTAATATTGAGGCTAGCTCCTGTTTTAATTTTCTAGTTTGGTGAGATGGTCCACTGAGTGCGATTTACTCGTTATTTGTTCTTGGGCCTTTATTGCTCTAATGAGTGAGTTTATATTTTCATTTCTGATGCGTTTTTCTCTCGCTGCTAATTGGATGAGTTTCCCCCTAATCACTGCCTTATGTGCTGTCCATAAGGTGGCTTGCGATATTTCAGGAGAGGTATTCTCCTTGAAATAGTTCTCAAGGGTGTGCTGTAGATCTTTGGTGTTATTTTCTTTTGCAAGTTTTTGCTTCATTAAGCCTCCAGTGGAAAGTAGGTCTAGCCTTAAGTATGTGATTGAATTGTATGGAGATATATGCGTGGTCAGACCATGAGATTTCGAGATTTGGGATTCTGCAGCTGAGGTAGGAGGATAGGGGAGACAAATGAGTAGTCTATCCATGAGAATGATTTATGGACCAGGGAGTAGAAGGTGTACTCCCTGCGTTGTGGGAAGGTTATTCTCCAGGCATCTATCAGATTGCATTCCTTAAGAAATGTGGTTAAATGTTTGCATGAAGATACCCCTTTAGTTTGTGGTTTCTGGTTTGATTTGTCTAGCTTAGCGTTTAGGGTAACATTAAAATCCCCCATCATGATAATGGGGCCAGAAGCAGTGGCAATAATCTTATTTAAGAGTTCTTGATAGAACACTTTTTGATTGGAGTTTGGTGCATAAACGGAAATTATTGTTAGTTTGAAGTTGTGAATTAGACCATTTAGTATTAAATAGTGTCCTCTTGGGTCGCTATAGTGGGATTCTTCCACCCATGAGAGATTTTTGTGGATCAGGACTGCTATTCCTGCTTTACCTGAAGCAGAGGAGGAGTAATAGTGAGTTTTATAGATATTGTTCCAATATTTAATTTCTCTTCCCCTTTTAAAGTGTGTTTCCTGAAACATTAGTATGTCTGAGTTCGATTTTTTTATGGTATTGTAGTGCTAGCTTACGTTTCTGTGGTGTGTTGAGGCCTTTTGCATTGTGTGATATTAATTGCAGAGGTGTAGCCATTTGTATAAAGTTGTTTTGAAATTACCAGATTCGTGGTTGGAGACCTAGCTGAGACTGGGTAGACTTATGGGATAAGCTGAGATTGAGATGGTGGTGGTGCGCAGGAACGGGAGCCCCGGACCAGGAGGCGACCGGGTGGTCACTGTCTCTGAAGAGCTCGTTAGAAAACTAAATCCACCTGTTGCTCGAGACAAAATAAAAACAACAAAACTTTATAATAAATAAACAGAGGTTGTAAACAGTGGCGAAAATAAACTAGTAAAAAGGAACAATAGACCAAATTAAAACAAAAAGAAATGGAATATTATAATTGGAGACTATTCCTTTATAGATCTCCGGGGTGAGAATTAACTGCTCCTCACTTTAAAAATTTAACTTTGGCAGGTTTTATACCTGACTAAATAGGGGGGGGGTCTATCACTTTTCCAAGTGCGAGTGTAGTGATTTGGTTTTATTTTTTGCTCCCGGTGGAGGTCAATTGTTTGTCTGACCTTTAGGAGGTTTTGCAGAACTTCGTTATTACTATTAGTTGGATTTTGAATATATCCAGGCACAGAACTTTATCTTGTAGTCAGTTAGCTAAGACCATTACTAGCATATTGAATTGAGTTCCGCTTTTCAGTGATAGGTGGCTGAATATCTGGGTTGTTATCAGAAACATCTATATCTCCTTTCGACCAGTTTTAGTCCAGAAAGAGGGGATTTCATCATTTAACTTAGTAGTTATTCACATGCTATATCTTTGTAATGAGGTATGGGAGGGGGTATTGATACTACTTAAAAATATTCTGTAGCTATATTGGGAGATAAAAAAAAGGGGGGGCGGGATTTGTTGTAGCAGTTTTTCCTTGTGGACTTAACAGCGCTTGTTTTACAGAGGGCAGGTAGGGATTGCCAAGGGGGTCTCCCACTGTTATTGTCCGAGGGTCATTTGCTTGCAAATTTTTATCCCCCCTCCTCTGGTTATATGCTGGTGGGGGGGGGGGGGCAGAAGGGAACCTGGGATTGTTCTGTCTACCTTAGGATCAACATATTCCTTATATATGACTCTTTCTTTTCCTTCCCCTTTTTCCCCTCTTTGTCCCTTCCCCCCCTTTTCCCCCTTCCATCCGTCGGTCTCAGGGCTTGTTGTAGGCCTCTTGATTCATTACCAACCCTATATACTGTTCGCTTGGATATCTGCTACTAAACCGATAAAGGTCTATCCTGTGGTCTGTGGTGCTTGTGTCTATGACCTGGGGCTACACCAAAATTCTCCTTATATCTTTTTAAGACACTTATGGCTATTACATTTCGTTAAACTGTATAAAAGTATTTGAGCAATTCACAGCAACATTTTTAGAATAAAGAATTGTATAAAACTTTTTACAAAATTTTAAGTGATATGCTTAGCTTACAGAGGTCCCAGTGTTTGTGCTTAGCGTTCATAGGTATCGACTGGGGGGCATAACGCTTCTTCCCTGCTTATCTCCCTTTGGATCTTAGCAGTAGGTGCGGGTGGGAGACCAGGAGTCGTCCTAACTAAGCATGAAATTGAAGATTATTGTCCAGTACAATTCTGTCAAGCCTTCGAGATTTGATGAAGGTTCCCTATGGGTGTGCCATAGGAGACTGTGGTGCTTGATGATGCCATCAATGGTGCATAAGAGAAACTGTAGACCGTTTGCCGAAATTCCTACCGCCAGGTCGGCTGTAATGAGGCTCGCCTGGCCTAGTTGTCATTGCCAGTCTGGTCTCTGGTTTGTCTCCTGTCTGGGTCTTGGGATTTCTTGGATGAGCGCCACTGCCATCCCGCTCTGCCAGATAATTGTTGGACGGGGATTCCAAGTCTTTTTAGGAGATCCTCCCACTCTTCCGGATGCGAGATTGAGAATTGGCGACCATTTTTTGAAACGGTTATTTTAAAGGGGAAACCCCATCTGTATCTTAGATTGTTTTTTAATAAGATAACGATTAGGGGTCTGAATTCCCTCCGACGGGCCAATGTCGCTGGGGATAAGTCTTGAAAAAATTGTACCTGAATATCGTTGAGCACTATTTTGTCCAAGTTCCTTGCTGTTTGCAGGATTTTTTCCTTTATTTGGAAAAAATGTGGTTTACATATGTCTCTGGGGGGTTCGGTGTCCAGAGGTTTGGGTCTTAATGCCCGGTGGGCTCTGTCCATAATAAAGTTTTGGGCCGGTTCCTCCGGGAGCAGGCGGCTGAATAGTCGGGTCAGGAATTCCTCAATATCTGTTATTTTTTCAGGAATACCCCTAATCCTAAGGTTCCCCAGTCTTGCCGTGTTCTCTGCCTCCTCCTGGTGTTCTTGAAGGAGGAATATGTCTTGCCTGATTTCCCGGAGCTCCTGTTCCGTTTGCTGTGCTTGTTGGGAGCTCTGTTCGGCAGTTTGTTTCAATGAGGCCACACGGTCCCCCAGGTTGGTGATCTCCTGTTTGACCTCCGCAATTATTTGGAGTTGAGATGTTTTGATTGACTTTTGTATATTGAGGTATAAGTCCTCTAAGTCCTGTTTAGTGCACGGGGCTTTTTGGAGGGGATCTTTTGGGTCCGTTTCGACGCCATCTTGGCTGCCTCGTGGAGTGTCCGTTTTAGTAGCAAAAAAGTCGGGCATTTCATCTTTTGCCTGGTTCCCTTTGTTTTTGGGGCCCATGGTAGATGGCTGCTGTTGGTAAAGGTCGTTTGCAGTAGGTTTTTGTGTGGATTAAGGTCTTTTTATGGCTTATTATTGAGATTCCACCCCAGTTGTGGTGCGACCGCTCACATCTCTGGTCAGACTCCGCCCCTCAGGCTGATTTTTAAACCTGAATACCTCGGCTTATACGCGAGTATATACGGTACGTGGAACAAAAGCAGACTGAGTGGGAGAGAAGGGAGAGATGAGCAGGGAAGGAAGGAGCTTAAAATTCGATCTCTGTATGTAACTGCACTAATATTATTCAGTCAGCACTCACTATGTACAGTACAGCTGATTGTACAGTAGTGTGCCCTGTCTCCCAGATAATATCACTAGAAGTGAGGGAGCCTAGTATGGGCACAGGAAGTGTCCATAACAGACATGGCTGCTCCCAGAGCCTAGAAAATAGAGGAGCAACTGGACATGAAACCAAGAGGGTTAAGTCAATAAGTGAGACCAATAGGATGCCAGAGGGGTAAGTGCACCCTTAGGAACATATTCAGAAAAAAAAATTTGCACCACAGTTCCCCTTTAAAAATGCATCTTCATTTTAAATTTTAGGGATATGTTTTACCATAAACAAATGTTTTCTGGGAGCATTTATTCTAGTTCATCTAAATATGTAAAAATATGTTCATGTTTCAATGAAAATATCCTGTTCAATGGTATGCCCATCTAAAATGTAAAATTGACTATCTATAATAAATATATATATTCTACTGCTTACTAAAATAATCCTATTCTGTATCTTGCCTTATATATTGACCACTAGATAGAGGGACTATAGGTCCAACGTGTGAGTGCCTCCATAATTCCTCCCTCAGAAACATGAACATCAGAAGGCAAAACAAAATTGAGGGTTGCACTCCAAAAGTGATGACCCTCCCCCGCAGAAAGGGGCATCTACCACCCCGAAACATTGTGATTTGATGTGTGGTCACTAATAAATCATTATACTTTATTTGGAGTTCACCCCTCAATTTTGTTTTTGTCTTCCATTATTTATTGAGCCTTTTTTAACAAAGTAGTGACAGATATTGACACGAGGTTAAATTAAGAAAGTTGGCACAACATTATATATGTATTTGTAATATAGAGTAAATCAGTAGTGTATATTGTAGAGAGCGCATACTGTTATTCTTCATTTGTGTACTACCTGTAGTCAATACTGGTTTACAAATAAAATAGAACTGGCATCAAATTTAAATCCTAAGATATCATTAACAATGTTCCCTTTAAACTTTGCATACATTTGCACACACAAACCTTAGCAGGCTTTGTGCGCATGTAAAAATAGAATGTATGCAAAAAAAATGCGAGTTAATGCATTATGCTGCACACTCAATTTTTATTTTATTTGCTCAGATTATACAGTATATACAATATAATATACACACTATCTGTGCACACAGACATTAACAATTAGAGGGAACATTGATTCTAAACCACTATGGAAGGAAGATATAGATGCCCTAAATGTTAATTTAATTGATCTACAACTAAATGTTGAAAAGCCCTTTCTGCTGTTTACATATACACTCTCTCATTTCTCTGTTGCTGTCCTGTTGTAAGTCTCCAACTGGAGAAATATATGTAATTTTAGGTACTTCAAATGGGGAAAAAAAAGCTTTTAAAGGGAATGTCCACCCCCAAAACTATAATCCCCCCAACTACTGGCCCCACCATGTAGTGTAGTTTAATCCTTACCTCACATCCCAGCTCCATCTGGTTCTCCTGTAGTCCCCCCCCAAAGTCCCAAAAACTGCCCACCAGGAGGCTAGCAGGTCCATATAGGACACTGCCTGCTACCTGGCCTCCCGGAGATCTTTGCCATGCGTACTGAATCCCTTCTCCCCCCTCCCTCTCCCTCCCCCTCCCTCTCCCTCCCGTTCTGCTATCCCTCCCCCTAGCATAAAACCCCTTTTATACACTATTCCCCCATGTCTCCCAGCCCCAACCGCATATTTTTTATTTTTAGAAAGCTCCCCAATCTTTTACTTACCTCTCCGCTTTCCTACGAGGAAGTGAGCTGCCGGCAGCCGCGTCCGTGATTTGCTGCCGCTCAGCCAATCACAGACGCGGCTGCCGGTCCCGCCCCTCTGCTTGCATTCCCTCGCAAACAGAGGGCCGGGAGCGCGGCGCAGGAAAGAGGGGAGGTAAGTAGAGTTTGGGAGGCTTTCTAAAAAAAAAAAATAATGCAGCTGGGGCGGGGAGCCCAGGGGGGATAGTATATCAAAAATTTCATTTTAGGGTGGACATACCCTTTAATTACAAAAGCAGATAAACATGTATTGTTGACATGACTAATCATTTCCTTCTCGTTTTCCTAGTAGTCTTTTAAATCAATGTCAACATTTAAAGCATCATTCTGAAATCATGTTATGAGACATTTTACTTTGGTAATGCCTTAGAAAACAAAGTTAATAATATATTAGATGTTTGTGCAGCTGTTGGCAGTGGGAAGCTATTTATCTCTTCTGTTTAATACATACATTTTTATAATATACAATTGACTTAAAAGATTAATTTTCTTTTAAATTCAATTAATTTAAACATTTCCAAACTACTGTATCTAACCCAACATTTACAAATATGACCATTAGACTCCATAATTTTCTATGCAGTATGGCACATAATCCCATGAATTCCATGTTTTTATTTAAGGCCAACTAAAGGTAAAAAATAAACCTTGCTCTCAAAAACTATTCTTCTGTGAGTAGTTTTACTGTATCTGGAATGGTGACAGAGTTTTGACAGTTGGAATGCTGTGTGCAGGCTTGACAGTTGGTTTGTGGTAAAAATGGTCAGATGGAAGTGGGAGTGGTTAAAAGAGGGAGGGGGGGGATACTGCTCCTAAACAAAATGTGTGCTGGATTGAAGGCATGCAGCAACCCATGCAAATCAGAGTAAATATAAAATATATAGAATTATAAATTAGGATGAGGCAAAGTAATTTTTTCAGTATAGTGTCCCTTTAATGGTGTCAAAATGGCAAACCACCCAATGAAGTGTTAGGAACGTTTTACCATGGTTTGCATTTGTACTGAAAATGTAAGTTTATCATTTTAGCTTTATACATCCACATTACCTCAACCTCCTTTGAGCCAGGGAAAAAATTGTACAAACAAGAAATCATTTATTTGCTGTTCATGTTCACTAAACCCTGAAAATTCATTAAAACAAAAGGCAAACATAATTTTTTCTGTGCAATATATTACCAATAAAATGTAATTTGTATTTGAATTTATAACAATTATTTCCCAGGGCTTAATATAATTCATGTTTAGGGTTTATTCTGTGAATATCTCTTTAATTATATTACCATACTATTTCTGCAAGTACAGTAACACTTTTATTTTCTATTTCTATGACAACAGGATTATTTTGTAAATTATTGACATGGGAAAAATATTTTCTTAAAAAGAGCAAAAAAATTGAAAATTCCACCATAAAAAATATTAGTTTTACCTTTTGCAGTAATTACAACAAAACAACATAAGTGGTAATGCATAAGCATTTCTTTAGAATTTGACTATACATTCATGTCTCCTGGACGTTCTTCTTCCACTATCCATACACATTGTTGGACCGATAGTCCGATCTTCAAAAACCATCAAACAAACGTGTGTACATAGCCTTACTGAATTATACATTGCAAAACCAAAATAGTCCATTCCCTGATGTCTGGGGGAACAACCTTACATGCTATATTATTGGCCTAAAGTTGTTTGTTGGCTGCTTCAGCTAAAAATGATCTTATATGTGTAACTGATTTAAGGCATTAGCTACATTTGTATAAACTATAAAGGTTCTACTAAAATGCCCTTCCTCTTCTAGATCACTGTATGTGGAATGTGTAATGAATATGTTTTTAAAAGGGAAATTATATTGCCATTCTGCTTGTCATAGTGAGTAATAAATAGCAGGATAAACATGTAGGCAGTGAAATTGCAGTGTTTATGTTTGTACATTATTGATCTATAAAGATTTAAAATGTATTATTATAAGTCTGTGGCTGCATTAAAGGACCCCTGGAAAAAATTAAGTATTTCAACTGACAGAAGTCGTTTTAATGACATGGCTGTTTGGTTTTAGCTAACTGGAGCAGGGAGGAATATAATCAATCATTATAGCACATTTCTGTGTGCATTTTAGTAGTCAATAACAAATGTTGAACAGACTATCAAGGTCATTGTCTAGTGATGATAAGAACGATTGGTTTCAGGGTTTAACAGTCCTACAAGTGCTTAATATAAAGAGCCATGTCTGTTCCCTGGAGCTCTGTTGTGCAGCCAAGCAGCATCAGAAAAGAAGCAGCTGCAAAGGAAGAGAATTCTGCATTATTATTGTTTTTTTTTCTTATATGAAAAAGCCATTGACCATATGCTCCAACAGAGTAATTGAGGCTAAAATGATTTCACTTGTTCATATTGTTTAGTGAATACTTTACTCAGTGTGATTAAATAAAAAAACACATCCTGTAAAAAGTGCCACTGTAATAGAAAATAAACAGAACAGTGCACCAAAAACAGCGGTCGGCTCCCAGGTGCAACTGCACATCTGATGTAGCAGCTCCTGGAGTATTTTGATTCGCTGTAAATGTTTATAGGACTTTAAACGCTGATTTCTAAAAAAGTCTTGCAAAAGTTGCAACTATGGATGTATTTCATCACTTTCGGTGGAAGTATACCAACACTTTAACATTACTTTAGCCTCATTTTTTCCATACCAGCCAGTGGTACTTCACCCGCAATATGTATTATAGGTGCATTATATAGACCTTTCATGTTATTTTATTTGTTTTTTTTTAATAACAAATCTTATTTTTCCTATGAGAGATGTAGCTTCATCCATCCACTCTGGATGAAGCAGGAAGAGGGGTTTTGCTGGGGGGCCAAGTGATTCCTAGTTGCATCACAAAGCTTGGACATTTATTTTTGGTTTTTTTGTGCTTTTTAAATCAAGTATAATAAAAAGTCTGTGCCCTGTACGTTTTTAAAGTTTTATACAATTTATTCATCTACAGCATTTAGTTTACAAGTGCCTTTTGGGGGGAAATTACACGTATTAAAGTCACATTCCTGCCAAAAGCCATGTAAATTGTTTGCACTGCAATTGTAACAATTCACAGTACAAGCCTATTGATTAGCTTAAACTCATTTTACTAAGGTGTTTATATCTGTAGTCTTTCAGGCAGGAAGTGACCTTGATGATAATTTGGTATGATTGCTCCAGCTATCCATTGAAAATCATAAGACCGACACGCACTGTTACTTAGACCAACCTTTTTTTGGCTAAAAAATCTGGCATAATCATCCGCCACAGTAATTTGGGTCAATATTTTTGTCCAATGTCCCTCAATATTATGTTTGGCAGCCGATTGGACTGAAATATCGACTCATTGCTGCAATATTTTCATGTTCCTGTAATGTTATTTTTTTTTATTGTAAATTACTTTATTTAAACTAAATATTGTTTTGATAGAAGGTTGTGTATGAGCTTTGCTATAATTGTATTTAGGTGCTAAAATTCATTAACTGCACATTCATCTTGTATGTTTTTAAGGTGTTGCTCATGGAACAATTTTCTGGGTGACTACTGTACTATATTAGCTTTGCTTACCAAACACTTCTATAAATAAATAGATCATTCATAGAACTGCACAGTGAACATGTGCTATCAATCACCTTAACATCTCAAATACTATTGCTTTCACACATGTTATATTAGCATGCCTTTCCTCAGTATGATTACCTCATTGTTGTGTTTTATCTATGCATGTGGATTATTGTGCCCCCCCCGAAATGTAGAGAGTAGCTAGCCAATTTGTTTGGGTTTGGTTGTATACCAGCACTTATATACATCCAGTTAAACAACTCTGATTAATGATATCTGCATTATCTGCTGTTATGTACGTCTGCGCATGCAGACCCAATTAATTATGCATTAAATAATACAGTTGGAAGATGCATAAAGGAAATAATTAAAGGACAAGTCCACCCTACAAAACTAAAGATTTAACCCGCTACTGGCCTTCCTTTGTAGTGTTAAAAATCCCTACCTTAGATCTGTGCTCCTTATGGTTCTCCTGCAGTG
Organism: Hymenochirus boettgeri; assembly: GCA_019447015.1. Lineage (NCBI taxonomy): Eukaryota > Metazoa > Chordata > Amphibia > Anura > Pipidae > Hymenochirus > Hymenochirus boettgeri. The sequence continues at coordinate 334,937,300 of CM033469.1, forward strand.
ACTGTTCAAAGTTTAAGAATATTATGAGTAGTAGGTGTCTGCGAGTCATCCAGATTGTCATCCAGATTGTAAAACAAGCCCCAAAAATATACTTCCTCCCTATGTTCCCGTGGCTGTCTGCATAGCCGGCAGCCGCGTCTGTGATTGTGTGACTCTCAGCCAATCACAGACGTGGCTGGTATGAACTTTGTGAGGTTCATACCAGTGAAAGCTGTCCCCAAATGTACTTACCGGCCTTCGTTCCCTTGCTGCCTTCTGCTTGTCTTACATGTGATTTCCGTGCTCAGAAGCAAGCAGAAAGGGCCGGACCGGCAGCTACTCCTCTGATGTGTAATGTCTTAGGCAATCACAGGAGCGGCTGCAGGACTCTGCCCCTTTTGCTTGCTTCCGTGCACGGAACAAAGGCTGGTAAGTACATTTGGACAGGTTTCACTGGTATACATTTTGCAAGGTCAAGGTTTTAGGGGTTCCCTACAACATACAACATTTTTGTTTGGGGGGGTGGACATACCATTAAATTTGATAGAATAATCTTTTACTAAATCCTAAATTGTCAATAATCCTTAGTTGTTTTTAAAAAATGTAATGGTTTAATCCCACTTAAAAGGCAATAAATGTATTCTAGACTTCTATAATTCAGAACATTATAAGAAGTGCAAAGTTTTGTAAAAGTTCTTAATCTGCAGTAACCATTCAGATGTTTTCAAATGTTTTCTTACTGTAGTAGACCAGTAAAAATGTTAGGGCTAGGGTTGAGGCAAATTAACAGCTTAGGCAAATTTTAGCACCTCTTATTGAATATGCTTGTGGAGGTTCTCATTCATCCAGGTCATGGTATATCTGTTGTATTCAATTAGATCAACTGGACTTGAAGTTTAGTTCTTGAAGACTTGTACAAGAATCTGTGGCAATTATGTACCCTGGAAAATCCCAATTAGCATATCACAGCCAGGTGTTAAGGGTGTGATTGCATAGTGGCTAAGAGGTGTTATAGGAACGCCCAGGGTAAGGTGTCAAAACAGCATTGTACATGGCTGACAGTTGGTGTCGAACCCCCCCACCTCTATTTAGGCTTGGTTTCTTTATTTTCACATAAATGGCCTCCTTGACACCTCTCTTGAACCAGTCACGTTCCTTTGCCAATATGCTAACATTATAATCTTCAAAGGTATGTCCTTTATCCTTAAGATGCAGGTACATGGCTGAGTCCTGACCCGAGGAATTGGCTCTTCTGTGCTGGGCCATACGTTGATGCAGTTGCTGTTTGGTCTCCCCCACATACAAATCAGAGCATTCTTCACTGCACTGCACTGCACTGTGTATATGATGTCACTTATTTTGTTTCGGTATTGGGTCTTTCAGATGTACCAATTGCTGCCTCAGTGTGTTGTTTGGTTTAAAGCAGACAGGGATACAGTGCTTATTGAAAATTATCCTTAATTTCTCTACTACATATGGGATGACCATGTTCTTTCTCCTGTCTTGCTTGTCCCATACACTGTATGTGTTTGTGTTCTTTTCTTTCCTTCTAGTTCTTTTGACAAAGGCCCAGTCTGGATATCCACAAGTTTTAAGGGCGCCTCTGAGATGTTTCATTTCTTTATCCTTCGCCTCTGTGCTAGTGGGGATGTTCTCAGCTCTGTGTTGCAGGGTTCTGGTGACACCCAGCTTGTGATCTAAAGGGTGGTGGGAGTGAAACATCAAATACTGATCTGTGTGTGTTGGTTTTCTGTAAACCTCTACTTCCAGTGTACCATTCTCCCTGACTTCTACCAAGCAGTCCAAGAAAGCCAGTTTGTTGTTTTGTACCTCTTCCCTTGTAAATATGTTTTGGTCTACCGCATTAATGTGTTCTGTAAAAGCTTGTACTTCCTTCTGGTGGATTTTAACCCAGGTGTAATCCACATATCTGAACCAGTGGCTGGGTGCTATGCCCTTAAAGGTTTTAAGCGCCTGTTTTTCTACCCTCTCCATCTAAAGGTTGGCCACAATGGGTGAAACTGGAGATCCCATAGCATATCCACGTTTTTGCTTATAGAACATATCCCGGTATTTGAAATAGGTGGTATTGAGGCACAAGTCCAGTAAGGAACACACCTGTTCTGGGTTGAGATCAGTTCTGCTGGTAAGAGTGCTTTCTTGGCCTAGCCGTTTTCTCACCATGTCAACAGCCTCCTTAGTGGGTATACAGGTGAAGAGAGATGTCACATCATAGGACACCATAGTTTCTTCTGCACCGGGTACTATATCTTCAATCTTGTTGGTTAAATCCTGAGAGTTCTGGATGTGATGCTTAGAACTTCCCACCAATGGCCCTAAGATGTTGGCTAGGTATTTTGCCACCTTGTATGTTACAGAGTTGATGCTGCTGACAATAGGTCTTAGTGGTGCCCCTTCCTTATGTATCTTTGGGAGTCCATATAAGCATGGATGTGCCTCACCAGCGTAGAGGCGATGATACATTGCTCGATTAATGGCGCTATCCTTTTAAAGCTGTTGAAGTAAGTCTATGACTTTTTTCTTGTAACGGCTGGTGGGATCCCTTGTTAAGGCCTCATATGTGTTATCGGCCAGGAGCATGGTCACCTTAGCATGGTAGTCTGAGGGGGAGTACCACTGTGCATCTTCCCTCGTCTGCCGATAGAATGGTGATACTGGAATTTTTCTTGAGGAATGTTAAGGCTCTTCTTTCCTGTGTGGTCAGGTTCGATGAAGCAGTTTTAGCACTGGCTAAGGCTGCAGATACCTTAAGGCGAAGTTGTTCTGCCTCACTCTGTGGTACCTTATTATTGTGGATTAAGGCTTCTGCGGCTGCTATAATATCCACCACAGGGATGGCTTTAGGAGTGATGGCAAAATTCAAGCCCTTAGTGAGGACTTCCATTTCTGGCTGGATCAGGGTCCTGTTAGACAAGTTTCTCACCCATTCCTCCTTGTTTGATGAAGTGACAAAGATGACTGGTTCAAGAGAGGTGTCAAGGAGGCCATTTATGTAAAAATAAAGAAATCAAGCCTAAATAGTGGTGGTGGTGGGGTGGGGGGTTCGACACCAACTGTCTGCCATGTACAATGCTGTTTTGACACCTTAACCTGGGCGTTCCTATAACACCTCTTAGCCACTATACAATCACACCCTTAACACCTGGCTGTGGTATGCTAATTGGGATTTTCCAGGGTACATAATTGCCCCAGATTCTTGTACAAGTCATTCTGAATTGAGAAAGCCAGTCGGATGACTAGCGAAACGTCTTCAAGAACTAAACTTCAAGTCCAGTTGATCTAATTGAATACAACAGATACTCTTATTGAACAAACCTGTGAGTCTTGTATATTGAGCATTTTAGGCTGCTGATTTAGAAAACAGACATCAGGTAAAATAGATTAATTATAGTCAGGAAAATGTATAATACACTGGGTGGATGAATAAATATAAAATAGACTAGAAATAAACTCCAGTTCACAAGAATTGGACAGCTCACTGTGTTTGTTTTGATTGAGCTGAGATTTTGATAGGCCTGTAATTTTCAAAGAAAAATATTTTGAGTCCTTTCTTTAAACTACATGTAAAGTAATTGAAATAGCTATGTATGTATTATATCATTTAAATCTTTTGCCTGATAGATGACTTTCTCTGTCCAAGAACTGGGATAGAATTTTATGCAGGAACAGTCAGGTGAAAGGAACTATCTCTGTCATCTGAGGTGAGAGATGTTTTTACCAGCGCAATGTCTCTTACTAGGAAATTGAAATTCTTTCTTTTTCGATTGACAAGCTGCAATCCTTAGATAAATGGAGCTTGAAAGGCAAACAATTTAAAGCTCTCTTTACAGAAGACAAAAATAATTTTCATGTTTTTTGTGCATTTTGTAGCTGTAACTTGTCAAACCTATACATTTATATTTTGACTGCAATACAGGAATGTGGTTGTCAAGCACCCACTTATAATAGGCTAAAAACATGTATTGACAATATTTGACAATATTTGTGTACATGTGGGCTCTGTTATGTAATAAACAAGGCTGATTCAATGAGGGAGTAAAACAAGAAATGCATTTGATTGTGGTGGGGGCAGTAAGTAAAATCAATGCAAAAAAGCTAAATCAGAGTCCATATGTACCGTAAAACTCGAGTAAAACAGAGGTTTTCAGGCTTTAAAAAAAGCCTGAAACTACCTCGGTTTATACTCGAGTCAGCCATCTCCTACCTTGTCCGCCGGCCGCGCGATCCACATCTCGCTCCCACAGCCTCTGCGCATCCGGATGATGTCACTACCCGGTGCCGCAAAGTGAGAAGCACCGGGTTTTGACATCATCCGGATGCGCAGAGGCTGTGGATCGAGGATGCGGATCGTGCGGCTGCCGGACAAGGTAGGATAAACTTTTTTTACACAGGGACACAAGTGGCAAATACTTACAAATAGAGTAAAACCTTCTTAATTTGTGCACTGTATGCACAAATAAGGAGGATTTACCCCTATTTGCAAGTATTTGCCACTTAAGATGTTTGAAAACTACAACTCCCGCATGCTTATTGCTGGGAGTTTAGTTTTCAAACATCTTAAGTGGCAAATACTTGCAAATAGGGTAAATCCTCCTATATTTGTGCATACAGTATGCACAAATAAGAAGGTTTTACTCTTATTTGTAAGTATTTGCAACTTAAGATGTTTGAAACTACAACTCCCAGCAATAAAGCATGCTGGGAGTTGTAGTTGTCCAAACATCTTTAGTGGCAAATACTACCCCCTCGGTTTATACTCGAGTCAATGTGCTTTTCCTTCTTTTTTACCTAAAACTAGGTACCTCGGTTTATACTCGGGACGATTTATACTCGAGTATATACGGTATAAACCTCTACAGAGGAGAAAAAATGCTTTTAGTGCTCATCTTTCAAAATTTATAGGGAGTGATTCAATATGGCCCAATTCCATCTCAAAACCCATGTTAACCCTAAGAAATTTCGGGTTAACGTGGGTTTTAGATGGATTTTAGAGCACAGCGCCATTTCCAAATGTTTTTGGAAATAACGCTGTGCTAACGATCCAAAACCCCTACCATTAAGTTTTATGCTACTTAACGTACCGGAAATTAACAGTACTGGTTGTGGAGCGCTCCTTACCTTAGCCCGATCCCACCATTTATGTCAGTTATTGTATCATGGGATCAGCTAATGTAAGTAACGTGGCTTTAGATATTGGATCTCCCTGATAGTGTTCAGTTAATTTTTATTCAAGATTTTTTTTTTTTAACATTTTTAAAATATTATACTAAAGTGTTGTCTGAGACTTACAGTACTTATATTGGTCAAGTGAATGGTAGAAAAGGCAATAGGTATTAGGAAATAGCCGTTTTATAAAATTTTTCAGACTTTGGCCTGATCAATCCCCCATTCAGTGGGAACACTAGCAACTGTCAGACCAAAAACAATTTGTTTAATGATCAGTCTTGCTGGTGAATCATGGCCGTTCATGGAGGAAGAACTATATAGTTTTTATTAATGTATTCTCTCTACCAAAAAGTTTTGAGACCTTTTTAACCTCTTAACCTAAATCGGTATTTTCATAAAATTTGTCAAATTTTAGGCCCAAATGATCCCTGGTGTTATATTTTGGTTGTAAGAGATATATACACTTGAGATAATTAGCCTTTTCAGATTTTTTTGCACTTATTGGTGTAGCTTCTTGCTTTATGGCAAGGAAAAAATATTTTACTTAATAATCAAATGTTTAAAAGATGTTTATGATGTGCTGTTTTTATGCACATAAACAACCAATCCTGTTGCAACCCACAGATTGGCACAAAACTGAATGTTCAGTGTGTAGCAAACAGATACCTAGTTAAACAAAGTGCAACAGGGATGCCCGAGGGATAGCCGAGTGATACAGCAATCTTGATACATTATTGCTTTTTACTAAAAAGGTTATTGAATACAATTCTCCGCTGGCGGAAGCGCGGGATATTTTGCTAGTACCTATAATAACTGGCATTGAATACAATACGTTACTGTTAGCATAGACTATAAAAAGAGTAACTTGTTAATAGACAAGTGCTGAATGAATATATTCGTTATGAAGCTGCCAGTTCTGAAGTTTGCCACTTAAGCACACAAGTATGAAGTCTCATGAAGGATCTATTGGGGAAATGTAGTTAGGTACCAATGTTGTCCTAAAGGCCTAAAATGGGTTGTCAATCTTTTATTTTGGGCTCCTACAGAAGTGATGTCCAAACTGTCTTTTAACATTTCAGGAATCACATACCTGTAGTGTCTAGATTGAATGAACAATCTTTCACTAAATGTTAAATTAGATTAAACAAGTCCTAAAGCATAGCACGATAGAAACAACAAGAGGCACAGTCCTAAATTCCAAACAGAAGGAACATTGCATGGATTATCACCCCCACTCTGTTACTTGTTCACCAATAGGCTATCAGAGGACTCCTGACACCTTTGAGATTAGGAGAAATAAGTTTCATTCAGCGGATGGAAAACATTTTTTATAGTGAGAATGGCGAAACTATTTGTTATGCAAATTCATTTTGAATAGCTTTACAGTGGCTGGATAACTTGATAAAACATAAAAAACATGTGAGAATTATCTATTAAATATATAATATAATATATATAATATATATATTATATATACTTTTCCAATTGTCATTTGAAATCGGTAAGGTATCGCATATGTAATCTGATTTCCACTGATTCTTTTTTTTTTTTTTTATAAGAAGCAAATGCAGCCTTTAGTTTTACTTGTAAGGAGTATCACTCTTCTGGATCATCAGTATTGCCTTAGGCGCAGAGGTGACATGAGAAGATTTGCAGATGTAGATCCTAGATAGAAAGCTATAGAGAAAACATCACAAGATACAGTTATAGCAGCTTATAAGAATATAAAGATACTAATATTCTGTTCTAGGTTATCGTGTTCATCAAAACAAGAGAACAATAATAGAAAAAATTGACAGCAAATTGAAAACGCAATGAGAAATAAACCAGATCATAATATACTAGTAGACTTTAACCTTTAAAATTATGATCCACGACTAATAATTTAGGAACAAAAAGCCTCAAACAGCATTTGAATCAGAAAAGGCAGAGCACCATGATTTAAAAGCAGTAATCTGACATTTAACCTTGCATTTGTGCATGTGCTGGGAAATTAACTTCTAAATGGGGTTATGTATTTCCAGAATTCCAGTATGCACCAGTTGTGTCATGGGCTATTGTGTTCTTTGCGCACATACCAAATCTTAAACGCTGCAGGAGCATGTTACAGAAGGTAATGACTACTAGTATATTCCAGCCACAATTCTGTTTGCAGACACATTGGCGGAGAAAGCAAAGTAATGTATCCAGTTCTTTGGGGGTTTACATTACTTAATGCCATTACTGAGAGTGGTAATTTACAGGTATTTATTTTCGGGGGGGTTGGGGGGGGGGGGGGTTAATCTCTTTAAAGTCTCCATTCAATGTTGCCCTAATAGAGCAATTCACAAAGATACAAAAAGGCTTGTGTCTCCCGTTTACAATGACAGACATCATTTTACAGCTCAGAGATTGTCCCTCCCTCTGACACAGAACACAGATTTCATTTCAGTTTTTGTGTAAACACATGAAAATTCATCTGTCCTAACCAATGATTTAACTCCTTTCTTTATTACAAAAAATACAAAGTAATATTTGCTGTTTATTTCTTGCTAGGAGGATGTAAGAACAGAATATTAATAGTAGTCAAAAATTAAAAGTATGGGAAAGGACCTGCAAAAACCTTCTAAAAAAGCTTTCTACCTCTATTCCACCAAGGCGCTACTAGAATAGGATTAATACATGTAGAAATTTGATACTTTTGATAGGAACATTAATAGAAACAAAAAAGTAACCAGCGTCCCAAAGGTCTGTTTGTTTCCAAAAAACCTATAAGACAAGAAACGAACCTCAAAGGGAGGTCTAAGAAAGAAGACCCCTTTAAAAAAGACACTCCATATTAGATCCACCAAAAATATATAGGTCGTAGGTAGGGTTCCCATCAAATGTCATATTTATTAAGATACTTTATAACTCAATAAAGCTGCATATATGACAAGCAATGCCAACTAGATTCTAATGGCCAAATTACTGATCTAAAAATCATCATACATAGGGCGTCCCTGTGTGCTTTTTTAAGGTATAAGCTGCCATGGACCCGATTGTCAGCAGTCTTAGAACTCCAAGACAGTGGTTCCACACAAAGTGTCCACTAAATTATCACTACTTGTTGCAATTTCCAAGATCCTCATGGAAAGGAAAACAGTTACAGTTGTGGTTCTACAGCTTGTAATACCACATGAGCTGACTGAATAGTTACAAAGTGCACACGCGATTGGCTGTATTGTATATCGTTCCCCCAATGTTCAGAATAGTAAGTGGCAGCACATCCTCGCCTAATAAGATGTCCAAATAAATACATAACATAAGGCAGAGAAAAGAAGAAAACGCCAGGGAACCGGGACATACGTCACTCAGCCTAGCAGGTTCTATCCGGTAGCCTGCTGCACAGCAATTCAACAGAAGCGTCCAACTGTCGTGATAAGAAGGTAATCGGAATAAAACATATACAGCACAAGTAGAGTTTCGTATGGAAGTTTGGGACTTGCGTGAGACCCCGTCCTGACACCTTCACCGGGAACACACCGCAAATCATTTGTCCGGTTCAGTCCTCCAGAGGACCTAATGTATGTGCCAAATCAGCAGTTACCTTGAATGGTATAGGCTTCACCCTCCGATCATGAAGGGAATCCAGGCTTAGAACCCAAGCAGGGTTTTTCAGGCAGGCAACAGAGCTCTCACTCAAACCTACGTGCGTTTCACCCACAATCACCCAGTGTGCATAAGCTCGATCAGGGTGCTACAATCAGGGTCATGGCAGTTTATTACGTAAAAAACACCAGGGACGCCTGTGATGTCTTGTATGTGATGTTTAGATAAGTTAATTGCACTTAGAATGCTAGTGTGGCATTCTTGTATATATGCAGCTTTAATTGATGTTATAAAGTATCTTTTAATAAATTTACATTGAAGGAAAACCTACCTAGCAACCTGATTTATTTTGGTGGATTTAATATGGAGTGGTGCCTTTTTTTAAGGGTCTTTTTTGACATTCCTTTGGGGTTCGTTCCTTTGTCTTAGATATGTGCTTCTCCCTTGTGCCGTTATTTTTAGAGTTCTCCTATCCACGTATTTTTTGCTACTTGTCATGTGCCACTCACTTATACTATCGGTGATTGTTCCAAAACCAGCACTTTACCAGTAGCCACCACTGCACATGCAGAAGGGAGATAGTTTATTTAGTAAATGTCACAAAAATCAAGTTCACTATTTGTAATTTCTCGGAAAGGCTGTCGACAATTCACACTGGTTGTTAAATAAAAAAAGCCTGCAGTTATATAAAGTTTGTACAAAACTTGTAGAAATTTATTATTTTACTAGGAAACATGATGCAACAAACAAACAAAAACCATAAAATCCAAGTAGAGATTAGTGTGTGTCTGTTTTGTAGTACCATGGGGGATTCGAACTTAGTGACGTTTTGGGCTGTGGTTTCCTAAAAAACAGGCATTTTTACAGGGTGCGCCACCAGCAAGCGAAGTAGAAAAGCAGTATGAATGGAGAAGTATGTGAATCCTGGGGTCAGGAGGGGGTGGCCTATTGAAGCCAAAATGGGTATAGTGTCTGGAAACAACAAGGAAGCCTTTCTTGTTAAAAAATCTCGATTAATACATGTACTAATGCATGTATCTTTTGCTTTAGAGGTGCATAGACTGGTAACCCCCAAAATTCATAGTGGTCAGATTGTTCTCAATCACACAGCAATGAGATGGAGCATATAACATTGGGAGTTTGCCAGGTTGTTGATAGAGAACAAAGAACTAGCCCTCGGTGGTTCTCTAAGGTAATAGTTGGTTTTACTGCTGGGTGTTTCCTTTTATATATTAGTGTTACATTAACACTTAGACTCTAAATTTGCAGTTTTGTGGTTTGGGGGTGATTAAACCTATATACAATTTTAAATTCAAGGGGTGGACTTGCCTTTGGAGGTCACGCACTACTTGCTACTTATTTTTAAATTTTGTTTAGAATGCCACATTCCATTTGGTGCATAGACAGACTACTGAAAACTAGTGCAGATATAACGCAGAAGCCCTGCCAGTAGATGTAAATAATCAAAAGAATAATTCATAGAACAGAATATGTGTTGGAAAATGTTGTGTAGCTTTTGTAACAGGGGTGATAGGGTCTACATATTAATCAAACTGTAGGAAGTCATCGTTTGACAGTTATATTAACAATTTTAATGATACACTGCAATGATTAACATGAGAAAGATGTTCTTCCTAGCCATGCTAGCAATATGAAATATGCATGTCAGAAATAGTTAGGGACATCATAAGGGTTACCTTATGCTAAGTATGTCAGAGGCTGGAAGTGTTATGGGAGATTCCGCATTTACTTTGTACTACAGAGCTTCATTTTCACTTCCCCTAAACATAAAATAGTGCTTTAAGCATGCAAAGATGGATTCCACTGTATTTGGCTTTGTGCTAGTTCATGTTAGTACTCACAGCAGCTGCATGCTAAATAGTGCCCCTGGCTGTTTTTCTTTAGTGAGTGGTAAAAGATAATCAACATCTCATTAAATTTTAAAAATGCCCAAGAATAAAACAATGCCAGAACTCACATCATTTTTAGCTCAGCTTTGTGATTCTTATTGCATTTGAAATTTACCAGCAAGGTGACAGCCATCAGAATATTTTTTTCCTTAGAATGCTACTAGCCCGAGGGCAAGTTATATAAGGTGACCAAACTAAGTGGAGTATGGTGTTAACCCTTTCACTTTATATTATTCACCATCGGTCTCCTTGTAAAACACTGTTGTGATTGAAGTGTGGCCAGGTCGTTGAATGAGAGATCCCTGAAGATTGGCTTCTTATCTTCCATACTAATATGAAGATATCCTCTCCATTAAATATATTAACCACCACAAGGGGAAAATAACTTTGTATTAGAAAGCACCAATACAAAATGCAGCTAAAGAGACCTCAGTTGAAATGATTTTATTGCAGGAGATTTCAGAGAATGCTGCTTTCCTCCTGGGTGAATTCACATTATTTGTTGAAGCAAATTTTACTATTAAATTTCCCAATTTACTTTTATGGTTCACATTACATTATTATTAGTTTTTAAGTAAAAAAAAAAATACCACTAAGGACCAATCTCTTTTGTTGTTTCTTAGTCTGCTTTTGTTTGTAACTACATAAAAATGTCATCTAGCAGGTCACATTGGGTTAAGTTTTTATAAATTTTTCCTACCAGTTGAATTGTGTATGGTTAATGAATCCCAGGAAGCCTCCAGACGCTTACCATTACAAAGATCTCTAGGTAAAACCTATAAGAACTATATGGAAGATGTTTAAGCAATCTTTTTTTTACAACTATTTTCAGTGTGTTTATCTGTTTTCATGTCGGTTTACCTGTTCCCATTGTCGTAAGTAATTCTGACTCTCAAGAGGTGTGGATACTGACGACAGAAACAATAAGAGAGTTAGCATCAATGCCAAGTGTTACTTTAAAAGTGATATAAATTCACTAATTTAAACATTTTCAGTGCTCATATGCGGGATCTACTATCACTTATGTGCTGATTCTATGGCTCTTGGAAATTAGCTTGTGAACACAAAGTTAAAACATCAGCCTTAGGCAAAACCAATTTGAATCGGGTTTATGGCAGCTGTGTTGGCACTTTCGGAAACTGACAAAACCACTGCAACCCTCTCTTGAATTCCTGCTAATCTATATAAAATTGGTACAGATATATTTCCCAACAGCCAGGGGTTAGGAGTTTGACATCACAATAATCATTAATGTTCCAGAGCACTGTTTTGAAGCAAGTACTGTTTATAACAGTACAAATTGGTGTTTCAAAGAGTATCTGTGCCATTTGTGTTGTTCTTGAACTTATGGAAACATTGACCCAGAAGGGTAGAAGCAGTTTGATTTCCCAGTTTATAAGTGCACACAAATGTTATATCTGTCATTGTCTGCTTATTGTGAAAATTGTATGTGGATTTGTTGTCGCAGGCTTGATATTGTGTTACACCTGTCTAATAACTGATGCAATTCCAGAGGGGAAACCTACTTATGCTTCAGAGAGAAAAAGAATATGTTTCAAGAAACATGTGTTATCTTTCAATACCTTTATCATGAGGTACTAATCCTAATATACCACCAGCTAAGTGATAAGGTCACTTAAAATAAATATTTATATTGTGCTCCAATTTAGGGTTAACATTAAAAGTGATCTCTCTTGTACTATGATATACAAATAGTCAGGGTGCAAATTGGCCGATTTCTGATTTACTACCCTAATGAATTATTAAGCACAGGGTATTGCATATCTCTGCCTTAAAGGGATAGTTCAGTGGAATTATCAATATTGTTTAAATTGTTAGTTTGTGTAATGCAAACTTAGTTAGTCTACAATTCTCTCCCATTTGAAAAATCAGTTGATTTCCTACACGTGCTGTTGACATTAGTGAGCTGACCGTTCAGGTTCTAAACAGTCCTTCTTCTTCAGGATTGCACACATGGTTGGAATGTTTCCTAACAGTAATTTCTACTGATTGGCTGTTAGATGGGTCAAAGATGCAGATCTCTACTGAGCAACTGAATCAACCCAGGAGCTGGGTCAAGGGGCAAGACATAATGGTTCTATATAGGGGTCCTGCAAACAGGAAGTCAGTATTTCGGTTGCATTTATTTATATACAGACATAATGCTAAATTTGCAGATGAAGTTCATTGGGATGAAAAAATACTGCTTTTTTTCTGAAAAGCATTTGTATTTGCACTGAACTTCCCATTTAACAGGTCATTTTTAATGAAATACCTAGGCTGTGTAGGGTTCTTTTTTTTCAAGTTTTTTTTTTATAAAAAGCATACCCTATAATTTCTATTCTAAGGGCACGACCACACTGCAACGACAATTGCAAATGACAAATAGCAAACGCAACGCCACGCTTTCGTTGCGTTGATGCGTTTTTAATGATATGAAAAAAAAACAGCAAACACAAAAAAAAGCAGTGTGACCTAGCCCTTAAGCAGATCTTATTTTAGATAGAGTACAATTATATTAATAATTTAATTTATATATATATTATCCTTAATCTATTAAATATCTTTCTCTCTTGTCCCTAAAACATGTTTTAAACAGTAAAGGTATCTAAAATTAGAGCAGTGTTTTCAAAATATTATTGATATTTATTGTATGCATATTTCTTTCTATGTTGTTGGTTTGCTAAAATTGTTAAAAATATAAAGACACTTGGTGTTTTTACACAGTAATCATATAAATAAAGGTAAGAGCTGCGTCCCTCAGAGAAAAATGAACATTGGACACCTCAGGCTTACGGTAAAACTTAACTTTTATTCCATGTCGGCAGATTAAAAGACGCCTGACGCGTTCTGTGCTGTAGCACAGCACTAAATCATAGGCTCAAAACTCTTTAGTGAACTAAGTCGGTTAAATACCTATAATGCAGTTGATCTGTTCACCTCTTAAAGGATAAGTACATTCAATTAAAATGCATATTATTTGGTAGCGCAGCTTTAAGTATCTTTGCTGTTTTGTTTTTCTTCTCGGCCCCCTAATGAGCCTATTGTGAAGCTCTTGAAGTTCCTGACATCTTGGATTGGCTTGTCCCCTGCCTTAGATCCGCCCCCGAGATTTTCTGACTCAACACCTTCTGGTGGTCTATGATAATACGGCCCGTTGCGCCCGTGCATACGCGAAGGGTGCACCTGTGATGTCATGGCACGTGTGATGTCAATGCGCTGTGTTGCCAAGAGCAGCGCAATGACTTCACGCAACGCTGACGCCATGCACACGCGCGACGGGCACACGTGCATGGGCGCAATGGCCCACACTTTCATAGACCATCAGAAGAAGGAGCGGCAGAAAATCTCGGGGGGGGGGGGGGAGCTAAAGGCAGGACAAGCACAATCCAAGAGCTTCAAGGTAGGCTCAGAAGGGCCCTAGAAAAAAAAAAAAACTGCTCAAGATTACTTTAAAGCTGCAGCTCCAAATATAATGCATTTGATTTTAGAGTGTACTTATCCTTTAAAGAGACAGTGTCATAAACCATAATATTCTTTAAAATTTAAAGGGCAATTTAGTGGAAAATTGTTTTTTTTTTAATTGTTCTAATGTATCCTATAAGTCATCCATCCACCAGGGTACCTTTAGTTTCTTAAATTCGACATAGTCCCCGAGATATAAGCCTTTGAATATGCGTGATTTGTAGGAGTTGCTACACCTCATCTGTCACTCAAAGGGCACACACCACACAATCCAAAGCTCCCCTGCAGTACTGTCACACACTCTCTCACCCACACTATATGACATGTGCAACATATAGTCAAAATGCTGTAGTGCTAAACACAATCAATAAACCATTAACCCAGCCAATATGAGCATAACACACTATTAAAACAGCCCCTCCCCCCCAATATCTTATTACATACATACAAAACCAGTGACTCAAATGGAACACTAATACAGATATATAAGTTACAGTAATACAAGACTAGATTACAAAAAGCACAACAGTGCAATCTATGAAATATATAGACTAAAAGCAACTGAAATGTAACAGGACAACAAGCAGGTGTCACTGTGTTTGTGAAGGTTCACTACAAAAGCTGCTGTAACTGACTCTCTCTTCAGTGATTATGATCTCAGCTAAGAGGGGGAGAGATATATGAAACTTTAGGTAAAAAGTAAATAAACAATTATCAAAAGTTAGAGAAACGGCAGAGTTCAGTAACTTACTTGAAAGAATCTCAGCACCACTTGTCCTCCTCTCTCCCCCTGCCCCTCCCTTCAGCATATTGCTAATTTATTCCACATTTGATTGCTGCAGTTAGCTCTGGAAGGGAGGGGTGCAACAGGATGTCAGCACTTCATTTTAAAGTCTTTCAATGACAATGCTCGGACTCGTATACAGCCCGTCACTGCTTGAGGGGGAGTAGCCAGAGGGGGGGGACTACACAGCTTGGTACAAACTTCTGCCAGTGTGATGAAGAACGAAGCCCCACCAGAAACTATGAAAGTAAGGCAGCTTATACTAAGTGATCTATACATTGTATACAGACAAAGTTTTTTTTTTCACTATAGTTGCCCTTTTAAGCTGTTCTGGGCTTATTTGTTATTTGTGATGCGCATCTATGGTGTACAGGAGAGTGAAGCGGTCGGAGATTCAGTCGCGGCGGAGGGTAGATCGGGGGTAAAAGGTACATTAGCTATCTTCTTCGTTCTTGGCCCTGCAATACTAATTGAAGATCGGGAGGTAAGGCACTTGCTCCTTAACATCCCCGATCTTCAATCGTATATTAAAGAATAGTTCAAGTCGAGAGTGAACTATTCCTTTAAGTTTTGCCGTAAGCTTATATATATATATATATATATATACAATGTATCTGTAAATGAAAGGATTTAAATAGACACAAGTGTTATACTTGTGGTTCAAGAAATACTGTAATATATCTATTTCTTTGTCTTTTACACAGTACCTAGCTGATCCTTTTTTAGGGTATTTGTGTTCTTTTTTGAATGCCTGTATAATATTGGTGGTTGCATGTTTTTAGGAAATCATTGTGCTGCTGTGGACGATATTTACAACCCAAAATAATGTCATGTGTCTTAGAGTAATGCATGGTTATATAAACTTTTACTGCGGGTGCACCCAACCCAATACGAGCAAGCTGTATATTTTAGGATGATTGTTATCTGCACAGATACTGCAAAAAAGACCAATACCAAATTTCCAGTTTGTCTATAAAGGCTTCTTACTGTTTGCAGTACAAAACCAATATTTTCTTGACATTGTCATGATGTGTATTGAGTTTGCATGCAAGAGAGAAAGGATATTCATCTAGCTTTATTTAGCTGGACATTAAAGCAAGTTTGGTGCAATTTAACATTGCTTATCAAATATAATTTTAGTCTTAGTCTTATGTTGGGTATTTAGTTTGTTATATACTCTGTCTTAGCTTCCCACTTGATTTTTGATACAAATGATGCAAATATAACATAAAGTAAGATAGAAATAGAGAGTAGGGGGAGGGAGGGAAATTACGCCCTATTTGTCCCCCCCCCAATACTTGTATCCCCTTTGGGACCCGAGCCCTTTTCTGTAAATCCCCACCGATATAACACAATATACTGGGACCCGATGTTAACTGTTCCAGTAAAGTAATACTACTTTTTCATTTGATTATCAATATTTATTGGTTCGGCCCAGAGAAATACCAGCGACTCCTATCAATATATGGGACCAAGAGTAAGTTAAGTAACCAGTAAAAAGTAGTAAATACAGGATTATCAATTTAAATGGGGCCTAGTCCCCCGGCCAGTATTATTCTTATAGTGGCCGCGGCGCCAGTATGCCAGTAGAGACACCCTCCAGTGGCCAGTATAGTATTAAGTAGTGGGCCAAGTCAGAGTATATAGTCGAGTAGGATACTAGTAGTCGTATATAGGTAGTTCATACCAGCTTTATTTCATATATGGGACCAGTAAAATACAACATGGATTATCAATATATGGGACCAGTAAATACAGATATCAATATATGGGACCAGTAAATACAGATATTCAATATATGGGACCAGTAATACAGATTATCAATTAATCATATAAATAATTAGGGACAGATACAGTAATACAGATATCAAATATGGGGCCAGTATATACAGCTATCAATATATGGGACCAGTAAATACAGATATCAAATATGGGGCCGTAGTATATACAGCTATCAATATAGGGACCAGTAAATACAGCTATCAATATATGGGACCAGTAAATACAGCTATTCAATATAGGCAGTAATAGTAGAGTAAATACAGAATCAAATAATGGGACCAGTAAATACAGTATTAATATATGGACAGTAAATACAGCTATCAATAATGGGGCCAGTAAATACAGCTATCATATATGGGGCCAGTAAATACAGATATCAATATATGGGACAAGTAAATACAGATATCAATATATGGGGACAGTAAATACAGATATCATATAGGGATCAGTAAATACAGATATCAATATACGGGACCAGTAATACAGCTATCAATATATGGGACCAGTAAATACAGCATCAATAATGGGGCCAGTAATACAGCTATCAATATATGGGCCATAATATAGTACAAGTAATACAGATATTCATATATGGGACACAGTAAATACAGATATCATATATGGGACAGTACTAGTAAATACAGATATCAATAATGGGACCGTAAATACAGATATAAATAGGGGACCAGTATATACAGGCACAATATATGGGACAGTAAATACAGCATCTTTATATGGGACCAGTAAATACAGCTATCTTATATATGAGACCAGTAAAAGTAAAGTAAAGTATATACACAGCTATCAATATATAGGACCAGTAAATACAGATATCAATATATGGTGCCAGTAAATACAGCTATCAATATATGGTGCCAGTAAATACAGCTATCAATATATAGGACCAGTAAATACAGATATCAATATATGTGACCGGTAAATACAGATATCAATATATGGGGCCAGTAAATACAGCTATCAATATATAGGACCAGTAAATACAGCTATCAATATATGGCACCAGGAAATACAGATATCAATATATGGGACCAGTAAATACAGATATCAATAAATGGGGCCAGTAAATCAGATATTCAATATATGGGCAGTACATACAGATATTCAATATAGGGACCAGTAATACAGATATCAGTAAATGGGGCCAGTAAATACAGATTCAATATATGGGCCAGTGTATACAGCTATCAAATATTGGGGACAGTAAATACAGATATCCATAATGGGGCCAGTAATAAACAGATATCACTATGGGCAGTATATACAGCTATCATTCTGGGCCGTCATACCGCTATCACATATATGGGCCGTATACCGATATAAATATATGGGACACAGTAAATACAGTATCAATTATATGGGGCCAGTAATACAGTATCAAATATGGACCGTAAATACCGATATCAATATATGGGGCCAGTATATACAGATATCAATATATGGGACCAGTAAATACAGATATCAATATATGGGACCCGTAACTACAGATATAATATGGACCAGTAAATACAGATATCAATATATGGGACCAGTAAATACAGATATCAATATATGGGGCCAGTAATACAGCTATCAATATATGGACCAGTAAATACAGCTATCAATATATGGGACCAGTAAATACAGCTATCAATATATGGTGCCAGTAAAACAGATATAAATACATGGGACCAGTAAATACAGTTATTAATATATGGGACCAGTAAATACAGCTATCAATAAATGGGGCCAGTAAATACAGCATCAAATATGGGGCCAGTAAACGATACAATTATGGGACAAGTAACTACAGATATCAATATATGGGCTAGTAAATACGTATCAATATAGGGATCAGTAATCAGATATCAATATACGGACCACGTATTATACAGCTATCCAATATATGGGAACAGTAAATACAGATACAATAATGGGGCCAGTAAATACAACTATCAATATATGGGGCCAGTAATACACAGAATCAATATATGGACAGTAAATACAGATATCAATATATGGGACTAGTAAATACAGATATCAATATATGGGATCAGTAAATACAGATATCATATACGGGACCGTATATACAGCTATCATATTGGGACCAGTAAATACAGTATCAATAATGGGGCCAGTAAATACAATTCAATATATGGTGACCTAAATACAGCTATCAATATATGGCAGTAATACAGAGCTTTATATGGACCAGTAAATACAGCTATCTTAGATATGAGACCAGTAAATAACAGCTAATCAATATGGGACCAGTAAATACAGATATCATATATGGGACCAGTATATACAGATATCAATATATGGGACCAGTAAATACAGTATCAATATATGGTGCCAGTATACGATACAATATATGGACACAGTAAATCACAGATATCAATATAGGGACCAGTAAATAGAGCTATCAATATATGGTGCCAGTAAATACAGCTATCAATACTATGGGCCATGAATACAGCATCAATATATGGGATCAGTAAATACAGCTATCATATATGGGGCCAGTAAATACAGACATCAATATATGGGCCAGTAAATACAGATTTATCAATATATGGGGCCGTAAATACAGCTATCAATATATGGGACCAGTAAATACAGCTATCAATATATGGGACCAGTAAATACAGCTATCAATCTATGGAATCAGTAACACAACTATCAATATATGTGACCAGTAATACAGAATCAATATATGGATCGTAAATACAGATATCAATATATGGGGACGTAACAAGATTCAATATTGGGCTCAGTTACATACAGATATCAATATATGGGACCAGTAAATACAGATATCAATATATGGAATCAAAATACATATCAAATAGGGGCCAGTAAATACAGATATCAAATATGGACCAGTAAATACAGCTATCAATATATGGGCAGTAAATACAGCCATTCAATATAGGGACCAGTAAATACAGCTATCAATCTATGGAATCAGTAAACACAACATCATCTATGTGCCAGTCAATACAGATATCAATATATGGGATCTAAATCAGATACATATATGGGACCAGTATATACAGATATAAAATATAGGGACCAGTAAATACAGATATAATATATGGAATCAGTAAATACAGATATCAATATATGGGGCCAGTATTTACAGATATCAATATATGGGATCAGTAATTACAACTATCAATACATGGGGCCAGTATTTACAGCTATCAATATATGTGACCAGTAAATACAGATATCAATATATGGGATCAGTAAATCATATTCAATATATGGGACCAGTAAATACAGATATCAATATATGGGACCAGTATATACAGATATAAATATATGGGGCCAGTAAATACATATATCCATATATGGGACCAGTAAATACAGATATCAATATATGGGACCAGTATATACAGATATCAATATATGGGACCAGTAAATACAGCTATCAATATATGGTGCCAGTAAATACAGATATCAATATATGGGACAAGTAAATACAGATATCAATATATGGGACCAGTAAATAGAGCTATCAATATATGGTGCCAGTAAATACAGCTATCAATATATGGGGCCAGTGAATACAGCTATCAATATATGGGATCAGTAAATACAGCTATCAATATATGGGGCCAGTAAATACAGATATCAATATATGGGACCAGTAAATACAGATATCAATATATGGGGCCAGTAAATACAGCTATCAATATATGGGACCAGTAAATACAGCTATCAATATATGGGACCAGTAAATACAGCTATCAATCTATGGAATCAGTAAACACAACTATCAATATATGTGACCAGTAAATACAGATATCAATATATGGGATCAGTAAATACAGATATCAATATATGGGACCAGTAAATACAGATATCAATATATGGGGCCAGTAAATACAGATATCAATATATGGGACCAGTATATACAGATATAAATATATGGGACCAGTAAATACAGATATAAATATATGGAATCAGTAAATACAGATATCAATATATGGGGCCAGTATTTACAGATATCAATATATGGGATCAGTAATTACAACTATCAATACATGGGGCCAGTATTTACAGCTATCAATATATGTGACCAGTAAATACAGATATCAATATATGGGATCAGTAAATACAGATATCAATATATGGGACCAGTAAATACAGATATCAATATATGGGACCAGTATATACAGATATAAATATATGGGGCCAGTAAATACATATATCCATATATG